>CAUYUJ010016575.1:32500-35000 GCA_963575745.1 Prorocentrum cordatum | reverse complement strand
CCCTCCCCCTCCTCCTCCCTCCTCCTCCCTACTCCTCCTCCTCCTCCTCCTCCCCCCTCCCCTCCCCCTCCCCCTCCTCCTCCTCCTCCTCCCCCTCCTTCTCCCTCCTCCTCCTCATGGGTCCCGAGGGAAACGGGTCCTGGAACCCGGGGCCTTCCTCCAAGACGAGCCGTTTCTGACCGTTTTCTGACCGTTCCGGGGCCCCTGGAGTGCCCTGGGAAGCGCAATTATGCTACTGGAGTTCCCCACATGAGGATGTTACGGGGTTCGCGGGATCAACGGGGCACAGCAGTAGTAAGAGAAAGGGGAGGTCCATGACGTTCAGGTGCACTCATGGGAGGGCCGACGTACGCGACGAGAGGGAGCAGCAGGGAAGGAGAGAATGGCTCTTCAGGACACGTTCCCTTCCTTCTGGAATACGTGCTGTCCCTGAGTTTTCGAGGTCAAGGGGGCTCGCTTCCTGAAATCTGTTATTTTGTTGGTGTGGAGGGGTTTGCCCCTTCCCCCATCGCACCATATTAGAGGAACTCTTCCCCTGGGTTTGCAAGGCCCCCCCGTGAGCGGTCCGAGGGGTTGATGTGGATCAAGATAGCGCTACTAGGGCCCGAGATAGCTCCCGGCAGCTGTCAAGATGGCGCAAGGTAGCCCAACAAGCTTCAACGTTGCCTCCACGTATTTCTCAAAGGCCTCAGAACGGCTGGAAGATGACTACAAAGGCTTTCAAGCCGCGAAGGGACCCCCCCAGGAGGCCAATTATCCCAGTGCGACCCTACCTAGGAGTTGGAACCCCTAGGAAAGCAGCATTAGTAGTAACAGTAACGCTAAGCTAAAGCTAAGCTAAAGCTAAGCCACAGCTAAGCTAAAGCTAAGCTAAAGCTAAGCTAAAGCTAAGCTAAAGCTGAGCTAAAGCTGAGCTAAAGCTAAGCTAAAGCTAAGCTAAAGCTGAGCAACAGCTAAGCTAAAGCTAAGCTACAGCTAAGCTAAAGCTAAGCTAAAGCTAAGCTAAAGCTAAGCTAACTCTAAGCTAAAGCTAAGCTAAAACTACTCTAAAGCTAAGCTAAAGCTAAACTACAGCTAAGCTAAAGCTAAGCTAGAGCTAAGCTAAAGCTAAGCTAAAGCTAAGCTAAAGCTAAGCTAAACGCTAAGCGAAAAGCTAAGCGAAACGCTAAGCTAAAGCTAACCTACAGCTAAGCTAAAGCTAAGCTAAAGCTAAAGCTGAAGCTAAAACTAAAGCTAAAATTAAAACTCCCAGGAGACTGGGGGAACCGCTCCCAAGGGACTGGGGGAACCGCCCGGGGCGTGTTCCACTGCCCGGCCCCTTTAAGCTAAGAGAGTAAGAACCCTTCTAGGCAGAGCCTAGGTAGGGAAAAACTTTAGAGGCAATATGTTTTCAGTGTCCTGCATTCTCGCACGTTCGCCTCTTATGGGCCTCTGAGGCCTCAAGGTGGCTCCAAGGTGGCCCTCAAGACTTCGCAGAGGGCGTCAAGAGGGCCCCGTAACTTCCCCAGCAGTGCCGAAACATTCCCGAAGAGCACACTGAGGGGGGCCCAAGAGGTAACTTTTCTGCTTCCAAAGGGGACTTGGATTGAGAGCCCCCCTCGATCTTGATCGATGTTCTCGAAAATGGCTCCAAAAGGGGGCCAAGGGCTCCTAAGAGGCCAAGAAGGCCCTAGGCTCCCAAGACATCAGAATGAGGCCCCCGAGGAGGCGAAGAGGGCCCTGAGAGAGCCTGAAGAGCACCCGAAGAGGGCCTCAAGAAGACGCGCAGATGGGTCGAAAGGGCTCTCACAACAAACGCGCCGCGCACGCCTTATCCTTCGTTCCCTTAGCCCGCTACCGGACAAGGAACCTTTTTCAGGTTCCCTCTCCGCAAAGACACGTGACAGGAAGTCTTTTCAGGGCTCCTCTCGCGTCACCGGACAGGGAGCTTTTGCAGGTTCCCTCTCCAACCACCGTAGATGGAGCAGCAAGCCCTTTCATGCTCCATTTCGGAATGGCGGACATCGTGGACTCCCACGCACTCCTCAGAGGCACCGTAGCTCCCGCTTCGAGGCGGAATGAGAGGGGCACGAAACCTGATAAGTCAGATGGGTTCCCGATGCCCTCCTCGCTCAGGGTGGGGCCTCCCTGGAGGGGTGGGAGGGGGCGAAGCCTTGCACATCGTATGCAATTGCGATACCCTCCTGGCTCAAGCGAGGCTCTCCCTGGAGGGGTGGGAGGGCACGAAACCTTGTAAATAGTGTGGGTTCTCGGAGCCCTCCTCGCTCAAGCGGGGCCTCCCTGGCTGGAGGGGTGGAAGGGGCACAACACACTGTAAATCGTATCGGTTTCTGGTGTCCTCCTGGCTGAGGGTGGGGATTCCGTGGGAGGGGCAAAACACATTGTAAGTCGTATGGGCGGGGCCTTCCTCGAATGGTGGGGGGGGGCGCGACATGTTGTAAATCGTATGGGTTTCCGATACCCTCCTCGCTCAGGAGACGCCTCCCTGGATTGGGGTGGG
>CAUYUJ010016575.1:0-20000 GCA_963575745.1 Prorocentrum cordatum | reverse complement strand
CGGCAGTTGCTGGTTGTATGCAGTCTGTGTAGCTGCTTTTGAAAAGCTCGGAGCTCAGCGCGGACAGCACAGCCGTGCCAGGTTCGAATCCGCCCACGCAGCTGGCCTTCCCGCCGCCTCCCAGCGCGGGAAGGCGCTGACGCATCGAGGGAAGGCGCCCGGCGGGGCCGAAACCAGCTGCATGCAGCCGATTTTGACTACCTACCAGACCACCCCAACCCAACCCGAAGACCCGAATTTCGGGTTGGGGGGGGTACGGGTTCCATGTGTGTTTTTCAATGTTCCCCGACTCTCCCCCACTGGAAATGGAGGGAAAATTGAGGCCTTCGGGTTAGGTTGGGGTCGTTTGGTGGGTGGTGAGATTTCGCACCCCCCTCGTTTCCGGAGATCCCCCGCTGTCGCCGGCCCCGACAGGAGCCACCCATCGGGTTTGGCAGCAGGGGCCGCGACAACCGGTGTCCGACGGCCTCGGCGTCTGGAGGCCGCGCCGGAGCCCCGGGGCCGCCCAAGGGCGGCGCCCTTGAGGGGCCAGCGCCAGGAACAAAAACGCGACGCTGGAGCAGAAGTCCAGGCTCGGGCCCGCCGGGAGGTCTGCAGGAGCTCCGAGGAGCTCTCTGACCTCTCCAGACATCCGGGGTCGTGATCTGTTCGCAACGTGGCCCCTCCACAGCGTGACTTGCCCACAGAGTCTCTCCAGGGAGCGGCTTTTCATCCGGAGCAGCTTTGTGTCGGTGCCGGGGCCCGTGCAGGGCCCCCGGACCGAAAATCGGCGAAATCTCTCCGTCGCGATCTCTTCGCGACGCGAGGATGCCAGGGTCGGGGGGGCCTCTCAGTATCGTGTCACCGGTCCACGTCCCCGTGGGCGTGGCCTGGGCCCCACTGGCCGATCTACCCCGCTGAAGAGGGAGATCCCCAACTGGAGTGCTGAGACGGTGGGGGGTCTGGATCGGGATGGGGACATGTGGATGGGGGTCGGTTCAAGGATACTGGGCCTCGGGAGCTGCTCGCGGGATCTAGGGGGGCCCCTCGGGGGCCTCGCGGGAGGCCGGCAATCACGCAGCATCGAGCTCTCTGGACCTCTGCGGCGGCTCCTCCGGCGGCGCCGGGCGCTCTGAGCCCGCACCTCTGGACGGCGCAGGTCGGTGGCGGCTCCGGCGCGCTTCGCGCGCCGGGGGGGGGGGCGTGGCGAGGGGGCCCGACGTCGGCGGGGACTCCATCCGCGGGCCCGCGAACTTTCCCGCACTCCCAGGCGTGGCGCCCTGCTCAGTATCACGCAGCGCGCGACGCTGAAGCCGATGGGCCAGTTTTCCACCACCGCCACCACAACCACCGCCACCACCACCACCACCACCACCACCACCACCACCATCACCACCACCACCACCACCACCACCACCACCACCACCACCACCACAGGTAGGACGGGGTAGAGGGGAGGATGAGGAGGTCCTCCCTTCTCCCCCTCCACCTCCACATCCTCCTCCTCCTCCTCCTCCTTCTCCTCCTCCTCCTCCTCCTCCTCCTTCTCCTCTTTGCCATTTGCGCCAGGCCTACACCGTTTGAAAGCCGCCTCCGCCCGCTGCCGCTACCGCTGCTACGACTGTCGTGCAGAGACTGCCTGCCTCTTCCTCTCCTCCTCCTCCTCCTCCTCCTCCTCCTCCTCCTCCTCCTCCTCTGCCATCTCTTACCCATGGTTGCGGTGGTGGAAAATCGGCCCATCCGAAGCGGAGCGGCAGCGCGAACACCAGCTGCGTGACGAGCATCCCACGGACGGCCGCAACGAAGAGGCCCTGCCACCCGCCCCGCGGCTGGAGGCTGTCGAGGATGTTCGGGGTCGTGGCGTCGCAGTAGGAGGCGTACCCGACCACCGACATCGCGAGATAGTTCGCCTCGGTGGTTCAAACATGGGGTCCTGAGGCAAGGGCGCCTTCCCTCGCGCCTCGCGCTGCGCGAAGCGCGGAAACCTTCGCGCTCTCGCGCCGCTCCCAACGGGAGAAGAGGAATAGGAGGAATCGGAGCCGAACCGCGAAGCGCGAATCAGTTCGCGCCCTCGACGGCGCCCTTGGAAGGGGTGGGCTTCCTGAGGACGAGGTGCCTCAAACAATGCAGACCCCCCCCTGGATCCCTTCCCATCCTTAGGGTTAAGTCGGGCCTGTCCCTCTACAGGGGGAAAACTCAAAAATAGTCCAGAAACAGTCGGGGGACTATCTGTGGAGTATTTTTGATTTTTTCAATGTTTTGACTATCTTTCATTTTTCGCTCAAAATCCGCCTGTAGGGGGCCCCGTCCCTCAGGACCCCGTCCCTCAAGCCCCATGCTTGAGCCCCCGCTCGCCAGGATGGCCGAGAGCGCCCAGAGGATGAGGCTGCCTCCCCTCTCGCGCTGCGCCTGCTCGCCGAGCGTGCCGAGCACGTTCAGGAAGGCCCAGCTGGCGTTCAGCGCGAAGGCGACCAGGGGCAAGGCGGCGATGGCCTCGACGTAGGAAGCCGGGCCCACGCGCACGGATCGAGGAAGAAACGCGACCAAACTTTCGGGGGTCCGCGTGGATCTCCCGCATCGGCGCTGTAGACCCCCCCCCAGCGGCGCCTCCGGCGCGCGAAGCGTCGTGCCAGGGGCGGCGCCAGAGGCGCCGCCGGGAGGGGGGGGTCAACAGCCGATCCGATAAATCCGCGCGGCCCTCCAAACACTGCTGGTGGTGTCTTTCTGCCTCGAATAGCGGAGGCGGCCTCGGAGCCGGCGCACTCGACCAGCCTCCCGGAGGCGTCCCAGGGCGCGGTGGCGATGACCACCGATGTGATGGCGACGGCCGCCACGCACCCAAAGCCCGACGAGAACTTCAGGCGGTCCAGGTTGCGCATCAGCGACAGGGGCAGCACCACGCCCAGCGCCAGCGACGCCATCGCGGCAGAGCTCGCTCCGCCTGGCCTCGTGGCGTGCGCCAGCTGGCCCTTCCGAGCATCGTTTATCCGATCCCTGTCCCCAGCGGCGTGGCCTGGGCCCCACTGGCCGATTTACCCCCTTAGATGGGGGTATAGGCCGTTCCCTCCTGGTCTCGAGAGGTGTATCCCCAACTGGGGGGTCGTTCGGCGGGGGTCTCGAAGGGGATGGGGATGGGGATGGGGGTCGGTTACCCAAGACGGACCTTCACGATCAGCAGGAAGGACACGCCGCCGCCCCAGGCGTAGATCGCGATCAGAACGTCGGCCAGCGCCCTGGCGGGCCTGCCGAACGCGGACAGGAGGAGGTCGGAGTAGGTCTTCGCGCCCAGGGCGCGCGAGCACCTCACGAGCGCCCCGCACGAGTACGCCGACAGGGCGCCGCAGCACAGCAGCGCCAGGCAGCCGAGGCCGATCCCCATCTGGCTGAGCACGAACGGCAGCGTGAGCTGCCCGGCGCCCAGCACCGACATGACCAGGTTGGCCAGTGCGGACCCGAAACTCGCCCCTCTCTGCTCGGGGCCCGAGGCGGTGCGGTGCCTGGCCGTGCCCGCCGCCGTCTCGCCGCCTGGCAGGGCGTGCCCTCCATCGCCCGACCACGCCTTCCGCAGCAGTGGACGGGCGAGGCCCTTCTTGCCGTCGCAGAATGACATGCGCACGCCCTCGAGGATCCGCAGGCTCGCCCCGGAAGCTCGGGCCCGAAACGTCTGCGTGCGGGCCGACCCGTCTTCTTCCTGATCGACAGGGGCATGCGGGGCCCTCCAGATGCTCCCAGCGTCGGGCACGCGCCAGCACGGAATAAGGATCCGTGGATCTGGCAAGTGGGCGCAGGGGGAACCAAAAAAACACCCCCCGAACCAGGAAGCCGGTGCCGCCTCATCTGGCGACGGGGCGCGTCGATGCTGTAGTCGCTGCTCCACGCGCCTCAGCCCATGTTTGCGCTTCCTCGGCAGAGGTTCTTGGAGGTCGCCCAAGAGTCCCCCCGAGGCGGCCAGATGCGCAAGAAGGGCCGAACACGCCCTCCTTCCCCTCCGGTGGTCGACATCGCAAGCCAGAGAGTTCTGACAGACGAGGTAGGTTTTACGCTCGGACTCCAGACGAACGTGCTCCGAGCCCAGAGGGCCACCGAAGGCGAAGCTCGGCAAGACCACGCAGTGGGCGAGGGGCTCCCTCGCCCACGAGACCACGAGGCTCTTGAGACCTCGAAGCCTTCTCGCGGCTGGGCACGGGGCGAATGTGCGGCACGGGGAGGGACCCTGGGAAGCCGCCCCCCCCCCCCCCCTGCGGCCGAGCCCACCTCGTGGGCGCGCTGACCCCAGGCACCTGGCTTCGTTCCCTGGCCCCCCAGGCCTACCCCTAGGCCTACCCATAGGCCTACCCTAGGCTTACCCCACCCTAGGCCTACCCCTAGGCCTTCCTCCTGGGCCTACCCCCCAGGCCTACCGTAGGCCTACCCCTAGGCCTACCCCTAGGCCTGCCCTAGGCCTACCCCTAGGCCTAGGGGTCTGGACCCCTCCCCGGGGACGGGTTCCCCAGCCCGAACCTTTTTTCGTCGACGGCCCCGGGGCCCGCTGAAAGAGCCTCCGAACGCCGAGCACGGCCGGTCCCAGCAGCGACGCCAGTCTCTCCGCCGTCTTCCGCCGTGGAGCGGTGTGGCAAGAGGAGCGCTCAGCACATCGCAGCGGCAAGTGTGACAGACAGAGTGGAGGCAGGAAACTTGGAGCAGCCCTCAACTCGGAAGCGCAGTACACAAACAAACAAAAAAGCAGCCGACCGCTCGCCGCCGGGACTCCCCCACGGCGCGACGGCTCGGGGAGCCCGGGTCCGCCAAGGGCCGCCCGCGCAGCCGCGCCCCACCCCGGGGCCCACGGGGCGAGGGGGCGGGGGCACCGCCACTCCGTCGATGCCCTCGGGGGGAACGAGAAGGGGGGGATGGCAGAGGGCAGGGTCGAGAATCAGCCCGCGCAGCTGAGCTTCCCGGCGCCTCCCGGCGCCGGGAGGCGCCCGCATGTGTCGAAGACCGGGCCCGGCGGCGGAGCCGGAACCAGCTGCGTGCAGCAGACTTCGTACCCCCCCCCCTTCCCCCATCCCCCCCCCCTTTCGTTCGGCCCGCGGTCCCCTTCGCCCGCCTCCTTCCCACAGCTCCTCCGGCACGCGGGCGCCCCGGCGGGCGCGGACGCTCCGCCGCTCGCGCGCGGTCCCCGTGCGCGAGCCCTTCCGATCCGGGCCTGGCAGCCCGACCCGACCGAAAAGATCGACGGCCACTGCCGCCTTCACCACACGGGGGGGGATTGGCCGACCTCACCACTAGTGGGAAAGGGGGGGGAGGTCGGCCACACGCAAGAGCGACCCCGGGCAAGGGGGACCTCTGGTGCGC
Source organism: Prorocentrum cordatum (assembly GCA_963575745.1). Lineage (NCBI taxonomy): Eukaryota > Dinophyceae > Prorocentrales > Prorocentraceae > Prorocentrum > Prorocentrum cordatum. The sequence continues at coordinate 14,687 of CAUYUJ010016575.1, read as the reverse complement.
GGCTGGTTGGGGGGCGCGGGGGGGCCAGACCCAGACGTGCAAGACGCCTCTGTCGCATCGCGTTGGGCGATCGGGCACCAAAGGTCACTCCGGCGAAGGGTCACTCGTACGTCTCGCCGAGGTAGGCACAATTCCACCAGGGCCCCCCAAGCCCGGGCCAGGCCACGGAGTCTGCGGGGATCCACCGACCCCCCGGGGTGCGGGCCGAACCCCCGGCCACGCCGCCGCTCGCCGAGCGGCACCGAGACGGGCAAGGCCCAGCCGAGCAGGCCCCGCTCCCGTGGCCCCCAGGGTGCGGCCGGCGGGAGCGCCGCGGCGGAAAACCACAGCGTCTCTCTTGTTTTGTTTTGTTATATCTCTCTCTCTCTCTCTCTCCCTCTCTGCGTCGTCACTCCTCCTCCTCCTCCTCCTCCTCCTCCTCCTCCCTCCTCCTCCTCCTCCTCCCTCCTCCTCCTCCTCCTCCTCCTCCTCCTGCTAATCTTCCCACATCCCCGCTAACATCGAGGATGAGGAGGGAGGAGGAGGAGGAGAGAGGGACGAGGAGGGGGGGGAGGAGGAGGAGGAGGAGGAGGAGGAGGGAGAGGAGGAGGAGAAGAGGTAGGAGGAGGAGCAGGAGGAGGAGGAGGAGGAGGAGGAGGAGGAGAGGATAAGTACGAGGAAAAGGGAGGAGAAGGGGTGGGGGGGAAAGTGAAAGAAGGAAGGAGGTTGGGGAGGGGAGGAGGAGGGGAGGAGGGGGGAGGTGGAGGGGGAGGGGGGAGGAGGAGGAGAGAGGAGGAGGAGGAGGAGGAGGCGCAGGAGGAGGAAGAGGAGGAGGAGGAGGGAGGAGGAGGAGGAGGAGGAGGGAGAGGGAGAAGAAATGCAGGACGAGGGAGGATGAGGGAGAAAGACGATGCTGGTGCTGTTCCTCATCATTCCTCCCCCTCCGCTCCTCCCCCTCCTCCTCCTCCTCCTCCTCCTCTTTCTGGTCCTCTTGCTGCTCATCCTCCGCGCTCGGAGGATGGGAAAGGAAGGAGGGAGGGAGGGAGGGAAGGGACGAGGAGAAGGATACGGAAAAAGAGGAAAATAAAGAGAAGAGGGGGGAAGAGGAAGAAGGAATGAGGTTTGGGAAGGGAAGGAGGCGGGAGGGAGGAGGGGGGAGGAGGAGGGGAAGAGGGAGGATGAGGGAGCAAGAATCTGGTGCTGCTCCTTATCGTTCCTCCCCTTCCTCGTCCTCCTGTTCCTCCTGCTCCTCCTCCTCCTCCTCCTCCTCAGCCTCCTCCCCTCCCCTGGGCTTGCCTCCAAATCTTGGAGGTGATCGGCATGCCCTGCCTGTCCCTCATCCCGAGGTCAAACCCCCAGGTCTCCAAGAAGCAGCAATCCTCGGTCCCGCCAGAAGGGTCAGAAGGAATTTGCTGCTGTTGCTCATCCCTGGAGGGAAGGAATAACAAAAAGAGAAGGAGGGAACAAGGAGGGAGGCAATGACTGCATGTTACCGCATCCAATGTCCTCGTGGTTTCCCTAACCGACGTTTGCACGCAGGGGTTATTGCTCAGGTCAGTACGTGAAGAACTGGATGGGTATGGCGGGCTTCTGCCTGGTGCCCGCCGGTGGGCGACTGTGGGCGCCTCGTGGGCGCCCAGCGCTGGGAGGGGGGGCATGTCGAAGTTTCGCCTGGTGCCCGCCGGTGGGCGCCTCGTGGGCGCCCAGCGCTGGAGGGGGTATGTCGAGGTTTCGCTTGGTGCCCGCCCTTGGGCGCCGCGTGGGCGCCACGCACATCACACACACAGACACAGAGACACACAGACACACAGACACACAGACACACAGACACACAGACACACAGACACACAGACACACAGACACACAGACAGACAGACAGACAGACAGACAGACAGACAGACAGACAGACAGACAGACAGACAGACAGACAGACAGACAGACAGACAGACAGACAGCCAGACACACACACAAACACACACACAGAGACACACACACAAACACACACTACATAGCTTACACGGCCTGGCTCAGACGATCCTGCTCACACGACATAGCTTAAACCACAAAGATCACGCCACACAACTCACGCCGCACAGCTCGAATAGCAACCCGCTCGCGGAAGCCAACTTTGGGCAGGTCGAACGCCGCTGCGCCATGCCGCGCCGAGCCGATCAAGGGCAGGGGAGTGTCCACAAATACCGAGGAGCAACGTTTACAATTGCGTCGCGGTGGCCTCACGGTCAAGCAAGTGGCGCGGTCTATCAAACTGCGTGGAGCATGCGGGTCCCTGCGTGCCCCTGTGCATCCACTGTCTCGCTGTGCTCATCGCCGTTAGGTCCCCCTCGAGGCGTGGGCGCGTGGCCCCCGCTGCCAGCTGAGGCCAGTCGGGCACCATGGGCGCTGCCATCCTGAAGCTGCCGCTGGTGGTGGTGTCGCGGGCGGACCATGGTGGCTGCTCGGCCTGGTTGACCAGGGCACTCCTGCTGGCATTGCTGTCTCGAGGCAGAGGCCGCCGCGGAGGCCGCCTGCGTGCGTCTGCCGAAGTCCTCGCCCGCCTACTGCGGCGCCTCTGTCAGCCTGTGTATTTCCACGTGGCGTGCGAGGCCCTGGTGGCCCTCTCCCAGGACCGCGGGTCGCCGGCTGGGTCGCCAAACTTATCGTCGTCGTCAGTCGGCGCAGCCAGCGGTGGTCCTCATACATCGGGGCTGGCCACGTGCGCCTCTGGATTGTCGCTGGTTGGAGCATCAGACCGGGCATGAGGGTGAAGGCCGCCGGTCGCCCTGACCGCAAAAACCAGCCAAACAACCACATGCGCGCCGCCGCGCGGAAGGGTCGGCCCTGCGCTCCCTTCTTGCCTTGGACAGGACTGCGTCGTCCTCGGCGTCGGGGTTTTTTTTCGGGTCCAGGTCGTCGATGCCATTGGCGAAGCGAACGGGAGGTCTCTAGGTGGCTGCCCTGTAGACCGCCACCCCCACCTGCGGTAATGGCGGCGCTCTGTATCCGCTTAGGGCGCCCTGCTGTCAGCCGCAAAGCACCTGGGGTCCTTGCTTATCAAGGCTCAAAGACTGTCTTGGTCTTGACAAGCAGCTCCGAGTCCGCGAAGGCCTTCCTTCGCAGCCGCTGCAGCTGTTTGGACGTGAGCTGAGCTCGGCAGGGCAGGTCAGAATACATGACCTGTAATCGTCCATGACTGCGCTTATCTGCCCATGGGCGTTGACTATGTGGACGGAAGGATCCCAGATATCGTGCGAGGTCAATGCTAGCTGGCCCTGCTTCACGTGTCAGAGATCATGCCAGGCTGATTTGGATTTCTGGCGCACGCGGTAAAGAGGCGCCAGCCTTACATTTGCAGACAAGGCCCGCGCCTTCTAAGAAGCAGCCTCCTTCTGCGAAGCCTTCCCACCTCACGACCATGTCAGGGAGGGGGTCTCTACCCAGCCCATGGCCGTGCCCAGATGGTCGGCACAGGAAACAGACTCGCCCTGAACACGAAGACCTCCAGATCGAGGACGCTGAGCCTCCACATGATCGCCTCCATGATCTCACCCGTTGGATAAAGAAATGTAAGCCGCTCTCGCGTGCACTGGGCGCCCGCTTGCTTACTGCCGCCATGACCGCGAAGCAACGGGCCTGCGCACTCGGCAAAGTCGGCCTTCCTGGGGTGGTGCCTGCAGTAGCCTCCCTTCCTCTGGGCAGGCTCGACACCCGTGGCCGCAAACGTTGTGCCCAAACACATATAGCCCTTAGCAAAACAAATCCGGGGCGCCGTCCACGCTTGCTGCTGATCCATCCGTCAGTCGAGAGGACCTCTCGAACTTGTGGAGACAAGGAACGCGCTCAGAGATCAGGTCGCGTTGCTGCGGGAGCTCAGTGAAGAATGCCTCGAATGAATCAAGCCCCGCATCGGCACGTCGGCCGCAAATCGACTATCGAGACATGCTGGAGCCAACTGTTGTCCATCTCGTGCGGATTCGCGGTCATGGTGCTGTCCAGCTTCCTTACTGCGGAGGGCGCGTGCGGGAGTACAGACTCCTCAGTGGGCCAACACCCATGCCGTTCAGCCGAGCGGGAGCTCTCTTGGCGAAGCGGTTGCTCCACGCAGGGGAGGGGGAGGGAGGGAGGGGGCTGAAGAGGTTGGCTGGGCGGGGCGGGCGTTCCCCTCGCTCCCTCCCTCACTCCCTCCAGCCTCCCTCCTGCCCTCCTCTCGCCATCCCGTCTCCTCTCTCCCCCGCCCCTCCCCTCCCTCTCTCGCCCTGTCCTGGCCCCCTCAAGGCAAACGTCTTCACTGAAGGTAAACACCGTTGAGGCCGTTCGCTTCTTCTCTCATCGTTTCCCTTCGTGGGGTGCTTTTGCTTGAGGCAATCTTATGTCCACTGGCGGCACAGGTCTTTGTTTTCAATGTCCTGTGCCTTCGCATCAATTCTGCCTTCAATGCATAATTGTTCCCCTCTCCCTCAGTGCCCCCTCCCTCCTGGTCGGACATTCGCACGACCGAAATAGGTGCGAGGAAGCACTGGCACGATACGTACCCAGGAGCGAATGGTGTCCAAACCAAACAGAGTCCGCTGTTGGACGGGCGACTGCTGTCCCAAATCGACGTCCGCAGCTAGACCGACAACGAGCCTCGCTGAACATGGGCAGGAACTGCTGTCGGTCGTCGTCTCCATACTGGCCGTGCCCGTTCCGATCCTCCAGGGCAGGGTGGAGGGGAAAAAGGGGCTCGCCACTCCAATGGCAACGCGGCCTCGGGAAGGGGCAGCCCGATCCAGCCGACGGGGGCAACACCACGACAGAGCAGGCACAGCGGCCGCAACTGGGGAGCCAGCCGGAGGGTGAGACCATGTGCTGCAGCTCCCCCCTTCGCTGTCGGCTCCCCCTCCCCGTCCCATCCTTTCCCTCGCCCTCTCTCTTTCCCTCTCTTTATCCCGTTCTCTGTCTCGCTGTCTATCGCCTTCTGATTCGTTGCGTCTGCGTCTCTCTGCGTGCCTCTCTGCGTGTCTGTCTGTCTCTGTCTCTGTCTCTCTCTCTCTCTCTCGACATGTCTCTCTGCGAATTTCGCGCTCTCTCTCTCTCCCTCTGTCAACCTCTCTTTCTATATATATATATATATATATATATATATATATATATATATAGACCTGTTGCTGCAGCCCACACACTTGACCCCCCTCTCTCCCCCTCCGTATCCCGATCTCTCTCTCCCTCTCCCCGTCTCTGTCTCTGCATGTCACTCGGCCTGTCTGTCTGCCTATCTGTCTGTCAGTCGGTCTCTCTCTCTCTGTCTGTCTGTCTGTCTGCTTGCCTGCCTGCCTGCCTGTCTGCCTGCTGGTGTCTCTATCTCCCTCTCTCTATGTGTGTATATATATATATATATATATATATATATATATATATGTTTGCGGACATACACACACTTGGACTGGTGCGCGTGTGGACACCAATGTATACACATCTATAAAAAAGTCTGGGGACCCCCACACAGATGGCCCCTCAGCCAAAACTTCACCTGGGGGCCCGGCACCTCCTGGACGCCCTGTGCAGAACGCCACTCGGGCCCCCGCGCCTCCCGAACGAACCCTGGCGGGCCGCGAAGCCTCCCCGAAGTGGTCGGGAGAGCCGCAAAACGGCCTCGCGGGAGACCCACGTAGCCTTAGAAGAAAGGCATCCCAGGGGCTCCCCAATGACGGCCCTAGGCGGACCCCGAGAGGCACCCAAGGCGCCGACCACATGGCTTCGACTACAGTGTGTGTCTGACTCTGGGATGTTTGTCCGTTTCTTCTGCCTGTCGGGCGCCCGAGACTGCCCAAGAGGCCCCCAAGATCGTGCGAAGGCGGGCAAAAAGGCTTCACAACGGTTGTAGCCAACACCCTGACCAACAAAACAAAACGGCCCAAATCAAGCTTCAAGGCGGGCCCAGAGACGGCCCAAATCAAGCTCTAAGACGGCAAATGATGACCCCAAGCCGCCCTCTAAAGCATTTCATGTCGGAACCTGGTCGTCGAATGAAGCCGTAGTTGGCAGCAAGGTGGCTCCAAGCCCCGAAAGGCTCCCTGGATGCCTCCAGAGGCCCCAAAGGAGCCCCACACTAAGCCTTCGAGAGGCCGTCTAGAGATCCCCCAAGGGGAAGCCTCCACCAGATAAGCTAAGAAGGAGGACGGCCAAGGTTCCACCCGGAAGGGTGAGAACGAGGAAGAGGAAGAAGGAAGAGGAGGACAAGGATACGAAAGAACGAACAGGAACATACGCAACGACGAATGAGAAACAAGGTACCATACACACTAATCTACCTACATGCAAATATACATACTTTGCGTGTATATGAGTACAGGTATGTATATGCGTATATCGTGCGCACACGTATATACGTATACAATTTTGTGCGCATTCAAAGTCGTATGCTCTGCCTGTCTGCCTGTCTGTCTGCCTGTCTGTCTGTAGGTCTCCCTCTGTCTCTGCCTGCGTGCGAAATGTTGTGACCACGGAGCATGGCGCGATGCGTCAATGCTTACCGGTGTCTAAACAATCATGTGCATAGATGTGTACATATACATATATATGTATTATGTACACATATATGGACGCCCTGCTTTCTCGCTCTCCCCCTCTACCCCCTTATCTCGCTCTCTCGCTCTCTTGCCCTCTCCTTCCTCGCTTCTCTCACCTCGCTCCCACACCCACTCCTCCCCTCTTGTCCGACCTTCCTCTCTCTCGTTCCTCCGTGCGACCTTCCTCATGGATTCCTCTGACCAGTGCTGCGATCCAACGCCACGCTGCTGTGTACTACCCCTGCTTGCACCCTCTGACTCTGCTGCGCACTTGGCCCCCCTCCTCCTCCTCCTCCTCCTCCTCCTCCTCCTTCTGCTCCTCCTCCTCCTCCTCCTCCTCCTCCTCCTCCTCCTCACTGTGCCCTCCTCCAGTCGCCGCCGCCGCTGCCGTTGCTCTCACACACCTCCTCCTGGACATCTTTCGTGCGTTTCTGTTCGCCAAACTGCTCAAGTGCCCTGCGATGCCTCCTGCTCCCACACCTCTCAGAAATTACCTCTCGAGGCCCCACCGTCACCTTCCCTCTGTCGCCACCCACCGTACAGTCAACCGCCAGAGTAAGGATGCAAGCTGAGGGAGCGTGACCCTTAGACCCCCTAACACACTTAGGAGAGGAACTGGCGTCGAGGATCGGAACGAGGATGGGTCGATTGGGCAGGGGTGCAAGGGGCCGCCCTGACGAAGTACTGCATCCTCGGGACACGTTCCTGCCTTCACGACGTGGGCCCCGATCTCCGACGCCGCGCGAGCCATGTCCGTCTTTCGGGGGAGGAACACATGGCATGAGCATAAGATATCCCGAAAAATCCGCGCGGATTTCGCAGAGTTTTTGTGCTTATGTCATTGTCCGTTCCCCCACTGATCTTCGACACCGCACAAGTCATGTCCATCTGGGTCGATCTGCTTCGCCCTCGGAGGTCCCTTGAGGCTCTCGACCCCACCTCGCGCCATCGGCCGACTTCAGTGAGCCCCAGGGGTCCCAGAACTGGCCGCTGGAGGACGCTCAATCTTGAATTCCTGCAGCTCGGGGATCTTCTGACACGGGTCAATCCAGACCCGGGCCAGCCAGGCCTTGCAGAGTCCCTGCAGGATCCTGCAAGATCCTGCACTCCAGCCCGAGGCCAACGCGACGGATCCTGCAAGATCCTGCAGGCTCCTGCACCCAAACCCAGGCCAATGCGACCCTGGCTGGCCCTGCAGAATCCTGCAAGATCGGGCGCTCTGGCTGACCCCCGTTTGCGTTGACCCCCGTCTCATCGGGGGCGGCCAAGACGGGGCGTCCAAGAGGTGGGGGCGCGAATCATGGCCGGCAGCATGTGCGCGCGGCCCAGGGTGGGGGCCAGGGATGTGATGAAATAAGAAGAAGCGTCGTGGAATCCGAGGAAAAACCATGGCCCACGCCATGAGATCCACCCCCCAGTCATCACCCCCCTCTTGGCCGCCCCCGAGGCTCCCGAGCACCAGCTTCCGCCGCCGTGCTGGGGCGGCCCCGCCGCCCCTGCCGGCACAGATCACGGCGGGAGGCTGCTGCTGTCCTTCGGGCCATCTGCAGCCACGTGGGGGCCCCCACCCAACAGGTCCCCAGAAGCCCAACAAGTCCGTCAAGCAACCAGACGAGTCCGTCAAGTTTGCCATCTGCGGCCATCTGCTGCCCAACAGGTCCCCAGAAGCACTAGGGAACGAGAGCCCGTTCGTTCGTTCGGGGCCGGCCACGCGCGTGACCAGGGACACGCCTCGGAGGCACAACGGCGACGCAGCAGGAAACGCCTCGAATGGCGACGCAGCGGGGCGCGCGCACACACACACAACATACACAGACACACACACACACACACACACAGAAACACAAACACAAACACAAACACAAACACAAGCACAAACATAAACACAAACACAAACACACACACAAACACAAACACAAACACAAACACGAACACAAACACAAACACAAACACAAACACAAACACAAACACACAAACACAAACACAAACACAAACACAAACACAAAAGCACGTTTCCGAGCGGCAAGAAGCATGGCATCACGGAGTCCAGCGTGATGGTCAGTATTACTCATATCTTCATGGCGATGGGCGTAATTCGATTACACCAGGCTCTGCAAAAGTCGGAGTTTCCCAGATGGGCGGCCAGAGTATTCCATATCTTCCCACCCTGTGCGAAGTTAGCCATCAGTAATCTTGATGCGGGTTGGTTGTCGTGGTGTCAGAGTTGTGTGGACGCAAGTTTGACGCCGACAGAATCGTCGGCATATGTCTTGTGGAGTGCAGCTGGAGTGTACGTCGGAAAAGTGAATCTCACGCAGTCGGTTACTACCCCAAGGCTGGCCTCGCGACTTCGGGAACACATTACGGCCATCATGTCTCCAGATACGCCAGAGGGTAGAAGGCCGAGATATCATCTCCTGCGGAAGTCTTTGGGGACACTCTGTATGCTACCAGTGACGATCTTTCCGTTGGAGGCGCAGGCGTTTGCAAGGGAGTCCCTTGTGGTCAAATTCGCCAATCCTGCGTGCAACAATCGTGGTCGTGGATATCAACGCCATGGAGCCCGACAAGGACCACTACTGGTACCACGGCGGGAAGTCGTCGTCCGCCACCGCGGCTTCGAGAACCCGAGCAGGCGCAATCAAGTGCGAAGGAGAAGTCCGTGTATGAACGTGTGCGTCGGGAACAATGGTTACAACATCCTGAACAACTACGAGGCGCGTATTCTGGGGTTTACGATGGCATGATGGGGCTCAGGTTGGGGGATGATCGTTGTTACGGCCCGATCCGCACCCTAGAGGAAAGTTTAGACAATCAGTTTGTGGCTTATTGTGCATCATATCGTCCATGTGTTAGTTTCCCACGGTCGGGGAATGCAGGTACAGGTGCTGGCTTCTTCTACCGTGCAAGGGAGTTAGTCAATTTTGTCCGTCCAAGTGGGGCTCGTCGTATGGCGGCCGTCATAGTAATGGAATACCTCATCAGTCTGCATCGTTTGGCGCCGTTCAATGTCCCACCGCTCGCCACGCTGTGGCGGCAATGCAATACTCAGCGGTCGGAGTGGTCCCGCGGTGTTCGGCTTCCCTTTCGGGTCATCTCGAAAAATGTGAACCGCCTGTGGCTGTACCGATGGCGAGAGGTTCTGGAGCGGGCTCGGACAAATACCATTGCATGGGTCGGTGCCTTGCCCACGCCTTTCGGCGTCATCAGAGGGATCGTAGGTTATCGTGACCGTGACCGATACGACCACCGTGGACAGCGAGACCGCGACGGTGATCGTGACCGTCGGAGGGGCCGCAAGACCCGTTCGAGTTCCTCGTCGGGGTCGAGGGACAACCAGGGGGTGCGCCGCTTGGGTCGCCACAAGGGGGGGATGTACACGCACGACCCGTCGTACGCGGCGTTCTTTGACCAGCGGGAGCAGGAGCTACGTGAGATCGAGGTTCGCCGACAGCGGGAGATCATGGCCAGGGCAACGCAGGGGTCGATCGGTGGCGCGCTCCAGGAGAACAGCATCCAGCTCCACACGTCCCAGCGTGGGGGCGGTGGAGGTCTGCCGCCGTCGCCAGGGACGTCCACACCTGCGGACCCAGGACCAGCCCCCAGCCCAGGCGTGTTGCCAGGGGAGACCGGTACGGCTGACGCGGGGGACCTCACGAACATCAAGCGCATGCTCGTGGAGGCGCAGTTCGGGTACGTCGTGGGGCTGGAGGACGGGGAGGAGTCTGCGTTCAAGGCGGCGTTCTCCAGCTCGTGGGGCAATCGCAAGATATCCCAGATTGCAAGCACGCTATTCCAGAAGCAAAAGATCACGGAGCCCAAGCGTAAGGACGAAAATATATCGGAGTTGTGGAAGTATTATCAGAACCTCGCCTGAGAGATTGCCGAGCCTCTCTTAGACGCGTACGGTGCTGGGGTCTATGCTCCAAAGGTGGAGTGCTCTTTTGTGCAGAATCAGTTCAGGTTGTACATGATTATTTTATGTTTGGGACCGTTTTTCGTGTACTTCGTCGGCTGTGGGTCGCCTATGTCCGTGCTCCAGTCCGCGTTTTTCTACGAATATCGTTTACTGAATGGCCAGGCCGCCCCTTTCCTGTGCCCGTCTTTCTCACAGGAGATCGCAGGTAGTCCTGCGGCAGGTATATCTACTCTTGGGATCTACGAGGCCGCTAACCAAGTCGGGGGCCTTTTTTGGTTTTCTCCCCTCCCCTCTCCGCTCGCTTCTCCTCTCTCCTCCCCCGCTCCCCACAAAAAATCCCCACGTGAGGATTGCCTCATGTGTGCCTGGGACGTTTCTTGTGCCCTGGTGGGTTCAGTGTGTGAGGCACTGTCCTGTGCTTGGCACCGACCTGTAGAGGTCTGTAGTTGGGCTCGGGTGCACCCTCCTTCCCCCTCTTGAGGACCCGAACCTTCCTCCTCCACCAGGTGTGTACCCAGAAGTCCGTCGAACAGGATTTGCCGAAGAAGATTTCAATCACAGGTTTGAGTCTGACCCTATTGCGCTGTATCCTATCCCAGCGCGGAGGGACACACTTTCTTCCCGTGGGCGCGTGTGGCTCGAGGAGGAGCCCCAGGGGAGCCCGCTCTTCCGCATGGACGCTCAAGGAAGTGCTGGCGGTCCGTCGGTCACAGATCGACCCCCGAGCGGCTCAGTGGTGCAAGGAAAACAGATCGGAGTTTCGGGCCTACGCCTACCGCCAGCCTCGAACCGATCTGCATCCCATTCATCGCCTTGGAGAACACACACACACACACACACACACACACACACACACACACACACACACACACAAGAAAAACGCAGCAGGACGCACACGGAACAGAGACGGGGGGGGGGTTCGTCGCGCGGGTCACGCCACGGCGGAGGTAGCCACAGTAGCCTGCGAGCGCCTCAGGACGTCCGCGGTCGCCACCAGACGACCGCCGCGACGTGACTACAGCGGGGGGGGGAACGGGGCCGGTCACGCGCGTGATCGCCGGGGGCTTTTCCGAACGGGCTCCAATTCCACCGATATGAATTTTGACAGCTCGCGCGGATGTCTTGGATCAGCGCTGGGCCTCCCCTTCCTGGCGCGCGGAGCGCGCCAGGAGCGGCACCGGCGGCGCTGCAAGGGAGGCGGGGGAACAGTGCCGATCCAAGAAATCCGCACGGAGCTCCCAAACTCATACTCGCCAGACGGAAGAAGTGGGTAGAAACATGAAGTAGGAAGAAGCGTTGAAATAGATTGGGTTTCCGCCTGCCCCATGAGGAGAAGGGAAGAGGGAACACCACTCGATCATTGAAGTAGGGAGGCGGCTAAAATAGATCGGGGTCCGGGGATCCAAAAGATGCCTACTTATGACGACCGGTGTGTGTTCGTGCAGGTTTTCCTTCTTCGAGGGAAGGGTGCCCAGTCCCTCGGGGAGCCACGTCGTGCACAGAAAACACTGCGTCGGATGTCCGGGTGCGCCCGCCATCCTGCAGTGCCCGCGGGGCGGGCGGGCGGGCACGGGGCGGGGTCCGGGGACACCACGCCGCTCACGCACTGCCGCGCAGGTATGCGCTGCTGCGGGCAGCCGGGCGGTCGTGCGGGGGGGCGAGAGGGGGGGAGGATGGAGGGTAGAGATGCGGCGGCGGAGGCGGTCGAGAAGTTTTGCTGAGCATGTCGCGGCCGCGACGCCTGCGGCACGCCATGCCCTGCCAACTCGTAGCGTGTCGCTCCGCTTCGCAGGGCGGGAGGCTGGGAAAAGCTCGGGACGTCGATAGCTGGGGACCTGGACGTGGTTAGCGTGGGTCGCCGAAGCGTGGGCCAGAACCAACGGAGCGACACGCTCAGCAAACATTCCTGACCGCAGAATTTCTAAATGTGAAGGGCTGGCACAACCCTGGGGCGAGCGGAGCGGATTCTAAGGAGGCAAGGGTCTGCATGGAAGCCCTCCCGCCATCCAAGTAGCCTTCTCAGAAGCCTTCCGTCCCCTCAGAGAAACACCCTGCCTTCTCAGACCCCCCCCCTGTCCCAACCCCGCCATAACGATGTGCGCCGACAGTACCCTCTCCAGGGAGACAAAGGCCAGCGCGAAAGCGTAACACCAGGAGGCGTGACAACCAAGCAAACATCTCGCCATGCGCTCTTCAGAAAAGGGGCAACACTTGGCACGACCATACGGAACAAAACCAGACCATAATACCAGCCAAGCGCACCATGTCATAGTAAAGGACACGAGCGAAATGGGAGTAGGGAAAAGGTTACATGCATTCGACTGTGCGATCGGCGTATCTTCGCAGCCTGGCATCGTGATCGCAGAGCATGGGCGATCGATAACCACAGGTCTATTTAATCTGGAACGCAACACAGCGCCCCAACGCACAGGGAAATGCCGAGCTCAGGGCGACCAAACCCCAATTCGGCCCCGATCCATGTTTGCTAAACTGTGCGTGGAACCGCCTGTGATACATGCATGCAGCACACACACACAGACGCGGCACTCCATCTTCATCGCTATTGCTGGATGCGTTCTATATGTCAATTCGTCCCACGCGCATGCGCTCAAGATAGAAATGCTGGCAGCTAACCCGTGTATTTACAAGCCTGCGCATGCGTATTCGCCAAACCTCCTCTTTTACCATACAAAGTTTCGCTCCCCTTCTGTGACGCCAGGCCCCGGTATGTACCAAACACTTCGTACATTTCCCGGCGCCGAGCATAATAAACTAGCAATGCTGTTTTGGGAATTGCGAACCGCCAAATATTTTAACACAACGGGCTCCGTACGCATGTCGTACTTGTCTGAAATGGCAGTGCGTAGTTTGGTGCCCTTTTCATTTGTATTTCACTGCCCCTTCGCACAAACAATAGCAAATATAGGTCCGCGCTTGCTTCACATTGCTAAGTGATTGCCCGCGCCGCGCAATACAAGCGTGATTTTGCAACGACTGGAGGAAACCACTCCGACGAAAATGATGGTAGTGGAAACCATACCGACACTCGTTCCCGACATGTGCCCAAACATGACGCATGTGGTATGCACGACTGGTGCCGTTCGTGCCGCCGGGCGCGGTAAAGCCGAACTACGATCGCTGTTTCGCTACCTGCGACCGCCTGCCTGTGAGACTCGTGCACGAGAGACGCTGGAGGCGAGGACAACACATCCTTGCGTCTCCCTGACCCCGAGCCCTGCTCCGTCCGTCGCCTCCGGGCGCGGCGTCGGCCCTCTTCCTCTTGCGGCAAGGCCAGGACCGGACACCACAGCTGCTGCGGGGGACCCAAGCAAACGAAGGTCAATCGGGGAGTCACCCACTGAAGCAGGAGCTGGCTGCACTACTGGGATGCGGAGCCTCTGCCGCAAGAGGGCGCCCTCGGAGCGCCCATCCCGAAACACAGACATCCTGACGTCGCCCCGCCGTCAGTGCCGATCTGGCGCGTGTCGATCCATCAGCAGGCAGTTGCTGCGGGGGCGTGCGTGACGAAGGCGGCCCGCCGCCAGCCGCAGCTCCGCGGAGGAGCAGCGCGCCGCTAGCGCGCGTGGGCGGGCCGACGCCACGCGAGGGGCATGCCGGCGAGGCGAGCCTTCTCCTCCAGAGGCCCTTCGGATACCGAATGGGCCCTCCTCCAAAGGCTGCTTCATATCTGTCTGTCCCCAGACCCCTGCCAGGGCTTGACTACCCTGGCAAGTATTTTTCAAGCTGCGCCCAGCCTTGGAACCCGACACCTCCGGGAAAGCCCATACAGTAGAAGCTCGACCACAAGAGACCTCCCACAAGGAACCCAACCCTGAGACCCCAGGACGTCCATTGATCTTTGGAGTGGGAGCGTCGCGCTCTCTGATCGCAAGACTTCGATCGGGCATGTCCCCCTGCAGGTGGATTTTTGGCGAACTTGTTTTTCAAAATCCAAAAATACCCAAAATAAACGAAAATAGTCGAAACATCGTCCCCGGACTATTTTCTGACTATTTTCGAAGAATGTTCCCCCTTGTAGAGGGGCGGGCCCGACTTGACGCAAGACCATCGAAACCCGAGAAGCCCAGGGCACCCTGGAGGCGAGCGGGGCGTCTCTTGGCACGGGTCTCCACGGTGCTCCCCTCCGCCGCGGGGAGGGCCCTCGCTGAGAGTGGCGAGGGCCCTGGTGGGCCTGCCCTGCGCCGGCGAAAGGTCCCGTCTTGCTGCAGGAGATCCGCCCCCCC
>CAUYUJ010016574.1:253499-271956 GCA_963575745.1 Prorocentrum cordatum | reverse complement strand
CTCCTCCTCCTCCTCCTCCTCCTCCTCCTCCTCCTCCACCTCATCCGCCGCCTCCGCCTCCCCCTCCGCCGCCTCCGCCTCAGCCTCCTCCTAGGCCGCCGTTGCCGCCGCCTCCTCCTCCGCCTCCACCTCCGCCTGCTCCTCCGTCCTCGCGTTTGCCCTCTTGGGCCTCCGCGGAGGCCCTCGTCGCCACGGCCAGGTTCGCCCCCGAGGGCCTGGTCCGAGCGCATTTCTGGGAGAGGCACGGGAGGTTCAGATCGGCCACGCGCAGAGGGGGGCTTGCTGGAAGGGGGGAAGGCTGCTTCGAGGCTTCCAGAGATCCAACGCATTGAAAAAAACAAGACGGAGGTTTTCCGCAGTTTTGGGCTTCTGATGGCCTTCGCCGGGCCCCGGGGCCGTCCAAAAATGATTGAGGATGAAAAGCTAGTCCTAGGGAAAGGGTCGAGACTTCTGGGGACCCCGTGTTGAAAACAAACACGACATCGGATCTCTGGGGAGGCTGGCTCTTAGAAGGCGCGGGCCTTCTCTCATTAAAGATGTAACGCAGGCGCCTTCTAAGAAGCAGCCTCCTCCTAAGGAACATCCCCCCCTCCCCCTACCCCCTTGTGCGCGCCGCCAGCCACAGGTGGCCCGGCTCGTGGTGAACTGCTCGCAGAACGGGAAGCAGTTGCTGCGGCTCCTGAGCGCCAGGGACGTGTCGACGCGCTACGACACGATGGTCCTGCTGCAGCGCATCTACCTGCGCCAGGCCGCCCCGATTAACGCGGCACTGCTGGCGGACCCGATGGCTCTGACGCACCTGATGCGGGTGCTGCAGGAGAGCCCGATCGACTACGTGCGCAACGAGTGCCTCAGCCTGCTGCTGCTCCTCACGGCCTCCGAGTCGGAGATCCAGACCATCGTCACGGTGCAGGGCCTCGTGGAGACAGTGTTCAACATCCTCGAGGAGGAGGACCTCGCGGCGGGCGGCAAGGTGAGCGACGGAACAAAAAATTCATCTGCGCCGACGTTTTCGCGCAAGTTGCCCGCGTAAGGTCGCGCGTGAGCGCCCTCGTCTCCAATGTGGCGTGCCGCGCGGGCGGCCTGCGTAAGGTCGCTGCGTTATCTCGCGTAAGACCCGTTTTGGACAGTCGCTCAGGTGTCGGGGAAGCGAAAGACTCGAGTACGCCGGGACTCTGGTCTGCCGACGCTTTTTGACGAGCGCGTCTTGGATCTTGACGGTCCCGTTTTCGCGGGATGTCTGCAGCGGGAGCTCGCGTCAAATTCTAGATTGGGTCTCGTCATTCTCATGATGGCCCCGTCAGGCCAACTCGAGTCACCTGTACCCGAGTCTTACGTCTCCCCTAAGGTGGCGCGCGACCTGCTGCGGGTCCTGTGCAACCTGCTCGGCAACGCCACCTGCCAGAGGTACGTGCGCGAGGCGGGCTTAAGTCGGGCCTATCCTTCTACAGGAGGAGTATTCAAAAATAGTCAAACAAGAGTCGGGGGACGATTTGTTTAAAATAGTTTTGCACCTTGTTGGAGCATGTTTTGACTATTTTCATTTGTCGTCCAACATCCCCCTGTAGGGGGCAGGCCCGACCTAAAGGCAGGCGGCATGTCGTCCCTGGTGGCGGCCATGGCCATGGCCATCTCCGGCCGCCCCGCGGAGGACGGCCCAGAGGGCGGCCCCGTCGACGAGGACGACGTGTTGCTGGCGCAAATGGCAGACATGGTGCCCGAGGATGGGGAAGTCAGAATACAGGAGGAGGAGGAGGAGGAGGAGGAGGAGGAGGAGGAGGAGGAGAAGGAGGAGGGTTGGAGGAGTTGAGGAGGAGGGAGGAGGAAGGAGGAGGAGGAGGAGGGGGAGGTGGAGGAGGAGGAGGTGTGAGGAGAGAGGGAGGAGGAGTAGGGGGGGGGGGGGGGGGGGGGGGGGGGGGGGGGGGGGAGGAGGAGAAGATGAGAGAGGGGGGAGGAGGAGGGGGAGGAGACGAGGAGGACGAGGAGGAGGAGGAGGAGGAGGAGGAGGGTGAGGAGGAGGGGAGGGGGAGAAAGGGGGGAGGAGGGGGGGGGAGGAGGTAGGGAGGAGGAGGAGAACCTAGGCATAGGATCGAGGTCGCTTTGGGGAGGGTGCCCTGCTGTTCCCCGTGCTCGTGGGATGCTCTCGTGCAGCCTCGGGGAGGGCACGCGGGCACCCTCGAGTGCCCTTCAGTCTGGGCTGGCGGAGGGCCTCGTGTCCTTGGAGGATGCGATTATGTCCTCGGTCCCTCCCCGAACGGACCTCGATCATATGCCTAGGTCCTCCTCCCTCCTCCCCCTTCTCCCCCTCCTCCTTCTCCTCCTCCTCCTCCCCCTCCTTCTCCTCCTCCTCCTCCCCACCCTCCTCCTCCCCCTCCTCCTTCCTCCTCCTCCTCCTCCTCCTCCTCCTCTCCTCCCTCCTCCTCCTCCTCCTCCTCCTCCTCCTCCTCCTCCTCCCCCTCCTCCTCCTCCTCCTCCCTGCCTCGGTCCGACAGTACACTGACCCCGCTACTCCGCGCAGCCAGGCGTGGCGACGGGGGCCTCCCAGGAGGCCCAGAGTGGACGAAAGCGAGGCGAGGACGGCGGCATCGGTGCGTGCGCCGTCGTCTGCTGGGCTCCTGCTCCAGCTGCGGGATCAGAGGCGAGCGCATCTCCCAAGGGTGCGTTCCGGCGAGAGCTCCGCGCCGGATCCGGCCGTGGCGACGAGGGCCCCCCCGGGAGGGCCCAAAAAGGCGAAGACAAGGCAAGGCTAGCGGTATCGGTACTTCTCTCCTCCTCCTCTTCTGCTTCTTCTTCCTCCTCCTCCTCCTCCTCCTCCTCCTCCTCCTCCTCCTCCTCCTCCTCCTCCTCCTCCTCCTCCTCCGTCTCCTCCTCCTCCCCCCGACATGCGACATGCGATGTCGTGACTGTTCGATCTGGTGTCCCCGGAAGTCCCGACCCGTTCCCAAGGACCAGCTCTTCATCATGGGTGTTTTTTTGACGGCCCCAAGGCCCGGTTAGGGCCCCCAGAAGCCCAAAACGGCCAACTAAATCCCGTCTTGATTTGTGTCAGGCCGCGAGCATGTCTGGGAATCCTCCTCCTCCTCATCCTCCTCCTCCTCCTCCTCCTCCTCCTCCTCATCATCATCATCATCATCATCATCATCCTCTGAGAGGAGTCGCGGTGGGCGTGCGACGACGACGACGACGACGACGACGACGACGACGACGACGAATGCGACGACGACGACGACGGCGGCGACGACGACGACGACGACGACGGCGGCGGCGACGACGACGACGACGACGACGACGGCGAGAGGAGTCGCGGTGGGCGTGCCTGGGCCTCCTGGCGGACGCCGCGCTCCTGCTAGCCGGCAGCCAGGCCGAGGCAACTGCCAACCAGCAGGCGCTGGTGCGCGCGGGTGCGCTCGGGCTGTGCCGGCACGTGCTGGACGGGCAGCCGGGCGGCCCGCCGAGGGCCTCGCAGGCCATGGCGCTGGCCGCGAAGCTGCGGCTGGTGCACCTGCTGGAGGCCCTGGAGGCCAGCCCGCTGGCCGCGCGGGCGCTGGCGGCCTACGGCGAGGATCGGGGAACCAAGAATGACGTGAGCATAAAAACTCGAAGGGTCCGCGCGGATTTCTCGGATCCGCGCTGGGGCCCCCTGGCGGCGCCTCGGCGCCGCCCCTGGTGCGCCCCCCGCGCGCCAGGGACCTCCGAGTTTTTTGTGTTTTGCCTATGCCATTCTTCGCTTCCCCAAGAGGAGGAGCCCCCGCTCCTATTCCTGCTCACCCGCGCGGTGGTCGGCCCGGGCGTGCCGCTGGGGCTGCGCAGCGCGGTGGGCCGCGTGCTCGGGCGCACGCTGGCGCGGCACGCGGAGCTGCAGTCGCTGGTGTGCTCGTCCCTGAGCCCGCAGCTGGAGCAGGAGCCGGGCGCCAGCGCGGCGCCCGCCGGGAGGCAGGTGGTCGAGGTGCTGGAGGCCGCCGCGGCCGAGCGCCCCGACGGCGTGCGGCTGTGGTTCTCGCTGCACCTGCTGCTCGCCATGCTGCACGGCAACGAGGCGGTGCAGACGGCCTGCGGCTCGCTGCCCGTGGCGGTGCCTGGCGAGGAGGACGCGGGGCCGGCCGAGACCCTGCTCGCGCTGCTGATGCGCGTGTTCCCGGCGTGCGCGCGGGCCTGCTCGGCCGCGGCCGCGGTCGCGGAGGCGGACGGGGCCCCCGTGCCCGGGCCAGAGTCGGTCAGGGAGCTGGGGCCCCAGTCGCCCGCCGCGGGGCTGCTGGCGGTGATGAAGGTGCTGGCCTACTGGATGTCCCGCTGCTCGGCCCCGCTGCAGCTCTTCGCCTCCTCCCCCGTCGCGATGCCGGCGGCGATCGAGCTCACCACGTTCAGCGAGCAGCTCGGCGCGTTCTTCAAGCTGCAGGTGGAGGGCCTGGCCGGTGTCCTCATGGGCGTCTGCATCAAGGCCGAGCAGGGCGAGGTCGACGTCAAGTCGCTGATGGCCTTCGTCGCCAGGAAGGTCGGCATCGAGGAGTTCGAGCAGAAGGTGGAGCGGCTCTGGCGCAGCGAGGCGCTGCAGAAGCCCCCTCGGGGGCTGGCGGAGTTCCGATGGTACGGCGGCCGCTACCGCGAGTTCGTGCGCGAGACGCAGCAGGCCGTGAAGCGGCGCATGGTGCAGCTGTACGTGGCCGAGGGCGTGGGCGGGGGCGCCTCGGCCCTGAGCGAGGACGTGGCCGACCACTACAAGCAGCTCATCCGCGTGCAGGACTCGGAGCTGCGGGAGGTGCGGAAGGAGAACGAGGGCCTGCGCTCCGAGGTCGAGGCGTTCATGCGGAGGGCGCTGCAGGCGTCCTCGGCGGCGCTGGCCGAGAAGACGGCCGCCCTGCAGGAGTTCCTTCCGGTGCCCTCCTTCCTCCTCCCTTCTTCCTCCACCTCCTTCCCCCCCCCATGAGAAAGAGGAGGATGAGGAGGAGGACGACGACGACGACGACGAGGAGGACAAGGAGAACGAGGACGAGGACGGGGACACGGAGGAGGGCGGCGAGAAGGATGGCAGGAATGCGAAAAAGCAGGAGGAGCGGGTGGGGGAGGGTAAGGAGGAAAAGGACCACAATGATGAGGGAGAGGAACGAGGAGGAGGAGGATGAGGAGGGAGGGGGAGGAGGAGGAGGAGGAGGAGGAGGAGGAGGAGGAGGAGGAGGAGGAGGAGGAGGAGGAGGAGTAGCAGGAGGAGGGCGAGACATGAAAGGGCGATGCGTCCACGGCAAGGCGTCCCAGTTACGCCACCCCGCGGGCGCAAAAGGGGACCAGGGAACTGGACCTGAAGCAAGATCTGAGCAGTGCTCCTCTATCGGTGTGGGAGGGTGGGCTGTGTGTTCCCCGAGGAAGAGAACGCAGCACTGCACGCCGAGCTGGACCAGCTGACAGAGGATGAAGGGCAAACAAAACACCCCCTGTTATGCTGCTTCTACTGCGGCTGGTGTTGATCCTTCCCTCCTCCTCCCCTGCCCCTTTTCTCCAGGTTCTCATCATCACCACCATCATCAGCAGCAGCACCATCGTCATCATCATCGTCATCATCATTGTCATCATCAGCATCATCGCCATCACCATCATCAACAGCATCATCATCACAATCATGCTCAGCATCATCAGCATCATCATGAGTATCATGAACATCGCCGCCATCATCATCATTCTCATCGTCACCAGCACCAGCACCATCACCATGACCATCACCATGACCATCACCATCATCCACTCATCCACTCATAAGACGGGGCTCTCGCTGGATTGATCATTGATTTGTCTGATCCTGCCTCTTCGCATTCCGCATATCGTGAAGGTCGTGGTGCAGCTAGTAATGCGTCAAACGGGGCTTCTCGCCGAGACGAAGTGCCCAAAATGCGATCGTAGTTCCAGGCGGCGTTCGCAGTGAAACGGGACACTTCTAGGGAGTCGTGATGAGGGGAATTGGAACGGGACGGTGCATTGCGGAGCCATTGATGCCTTCTGGAGATATTCATATGTATATATGTACATGTCATACGTATATATGTACATATATATATAGGGATGTATAGGTCTTTGTCATCCTCATCGATTCCCCTTGCTTCTACTTTGCTTCTGCTTGCTACTGAAGGGGCTTACGCAATTCCACCGACATGAGTGAGGCCTTTATCCCTTCTCCTCCTCCCCACCCACCCTTCCCATCATCATTATCATATCCCTATCTCCCTTGGCCTCCACATTATCCTTGTCCTCCTCGATCTGCATCCCTCCGTTGTTTGTTGTCTTCGTCTATATATATATATATACCTCGTTGTCTCTCTCTCTCTCTCTTTCTTGATCTGTCTTATTCCCCATCATCAGCATCATCATCACCATCATCAGCAGCAGCATCGTCAGCATCATCAACATCGTCAGTAACATCATCAGCATGACCATCAGTATCATCAGCAGCATCAGCATCATCATCATCATCCCCCTCAGCATCATCATCATCCCCCTCAGCATCACCATCACCACCATCATCATCAACAACATCATCATTGTCCCCATCAGCATCATCTGCAGCATCATATCCGTCATCGTCAGCAGCAGCAGCAGCAGCAGCAGCACAGCATCAGCGGCAGCATCATCATCGTCCTGGTGTTCCTCCTCATCCTCCTCCTGCTCCTCCCCCTCCTGCTCCTCCCCCTCCTCCTCTCCTCCTCCTCCGCCTCCTCCTCCTCCTCCCCTCCTCCTCCTCCTCTCCTCCTACTCCTCCTCCTCCTCCTTCGCCTCCTCCTCCTCCTCCTCCTCCTCCTCCTCCTCCTCCTCCTCCTCCTCCTCCTCCGCCTCCTCCTCCTCCTGTGGCCCAGCCTGCGCCGTTCAGTGCCCCACGCCCCCCCGAGGAGGCGGAGGTGCAGGCGCAGCGCTCGCGCCGCGAGCGCGACCGGTCCAACGCCAGGACCCGCGGGCTGCCCAGAGCCCCAGCCCAGGCTCGTTCACGGTTTGGGATGCACCCTCCCTCCAAACTCCCTCTTCACAGGCCCCATGCAAGGATATTCACTGCCCAGAGATCCAACGCATTGACCAAAATCAAGACGGCGGTGTTTACAAATGTCGGCCCCAGTGGGCCCTCGCCGGGCCTCGGGGCCGTCAAAAAACGACCCAGGATGACAATCCGGTCCTGGGGGATGGGTCGAGATTGCTGGGGACCCCGCATGGAAAAAAATCACGACATCGGAGCTCTGGGGCCCCCTCCCCCGCTCGGGGGGAGCCCAGACGACGGGCGTCTCGGCAGATATCGAGGCGGAGGCTTCTCCTCGCTGGCGGCCTCTCGGGACCCGCGCCGGGCCCTTGCCTGGCATCGCTCGGACGTGTGCATTTGTTCTCGGCGAGGGCCATCGAGGTGCATCCTTGATCATTTGGCGAAAAAGACCACGCGCGAAACTGAAAAAAACCCAGGGAAGGGACGTCCGAGCGATGCCCAGCCTGGGGCCGTCAACAAAGAGGGCCCCAGAGAAGTGGTCGGGAGGTCGGGGGCGAGCGCCTCGAGGAGAGCGAGACGTCGGATGTCTGGGAGGGAGGGAGGGTCGGTTCCCCGACCCCCCCCTTGGAGTCCCGAGAGAGGAGAGCACGGCGGGGGGTCCTTCTGCGATTCAAGCGGCCGCCTGGAGGGCCCTCGCCGTGGGCCCCAGGCCGTCGAAGTCAGGCCCAGGACGAAGGACCGGTCCGGGGGGAAGGGGTTGGGGGACCTCCTCGGGGGGTGGGTCGGGCACAGCGCCGAGGCCGAGAGCCCCACCGAAATTGAAAAGATCAGGATCCAGACATCGGGCGTCTCGAAAAAATCAGGACAGGAGGAGGAGCTGGAGGAGGAGGAGGAGGAGGAGGAGGAGGAGGAGGAGGAGGAGGAGGAGGGGGAGGAGGCGTAGGAGGCGTAGGAGGCGGGAGGAGAAGGAGGAGGAGGAGGAGGAGGAGGAGGAGGAGGCCCAGACATGTTCGCGGCCTGACGCAAATCGGGACGGTTTTCCTGCGTCTCGAAAAAGTCGGGCGTCTCGAAAAGATCGGGGCGGAGGCCTTTCGTCGTTCTCGGCCTCTCGGGGCCCTCGCGCCGGGCCTCGGGGCCGTCAGCACACGGCTCGGGACGGAAAGCCGGTCCCGGGGAAGTGGCCGGGAGGGGAGGGGGAGGAGGAGGAGGGAGGAGGAGGAGGAGGAAGAGAAGGAGGAGGAGGAGGAGGAGGAGAAGGAGGAGGAGGAGGCGGAGGAGGAGGAGGAGGAGGAGCAACGATAGGGGGGGCCAGGCCCGCCCGCGCCTCGGAGAACGATCGAGGCGTCGGATGTCTGGGGGCGGCGACGTTCCGCTGCTTTTGTTGGCCTCTCCGGGGGGGGATCGAGGAAGGCGCGGGGAGGAGGACCGAGGAACTCGAGGATGGGAATGACCAGGGAAAGGGTGCACGGGGAGGAGGAGGAGGCTGACGAAGAGGACCAGGGCCCTAGGGGGAGGACCCTGCGCGCCTCTAGATGCGAAGAGCCACCGGGTCCCTTGGGGCCGTCAAGAACTTACACACAGGGCGGAAAACCGGCCCCAGGAAAGGGAGTTTCGGGGCCGTGCCCCCCAGACGTCGGGCGTCTCGAAAAAATCGAGACGGAGGTTTTTCGTCGTGTTCGGCCTCTCGAGGCCCTCGCGCCGGGCCTCGGGGCCGTCAGCATACGACTCGGCACGGAAAGCCAGTCCCGGGGAAGTGGTCGGGAGGTCGGGGGCCCGCGCCTCGGAGAACGGTCGAGGCGTCGGATGTCTGGGGGCGGTGGCGTTCCGCCGCTCCTCGTGGCCTCTCCGGGCCGGGGGCACTCACCGGGCCCCGGGGGCCGTCCAGGTGGGAAAAGGAATTCGCTCGAGGAAAAAAAAAGAGTTTCGGAACTTCCGGGGGCCGCGTGCCCAGACATCCGACGTCTCGATGTTTTCAAGACGCGGGCCCCCGACCTCCCGACCCTTGCCCCGGGACCAGTTCTTCATTCCGAGTCGTTTTTTGACGGTCCCGAGGCCGGGCATGGCCCCGAGAGGCCGAAAACGACGGAAAATTGTCGTCTCGATTTTTTCGAGACGCCCGATTTCTGGGTATGTAAAACATCAGGACGTCCCATGTCTGGGGAGGGAAGGTCGGCCGGGCATAGCCTACGATTGGCGGACGTGCTTGCTGCCTGGTCCGACCCACGCGCGGCCGTCGCGTGCTTCCCTCTCCTTTGGAAGGGGGCGCCCGAAGCTCTGCATCCCTCGGTACCCCCCCAGACATCGGGCGTCTCGGAAAAATCGAGGCGGAGGTTTTTCGTCGTCTTCGGCCTCTCGGGGCCCTCGCGCCGGGCCTCGGGGCCGTCAGCATACGACTCAGGACGGAAAGCCGGTCCCGGGGAAGTGGCCGGGAGGGGAGGGGGAGGAGGAGGAGGGAGGAGGAGGGAGGAGGAGGGAGGAGGAGGAGGAGGAGGAGGAGGAGGAGGAGGAGGAGGAGAAGGAGGAGGAGGAGGAAAGCAGGTCCAGGGGAAGTGGTCAGGGGGTCGGGGGCCCGCGTCTCGAAAAAGTGGAAATGTCGGATGTCTGGGGACCGCGTACTTACGCCGCGCATCCTGTCCGACCCGCGCGCGGCCGTCGCGTACTTCCCTCTGGAAGGGGGCGCCGGAAGCTCTACCCCTCGGTACCCCTTGGGGGGGGCCGGCTAGGCTGAGCAGAAGGAGTCAGAATTGGCGAGCGAGCCCGGTCTGGGCCGCCCACAAAAGGGGAGGGAGGGAGGTCGGAGCCCGCTGGGGGAGGAGTCGATATCCGTGGCGACAAACTGGCCCAGACAGACCCCAGGAGGGTTCCCAGACATCCGACGTCTCCATTTTGTTCGAGGCGCGGGCCCCCGACCTCCCGACCACTTCCCCGGGACTGGCTTTCCGTCCCGAGCCGTTGTCTGACGGTCCCGAGGCCGGGCGAGGGCCTCGATAGGCCGAAAGCTACGAAAAAGTTCCGTCCCGATGTTTGCTCGAGATGCCCGATGTCTGGGTTTAGGCGACCGCTGTTGAGCGGATTTGCCTGCGTCCACCCCTCTTGATCGACTCTCTGGGGCCCAATCCACTTGAGACTCCACGGCCGCCTCCAAGAGGAAGGGAGGGAGGGGAGGGAGCTCTCAGGTCCTGGCGATGCAATGTTTTCATACCGGGCATTCTCGTCCGGCTTCGTGCCACAGGACCATCACACATCGATATGATCTGAGACATGCAGCAGGAAGATAAGGTCTAGGGCTAAGCCCATGATTTTCCAGGTGTGGCACTTTTGTTCCAACGTCGAATCTAAGGGAGGGAAGGCGGGATGGAGGGAAGGAGATGAAGGAGAAGGACCAGCAGAAGACAGGGGATAGGGGAGGAGGAGCAGGACGAGGAGGAGGGCGAGGAGGGGGAGGGAGGGGCACGACGACTAGAAGAAGGAGGAGGAAGAGGCAGCAAAAGTTTCGCCTGCTCCTCCGCTCTCGGGCCTTCTGGCCGGTGCTCGTCGGCACGGCTGGATCCGCCCCGGTGTCTCGGTCAGAGCACGCCCCAGTAGAGGTCCAGGGGTCCTTCGGGGCGCTGCGGGCGAGGCGCCACTCGGAGCTACTCGGATGACCCCAGTCCGCGCAGAAGCAGGCAGAGGGTCCAGAGCAAGCCCTTGATAGGTCATCGATGCTGCAGTAATTGCACGCTCCCATCCCAATCCCCCTCATCATCAATGCGTACGAGCTGTGAGAGTTCTGCTCCACGGCGGGATCTTCTGGAAGCCCAACAAGACCAACAATATTCCTCGACCATCCTCATCTGTCTTGTCCACCCTACCATCGTCGACTTGATGATGATGATGCTCATCATCATCATCATCATCATCATCATCATCATCATCATCATCATCATCATCATCATCATCGTCATCATCATCATCAGCACCATCATCGTCAGCATCAGCAGCATCATCATCTTAAGCATCATCACCAGCATCATAATCATCATCATCGTCATCGTCATCATCAGCAGAATCACAAGCAACAGAATCAGCATGATCATCAGCATCATCATTATCATCCCCATCAGCATCATCTTCAGCGTCATCATCAGCATCGTCGTCGTCATCGTCACCATCACCAGCACCTTTATCATCATCATCATCATCATCATCATCATCAGCAGCAGCAGCAGCAGGAGCAGTATCGGCATCATCATCATCATAATCAGCATCATCCTCATTATCATCATCACCACTACGATCACCATCACCATCATCATATGCATCAGCAGCATCACCAGCAGCATCATCAATAGCAACATCACCATCATCATCGACATCGTCATCATCATCATCAGCAGCAGGAACATCATCAAATGTATCATTATTATCATCATTGTCATCATCAACAACAGCATTATCGTCATCAGCAGCATCAGCACGATCATTACCAGCATCCTCATTATCATCCTCATCACAATCGCCATCATCATAATCATCATCATCAGCCGCATCATCATCATAATCAGCATCAGCATCATCATCATCATCATCATCGTCATCGTCATCGTCATCGTCATCAGTATCATCATCATTAACATGCTCAGCAGCATAAGCATCAGCATCATCATCGTCCTCGTCGTCGTCCTCGTCGTCCTCATCCTCATATCCTCATCCTCAACCTCATGGTCCTTGTCGTCGTCTTCATCACCATTGCCATCGCCATCATCGCCATCATTATCATCACCGCTCTCATCATCATCAGCAGCAGCATCATCATGATCATCATCGCCCCCCCTCTGGCACCGTCGATCATCATCCTTCCCCTCTCCATCCTTCACCACGCCCTCCCGGCCCCAGAATCCACGAGCTGGAGCAGCAGCTCCGCTCCATGGCCCTCGGCTACGAGCAGGCGGGGGGGGGGGCCGCCTCCGATCGAGCGCACGGCCCCGCCGCGGCCAAGACTCAGGAGGGGAAAAAACACACACACAATTAATCGTCGATTCCCAAGAAAATATAGGAAAATATGGGAAGTGGGGGGGAAGACAAAAACCCAGAAAATATGGGAAAATATGGGGGAATCTTTTGATTTGTGTGTATTTATTTGTGTGTCCCAGGGCCCCTTCAAAGACGCTGAGGTAAGGACCCCCGTCGGACCTCGGGAGGGGGTCGGGCCTTCGGGCAGCTCCTTCGACCTGCGGCCGGGATGCTTTGGATGGCGTGTCGCTCCCCCGCTTCTGGATCCAGCAGGAGCGACCTCCGGTGCGGGCCCAACGGGGCCCCCCCGATCGCCGAATGCGACGCGGCAGCAGCGGCGTGCACGCCCGGGCTTTAGCCACCCCGCGTCCCCCGTGAAGCCGCGCACCACAGGTCCCTCTTGCCTGGGGTCACGCTTGCGCGTGGCCGCATCCAGGCCTGGTCGGGACGCCTGGCTGGAGAGGGCGGGAGCCCTCGCCAGGCGTGCCAGCGTGCAGCCCAAAAGGGGGGGGGGCGCGGCGAGGTGTCAGGGGAGAGAGGAGGAGGAGGAGGAGGAGGAGGAGGAGGAGGAGGGAGGGAGGAGAGGAGGAGGAGGAGGAATGAGGAGGAGGAGGGGAGAGTAGGAGGAGGAGGGAGGATGAGGAGGAGGAGGGGATGAGGAGGAGGAGGAGGAGGAGGGTAGGAGGAGAGAGGAGAGGAGGAGAAGGAGGAGGAGGGAGGAGGAGGAGGGGGAGGAGGAGAGGGAAGAGGAGGAGGAGGAGGAAGGAGGGGGGAGGGAGTGGAGGAGGGAGAGGAGAGAGGAGGGAGGAGGAGGAGGAGGAGGGAGGGAGGAGGAGGAGGAGGAGGAGGAGGAGGAGGAGGAGGAGGATAAAGCCGAGGCGGCAGGATCTCGGGGCCCAGCGCCAATGCGGCAGATCCGCGCGGGCCTCCGAGATGCTACGCGCAGGGACGTTGGCATGGCGTGTCGCGCCGCCGGCTGTGGCCCACTGCGCTTCGGCGCGACACGCTACAGTCAACGCGCCTAGTAAGGACGCGTGCCTTCATCTAGGGTACCCTTGAGTCCTTGCCTCTGCGGCCCGTCCTTCGCCGCTTTCACTGGCCGCCCCCCGCCCCAAAGATCCAACTTCGGCCTCCAAGGTTCTTGCGTCCTTACCACCCGTCCTTAATACACGTTTTGATTGTATCCACCGTCCCAGTCCCAAGTGTCCACGTCGTCTCGAGCCTTTCCGAGCCTTCCGCCCCGCGGAGCGACGCGCGAGCCGCTCCCAGGGCGCAGTGTGGCGCCAGCGCCGCCGCTGCGACGCGCGATCCAGGAGGTCCTGACCACAGGTCGGGGAAACCGGTTCGTAGCCGTAGGTAGGGCATGTCCTCGTACAGGCGGACTTGGGACGACAAATCAAACATGATCCAAGTATTTATTTTGTTCGCAAGACGAGTCCCCTGACTATGGCTCGACTAGTTTTGAATATTCCTCCTGTGGAGGGACAGGCCCAGCTTACTCGTAGCCGAGGCTCGCCGTGGCCAGCAGAGCCCTGGTGCTCCTTACACTCAGCGCTCCTTCCGGTAGCACCATGACTATGCAATCGTGAGCCCGCTCGAGATCAGCCCCTCCTCTTCCTCCTCCTCTTCTTCTCCTCCTCCTTCTCCTCCTCTTCTCCTCCTCCTCCTCCTCTCCTCCTCCTCCTCCTCCTCCTCCTCCTCCTCCCTCCTCCTCCTCCTCCTCCTCCTCCTCCTCCTCCTCCCTCCCGCTCGAGATTAGCCCCTCCTCCTCCTCCTCCTCCTCTCTCCTCCTCCTGCTTCTCCTCTGCTTCCTGGCCCTGCTCCTCCTGCTCCTCCTGCTCCTCCTGCTTCCTCCTCCTCCTCCTCCTCCTGCTCCTCCTGCTCCTCCTCCTCCCTCCTCCTCCTCCTCCTCCTCCTCCTCCTCCTCCTCCTCCTCCTCCTCCTCCTCCTCCTCCTCCGCCTCCCCCCCAGACCACTCTGAGTGTCCATTCTTCGGCTCCAAGCAAGAGTCGAAGGGGGGAACAAGCGTGACAGCACAAGCATAATCCGTCGGAGCGCCGCGCGAATTTCTGGAATCGGCGCTGGGCCCCCACTGGCCGCCCCTGGCGCGCTTCGCGCGTCTGGGAAGGGGTTCCGGCATCGATCCAAGAAATTCTCGCGGACCTCAAAAAGTTGTTATCTGTGTGGGGTGCGATTTCTCTAATGGATGGCCCTTCGCCAGAGTGGCATTCGGGGGCGCGGCTTCGGGGGGTCGGCAGGGGAGGGGGCGCGAAACCCAAGTGGACAAGTCGCCACTGTAGCATCGCATGCAAGGACCCATCGCTTTTGTCTCCGAGGTCGACGTTTGACAGTTGTGGAGCCCGAAGCGGGCCCATGGAGGCGGAAAGTTACGAAGCCACTCCAGCGATGTTTGGTGCCCTTCTCGGCCCCCTCGAGGAGAAGCTCATCTCGGAGGCCCCCTGAGGTTTCATGATGCTTGGAAAGGATCAGAAACTTCTACAACATCCGCTCGATGTCAAAAAGCCGTCGACCTTTGATCATCGGGCCTCCTGCTCCCCTCCTCCCTCCGATGCGGAGAGCACCTCGGGAGCCTCTGAAGGCCTCTGGGGGCAGATTCCTCTCCTCCTCCTCCTCCTCCTCCTCCTCCTCCTCCTCCTCCTCCTCCTCCATTCCTTCTCCTTATAACCAACTCCTCCCTGTCGCACCCCGAGGCCAGTTTTTTAGGGCGGGCCAGGCGTTTCGCCTGAAATTTCCTCACCTCTTACGACCCTGAAGCTCAAAAATGACAACAGCTTCACAGATGGAGGGCGGGTCGTTTTCAAAATGTGGCTCTCGATTTAGCGCCGCGCACATTCGCTTGAAAAATGTGCAAGAGCTTCACGGATTGAGGGCGGGTGGTTGTTTTCAAAATGTGGTTCTCACCTTATCGCCGCGCGCATTCGTTTTAACAAATTGCAAGAGCTTCACGGATTGAGGGCGGGTGGTTTTCAAAATGTGTTTCTCGCCTTAGCGCCGCGCAAATTCCGTTTTGACAAGTTGCAAGGGTTTCACGGATTGAGGGCGGGTGGTTTTCAAAATGAGGTTCTCGCTTTAGCGCCGCGCAAAGTCGTTTAAAAAGATGAAGTGTGTCACGGATTGAGGGCGGCTCCTTTTCAACATGTGGTTCTCGCCTTAGCGCCGCGCACATTTGTTTTAAACATGTGCAAGAGTTTTACGGATTCCCATGATCAGCGTACCAAAAATCACGTGTTGGAAGACTCAGGATTATGCGGGCGCAGCAGTCATGTTAATCCGTTGTGTTGAAGTCTCAAAAATGGCGGTTTGGTGCGATTCTGGATCGGCAAGACGAAGCAGTCAGGTTGATACGTGGCGCTGAATCCTGAGAACAATGTTTTAGCACGCTGTATGATCTTCAAATCTTTGTCTTCCAACGAGGCAGTTCCCTCAATGAAAATCAGCCGTTGTAGGGGCTTATGAAGCGGGGGAGCTTGGAGGGAGGGTTAGTTCCAACATCGTTGATGACTCTTGGGTTTCCACTGGTCCTCCTTCTCCTCCTCCTCCTCCTCCTCCTCCACCTCCTCCTCCACCTCCTCCTCCTCATCCTCCTCATCCTCCTCCTCCTCCCACTCCTCTCCCCCCGACACCCATAGCAGGTTGTTTCGGAGAGTTGGAGTTGCCATTGATTTCCCCCGTCCGCTGGAGCCGACATTGCAGCTCGCCTCGACTGTGCGAGGCCCGCTTCCAGAACCCAGGCAGGTAGTTGCTCCGGGCGAGTTGCGCGCTTTGCTCTTAGCAGTTTGGATCACCACAGGATCCAGTGCTTTCATTTCAGATTGTGGACCCGTCGTCGCAGGCTCTTATAACAGAAGGTTCGAGGAGCCAGCAGGTGAGGACGCCGACCTGTGGGCGCTTCTAGGCCTTCTCATGAAAAAAGCGAGTGCGCGATTCCATTTCAGTCTTCTTCACAAGCTCGCACCTGTCTGCTCGGGGCATCGTGGAGGGCAAAGCCCCGAGGTGGATGGCAGCAGGTAGTCTCATAGCTGATGAAGTGGCGGGGCAGACGGCGGTCGAGGCCCGCCTGCCAGAAGCAACCCTCCATGCTGTGCTCGTGCGCATGCGCATTCCCATCGCCACTCTGGACCCGATGGCCGCCGAGGATAGGCTGCAGAGTGAGCCTGTGGAAAAGCGTCCCCCCGTCCCCGCCCTGCCCCCGCTCCCTGCTGCTGCCCCTCTCGCCCTTCTGTCTTCGGCCCACAGCGTGGACAGCACCGGGTGTAGATGCACCAGGTGCGGAGGCTCGGCCTCGAAGGCCACGAAGACTTTGTGGCTCAGGACGGCCTGCTTCTCCCCCGAGAATTACAACTGTGCCACTTATAAGAAGCCCCCCCCCCTAGCCAGTTGCACATAGCGGGGGGCTTTGTCCATCAGAGTCATCGTATGCAGTTGCACGGTGATTTGCGACTGTGGCGTTGTATAGGTTGTGGAAGTTTCGGTTCCCAGCAGCTGCTGGCCCTTGGTAGGAAGTGTGTGCATCGACTGACCCACCAGGGCCGAGTATTTGCGTCGAATATCCGAGGGGTTCTGGCCGAAGGTCTTGAGCAAGGCCGAACTGGCCACCCGAGGCAAGGCATCATTCAGGTGTTGTGGTAGATTCATTGATTTAGTCATATGGTCATGCTCAGGCTCCTGCTCCTCCTCCTCCACCTCCTCCTCCTTTTCCTTCTCAGGATCTGCGTTCAGGCTGTGTGTTAAACCTGGGTTGGGCTTCCCCGACCGAGGTCTTGTGGGTTGGGCGCAGGTTGCGAGATCCTGCGAGTTGGGCCGATGTGCATTCGCTCTACAGAGCAGAGCGTGCTCGGGCAACATCAACGCATCCGTCCGCTGTGGCTACCCTCCTCTTCATCATCACCCTCCCCCTTAACCTCCTCCTTCTGCTCCTGTGTCTCCTCCCCTTCTTCCTCCTCCTCCCCCTCCTTAATCCGCAGCCCTAGCACCAGACCCGGCGCAGGTCTGGCGTCCAGGGCCAAGCGTGTCGGAAGGCCTATATCCTCTTAATGTGTTTGTGCCTCCTCCTCCTCCTCCTCCTCCTCCTCCTCCTCCTCCTCCTCTGCGGGGGCAGGCGGGGGGGCGGCGGCTTCTGGAGGAGGCGGCGGCACAGTCGCGATCAAGGGCGGCAGGGACGGGGCCAAGGGCGCACCGCCGAAGTTCCGGAGGGGCACGGGCGGCACCAGGCTCCCAGGCAGGGACGACGTCGACCCGGTGGACGCGGTGATCCCGTTGCAGAAGCTGGGACTCAGGCAGGACCTCAGGAGTCGCGAGCACGAGGAAATGTTGTCCCTGTTCTGCCTGGTCCCCAAGACGAGCAAGACGGCGACCATGGGATTTCAGGCGGGGGGGGGCCTACTACGCGGCGGCGGCAGCGCGAGGGCGAGGGCGCAGGCTCGGAGCTCCTCCTCCTCCTCCTCCTCCTCCTCCTCCTCTCCTCCTCCTCCTCCTCCTCCTCCTCCTCCTCCTCCTCCTCCTCCTCTCCTCTCCTCCTCCTCCTCCTCCCCCTCCTCCCCCCTCCTCCTCCTCCTCCTCCTCCTCCTCGCTCCTCCTCCTCCTCCTCTCTCCTCCCTCCTCCTCCTCCTCCTCCTCCTCCTCCTCCTCCGCCTTACCTGCACGTGGCGGCTGGAGCGTTCGACGGGCTGGTCGAGGACTGCAAGGACGGGCAGCACAAGGAGGTACGGTTGGCCTACCAGCGGGTCTTCCAGATGGAGGTGGCGCCCAAGCTCGTGCAGGAGATCTTCGGCTGCTTCAGGGCGAAGGAGGCGCACCGCGAGGACGGAACCGCGGAGGCAGACGTCCAAGGTGAAGGTGAACCTCAGTATCAATCCGATGGCGGACGTGGCGGACTGCTACCAGGTGAAGACGGGAGACGTGCTAGCGCTCGCCATCTTGAGGAGAGCCATCCTGACGGCCTTCGAGGAGGCGGGCGGAGTCGCGGGAGAGGGACCAGCGCCAAAGGACGAGCTCGCCAGGGTCGTGGAGCGGCAGCTGCACGGACTACAGCAGCAGAAATAGGTCGGACGGGAGGCTGCTTCCAACATAGTGCGGCTGGAGCGGCTGCGAAGTATGGCTGCACGTGGTAGTGAGCATGCACGGCGGATGTTGAGCATAGCAGAGCAGGTGAGAGAACAGCGTATGGGAGGGGCTGCGCCTCCAAGCGGGCAGGGACCGACCCACCGTCGGCAAGAGCATTGGGATCCCCTGTGCCGACGCGGCACCGACCTCGGGGT
This sequence comes from Prorocentrum cordatum, assembly GCA_963575745.1. Taxonomy (NCBI): domain Eukaryota; class Dinophyceae; order Prorocentrales; family Prorocentraceae; genus Prorocentrum; species Prorocentrum cordatum. The sequence goes on along the minus strand of CAUYUJ010016574.1, from coordinate 253,737 downwards.
CCAGTGTTCCAGGCGGCCGCCGCAGGTCCGCCCCGACGGCGTGGGAATGCAGAAGAGCGGGGCCACTCGTATATCACTCGCAGGGAGCATATGAATCGGAGTATGAAGCGAGGTTTTTCTAGCCCGCGGAAGTGCAGCACTGTTGCCCCCCAAAGGCATATCAGATCATCATCATCATCATCATCATCATCATCATCATCATCATCATCATCATCATCATCATCATCATCATCATCAT
>CAUYUJ010016574.1:239032-249032 GCA_963575745.1 Prorocentrum cordatum | reverse complement strand
CCGACGACGCCAAGAATGCAATGTTGCAGCTGCGTGCCATGACGCTAGAATGGGGAGATGGCAGTGGCTTTCGGCATCGTCTTCGGGTTGGCACTGACGAACCCATCGATCTCCGCAAGAAAGGTTGGGCGCTGGGCCAGGTCTGGCAACATATCAAGCAAGTCATGGTTGATGCTGGCACTTGGCGACCTGACACGCAGCTCCGCTGCAACAAGTACATGGGCCTCTGCTTTTTGGTCAACGGCGACCTCGTGGACGAGCTCGTCGTGCTGCAGAGCGCCCTGGAGACCGACAACCCGAACGTCGAGCCCAACCGGGGCAACTTGAAGCGCTACGGCTTCACTGACGAGCAAGCCGACAAGCTACCCGAGCTGGTCACTGCCGCTCTTCGCCGCGAATAGGGGCGGAGTGAGCCAGTACCTGTAAGCGATAGCGATGATGAATTCGATCCTGAACGTTTGCGAGCCCTTCTGCGAGAACGGGGGGAGGCCACCTCGATTCTGCCCGACTCTCTTCTTCCTGAGAATGCTCCAGCTATTATTGATCCATACCTTCCTGTTCCACGCTCTCCTGGGGGAGGTGATGCTGCTCCTGCTGAGCAGCGGCATCCATTTGTCATTTCTCGTGCTGTGGGTCTTGCTTCTTGGAATACTCGTGCATTTTTTGGCAGTGTTTATGGCGATCCACAGAGACAGCATCGGAAACAGCAGATTTTCAGAAGTCTTGTACACCGCTTTCAAGTAGTATTTTTGCAGGAAACCCACGGGACCGAAGAAGATTTTTCCTCGCTGGATCGTGACGTGCCAGCTCACACGCACATTGGCTCTTGTTGCTCTTCTGCGGCTGCGGGAGGCGTTACCATGTCTATTGATCCTTCCCTGCTCCAGCTCTTTCAGGACATCCACGTTGTAAACATTATCGATGGACGATGCATAGCAGTTACATTGACAGGAGAGAAAGGCACGTTGCAATTGATTAACTTTCACCTCGACCCCACCCTCTCCGACGTTGAGAAGGATCGTGTGATCCGCGCTGTTGCTGCTCACGCTCTGCCTGCTGATCAGGCCACGGTTATCTTGGGAGGCGATTTTAACTTCTTGGAGGAGGGGGAGATGAGGACGTTCACGGACGGAAGGGAACCCACCCCTGAGAGGACCGCTGTTCTGCACATGTTTTCTCGGGTTTTCGGACACCTTGCTGAAGTTGCCCAACAGGAGCCCACTCATCGGTCTGGGAGGAGGGAGGACGGTGCGCTTAGCCTTGGTCGCCTGGACAGGTTCTACATCTCTTCTGCCACCACCGACATTCTAGATTCGACACCACGAAGCGGTGTCATAGGTCTTGCTCATGATGTCACCCAGCCGAGCGACCATATTCCTGTCTGGCTTCAGTTTTCGCCTGGCGGCAGAACAACCCCGACGATCCCCTCCTGGATTGCCAAACATCCTGACTTTGGTTCTGAGGTTGAGGCTGCCATAGGTTCGGTTGAAATGCCCAGGGACCCGTTCGAGTACCTCCTGTCCGTCAAAGACGCGATGTATGTTGCCAAGGATGCTCTGATGACTCGCATGTTCTTCCGAGGCCCCCACAACGATGCGCAGAAGTTATCGGTTTACCTTAAGTTTCTTCGGGCTGTTCGGGATGGCAAGTCTTGGGACATTCGGAGGTGTATCCAGGCTATTCCTCATCTTAGTCTACATGTTCATGCTGATGAATGTTGTTTTAGAGATTCTGTGTCATTTTATCGGGAAATGGCCGAGCTCCAGCACTCTCTTCTCCAGCGAGAAATTCGCGAACACGTCGAAGGCGGCGGAGCCCCCGACGACGATCGAGGCCTCAGGTTGCACCAGCTTCTGCGACAGTGGTCTCCCAAAAGGCGCCGAATCGCTCTGGTTTCGGTCCCTGACCCCACCGGGAGCCCTTCGCCTGATCTTGAGGTCAGTGCTCAGAATCTTGCGTCACTTTGGGGGCGGGTCCACGCCGCGAAGCCTCAGGACAGGGGATACCACTTCCAGAAGGCACTGTTGAGCAGTGAGACTCAGCAGGTTGCCCCAGGTATCGAGTGGACGCTCGACCTGCATAGCTTCATAGGTAAGCTCGTCGGCCGCAAGGACAGCGCGACTGGCCCTGATGGCATCCCTTACAGTGCATGGCGGTTCGCTGGCGACGCCGCTCACAATGCCTTGTATCAAGTTTATCTCGCTGTATTGGACAATCCTACATATGGGCCCCCACATAAAAGGCTTCAACGAGTCTCTCACGGTGTACCTCCCTAAGGCCATCAACCCGCACGAAGCTGGAACCTCTGAGATCTCTCGGGAAGCGTCTGTGGTTCGCCCTATTGCCCTCAGCAATACTGATAACAAAATAGCATCTTTGGCCATATGCGAACCTTTTAGCCAGCAATGCCAGTACAGCGTCTTAGGCTCCCAGACGGGTTTCGTGCGCAAGAGGTCTATGCTCGACAACTTGCTCTGCCTCGGGGCAGACATTCTTGAATGCGCCTGCTATCGTGGCATGCCGCACGCGGGGCTGCTCCTCTTGGATTTCCGCGCCGCGTTCCCGTCGCTGCGCCTCGACTGGATCATAGATGTGTTAATCATGATGAATATACCCATGTATATCGTGAATGCCATTCGGTTCCTATACACAGGCATCTACACACACATATGCCTAGCAGGCAGGAAGTTCCCAGGCTACTCGATCACCCAAGGCATTAAACAAGGATGTCCACTGTCGGGTGCTTTATTTGCGTTATGCATCGACCCGCTGCTGCGCCGATTATCTCACTTGCTAGCTCCAGTTTGTGCCTCCCCCCGTGCCTTTGCAGATGACATCCAGATCTCGGCATCCAACCTGTTGCTAGCTGTTCCGATTGTGCTGAAGAATGTTATTAGGTCCAGCCGTTGCACTGGCCTGCTCTTGAACCTTGCCAAGTGTATGATCGTGCACACGCAAGAGATGCCAGATGACCAGCACTTCGCCTTATTCGAAACAGTTCGCACAAACGTTCGCTCGCTCATGCACGGCACCAGTGGCAAAGTCTTGGGTGTCTTTCTGGGCCCTGGAGGTTACAAGAAATCCTGGTCAGCTCCGCTTCAGAAATATATTAGTCGAGTCCGTCATGTTCGGTCGCTTCGTCTTGGGCTTACTCAAAGTATTTATGCATACAACTCCTTGGCCTTCTCGGTTCTCACCTTCGCGATGCAGCTATGTTACATATCGCAGGACGCCCTTCGCATGGAAACAAAAGGATTGCAGACTCTCACCGCGTGCCCGTTCTACAGCATTCCTACTGATCTTCTCCGCAATCTCTCGTCTGCGTTGCACTGGCCCATTGCCCCGCGCAACCTAGTGCTGGAGAATCAGGCTGCCATGTATCGGGTCGCTGTTCGGTCCAAGGTTTTTGACAGCATTCGGAGGCGTTTTCACGAGCTTGAGGAAGAGGACTGGGATGTTCTAGTGGTCAAGCGGTTCCCGACGTGGCGTGCCGAGTCCATTGTTTTCCACCTGATACACAACTACGAGCGTCTAACAGCCCTGCCGTGGAACCACTTCGATGAGGACACTCACGAGTTGCAGAAACAGATTTTGAAGAAGTTGATTTCTGTGGCCCCGTGTAGCTCCGCGGGCTTTCTCCTGGGCAATCGAATTCGGTTTGCTTTTCCCTTGGTTAGTGCCTCTAGTATCGACCTTGCGGTGCTCAGGCTCAGAATAGCCTGCACGCGCGTCGGCCCTTTTGTGGCTGCTGCCATGCTTAAAACCATCTGCAACGCGTGGGCGACCTCTGCCAGGCATAGGCAAGGCCGTCTTACCTGCCGTTTCGGTTGCCGAGCCACAGGCGGCGACCACGTCCAGCATTATTTCGATTGCCCTCATGTCCTGAGCCTGCTTCACTCTGTTCTGCCCTTCCTGCCAGCCGAGTATTTGAATCAGAGCCTTGATGCGCGTATGCTGTGCACCATGCCATGCCATTCTAGTCAGCAGTTGTTCTCTTTGTTTATCGTCCACGACCTGCTCTTTTCCACCTTTAACTCATTGAGGAGCTCGCACAGGTACGGGCCCGATTGCCTGCTGCCTCTCCTGCGCGCGCGCCCGTCACATCGCCAAGAAGGGGCGCGTCGTGCGGAGCATGCTCATCAGGAGGCCCGCTGCAGAAGGCAGTTGAACGGCCCGTCTCTCTGACTCGCCCAGGGGAGTGCGATCATCATCATCATCATCATCATCATCACAACTGTCATCACCATCACAATCAGCAACAGCATCATCAACAGCATCATCATCAGCATCCTCATAATCGGTATCATGGTCATCATCATCATCATCATCATCAGCAGCACCAGCGTCATCATCATCATCATCATCATCAGCAGCAGCAGCATCATCAGCAGCAGCATCCCATCCGCAACAGCATCATCATAACCAGCATCACCATCATTATCGTCAGCGTCATCATACACCTCTTCTTCTTCTCACCGCCTCCTCTTCCTCTCCGCATGCTCCTCCGTCTCCTTATAAACAAGTCATCCGTGCCGCACCCCGAGGCCAGTCGGGAGGGCAGGCCGAGCGTTTCGCTTGAGATTGCCATACCATTTGTGAGCCTCAAGCTCAAAACTGACAGCCGTTTCACGGATGGAGTGCGGGTTGTGTTCAAAATGTGGTTCTCGCTTTAGCGCCTCGCGCATTCGTTTTTGGAGTTTGCAAGAGCTTCATGGTTTGAGGGCGGGCCGTTTTCAAAATGTGGTTCTCGCTTTAGCGCCGCGCACATTCGTTTCAAACATGTGCACGAGTTTCTTCAAAATGTGGTTCTCGCCTTCGCGCCGAGCACAGTCGTTTCAAACATGTGCGCGAGTTTCACGGATTGAGGGCGGCCGTTTTCAAAATGTGGTTCTCGCCTTAGCGCCGCGCAAATTTGCTTCAAACATGTGCAAGAGTTTGACGGATTCAGGGCTGTGCTGCAAAGCGAGTCAGGATTGTCAGTGCGCGACAGTTACGTTGCTTCGCTGTGTTGAAGTCCCTGGAAGAGGGATTCTGGCATGATTCAAGCTCGTCTTGACGCATCAGTCAGGTTGATTCGTGGCGATGGGGTCCCGAGAACGGTGTTTTAGCATTCTTCAGGATCTTCAAACGGTTGTCTTCCAACGGGGCACTTCTTTCAGTGGACATGAACCTTTGTAGGGGCCTGTGAAGAGGGAGCATGGAGGAGGGTTTATTCCAATGTCGTTGATGGGTCCTGGGTTTACACTGGTCATCATTCTCCTCCTCCCCCTCCTTCTTCTCCTCCTTTATCCTTCTCCTCCTCCTCCTCCCCCTCCTCCTCCTCCTCCTCCTCCTCCTCCTCCTCCTCCTCCTCCTCCTCCTCGTCCTCCTCCTCCGCCTCGTCCTCTTCTTCTTCCTCCTCCTCCTTCTCATCCTCCTTCTCCTCCGCCTTCTCCTCCTCTTCCTCCTCCTTTGCCTCCTCTTCCTCCTCCTCCTCCTCCTCCTCCTCCTCCTCTTCCCTCCTCGCGCCCCACTCGTGCTCCGAGGGGCCCTGGACGGACGCGCGCGCTCCCGGACCGGCCGCGCCGCCGCGATCCGCGCGCGCGGCCATGGCGCCATGCGCGTGACGGGCGGCCCCGGCCGCGCAGGCCAGGGGAAGGAGAGGCGCGGCGCTGCCCCTTTCATGCTTCCTTCCACAAGCTGTCATCCTCGCTCGCCCCGCCCCCCCCTCCTTCCTCCTCCTCCTCCTCTTCTTCCTTCTCCTCCTCCTCCTCCTCCCTCCTCGCCGCCTCCTCCCCCCTCGCCTTCTCCTCCTCCTCCGCCTCCTCCTCCTACTCCTCCTCCTCTTTCTTCTCATCCTCATCCTCCTCCTGCTCCTCTTCCTCCTCCTCTTCCTCCTTCTCCTCCTCCTCCCTCTCCTCCTCCTCCTCCTCCTCCTCTTTCTCTCCTCATCCTTTGCATCCTCCTCCCTCCCCATCCTCCTCCGCCCCCCTCCTCCTCCTCCTCTCCCCCCCCCGCCGCGCCTGCCAGAGCGCCGCCCACTGCCTCTGGCAGAGGATGCCCCTCTGTCCGGTCGTCTCCCCCTCCTCCTCCTCCTCTCCTCCTCACCTCCTTCTCCCCTCCTCCTCCACCTCCTCTTCCCTCCTCCTCACCCTCCTCCTCCTCCTCCTCCTCCTCCTCCTCCTCCTCCTCCTCCCCTCCTCCTCCTCCTCGTCCTCCTCCTCCTCCTCCTCCTCCTCCTCCTCCTCCTCCTCCTCCTCCTCCTTTTCCTTCTCTTCCTCCTCCTCTGGGGAGCTGGCACAGCAGTGCAGGCAGAGAGCGGCCGCGGCTGGCGGGCAATACCCACAGACGCACCGCCCGAGAGCTCGCGCGGGACGGCGTCATCAGCCACAAGGTTGGGAACAGACCGTGCGTGCGAGAAGGCCGAGCAGTGGCAGCCACCCATGGGGCCACTCAGGGGCATGCAAGAGCAGCAGGGACTCATCAGCTACAGCGCTGGGAACGGTTCGTGCGAGAAACCAGGCGAGCAGGGGCCAGCCAAGATCAGCAGCGTCATCAATTATACTGCTGGGAGCGGTTCGTGCGGCGAGCAGGGGTTAGCCAAGATCAGCAGTGTCGGATACAATGCTGGGAGCGGTTCGTGCGAGCCAGAAGGAATGCAGTGGCAGCCGGCGCTGGCGTTGCGGGAAGCCGAAGGTCGAGCCCAAGGTCGTCAGTTACAGCCGACGAGATGGACGGAGGCCGTGGACGACGAAGGACGAGCTTGAAGCCATCCGCTACAGCGCTGGCATCAGGGCAAGACAAGCTGGAGCCAGACCGTGCGTTGGAGCCAGACGCGAAGCTCTCTCTGCAAGCAGCAGGAGGCGAAGGCCGAGCCCGATGTGACCAGCTACAGCGTTGGTATCAGGGCTTGCGAGGAAGCAGGCAGTGGCAGCAGGCAGCGGCTTGTGCGAGAAGGGCGAGCAGCGGCGGCAGACGCTACTGGGGACAGCTCGTGCGAGAAGCAAGGGCACTGGCAGCAGCGGCTGTCGGCACGAACGGGAGATGGTGGCAAGGTTCCCAGCCTTTACCACACCACCCGTCTCCTCCCCTCCTCTCCTCCCCCTCGCTGCCACGGCTGAACGCGAAACGAGGAGCCACATGAGCTACAGCGCTGAAAGCAACTCGTGCGAGAATGGGAGGCAGGCAGTGGCGGCAGGGGCTGTTGCGGCGTGCCAGGAGCCCAATTTCGGCGAGAGCTCTGGGGCAGCATCTTGCGATAAGCCCGGGGCGAAACTGGAGCCCAATGTCAGCCCGACTCCTACACCGACGCCCTACTGCGAGAAGTGGTAGGCGAAGGTAGAGCCCGACGTGATCAGCTATTGTGCGAGAATCGAGGGCAAGGAGCGGGAGAAGCGGGAGGCAAAGCTGGAGCCCAACGTTATCCTGGCTAGCCTATTCGGGGAAGGGCTCGTCACGGCCAACCTCTTGCGAGAAGCGGGGGGCGACGCTGGAACCCAAGAAAAACTCGAGCGAGCCACATTCAGCTCCGACGCTGGAATCAACTCGTGCTAGAATGACAGACAGTGGCAGCAACGGCTTTCGGTGCGAGAAAGGAAGTGGGTCATCAGCTACGACGCTGGGATCCGCTCGCGCGCGAAATGGTTGGGTGCGAGGCTTGCACGGCAGGCCGAGGGGATAGCTGGGGGCCCACGTCGTCAGCTATCATTCGAGAAAGGGCTCAGGTTGGCACCCACCTCAAGAAACAGGCTGTTTTGTTGCAGCGCCGCGTCGCCCAGGAGAGGCCTGGGGATAGCATGCGCCAGCATCCAATCAGGTAGGTGGCACCCCCGCGGCGGTCCTCCCTCACCTAGACGCGCACTATCCTGCATTATCCTCCTCGCCCCCCCCCCCCCCCCCGCCGCGGCCTGCCAGGGCGCCGCCCCACGGCCTCTGAGGACGGAGGATGTTCCTCTCTACGGTCGTCTCCCCCTCCTCCTTCTCGTCCTCCTCCTCCACCTCCACCTCCTCCTCCACCTCCCCCACCTCCTCCGTCCTGGTTTTCTTTAGAAGGACTTCTCCCCTGCTTCACCAGAGACGTGCCGGTAGGGCGGGCTGGGCGTTTGACTTGGGACTTCTTCCACGCTGAGCTTCCGTATGGGTAGTTGTTCCCGGCCGCACCACCAGACGTGTCGGTAGGGCGGGTTTGGTGTGTCATGTGAGATTTCCTTCTGAACAGCTCTTCCCCGTCGCACCTCCCGACGTGTCGGTCGGGATGGGCCGGGCGTGTCCATTTCGGCTTCCTCCACACTTCTGGTCCTGAAGCTTCAGAGTTGCAGCAGCTTCAAGGGTTGAGGGCCCTCGCTCCATTGCCCCCGTTCCAGTGCCGCGCACACTCTTTTTTTAAGTCCGCAGCAGCTTCAAGGACGGACGGCGGGTTCTTCCCAACCCTCCGTTGTTGGGTTCTCGTTTCGAATGGAGCAGTGTGGTCTCCACCTCATCCCGCCTCTCGCATTGACTCTCTCGCTCTCTCTCTTTCTCTCTCTTTCTCTCTTTCTCTCCCTCTCTCAATATTTCTCTCCTCTTGTCTCGTACCTCTCTCGTACGTGCCCCTGACCTCGCCATCCCACGGGGGGGGAGATTCGAAACTGTCGGCACGTTCGAGAGCTGCTGGGGGCCAGCACAGTGGGGCCCCATCTGGATTCAGCTTAGACCTCGCCATCCTCATCATCATCATCATCATCATCATCATCATCATCATCATCATCATCATCATCATCATCATCATCATCATCATCATCATCACCATCACCATCACCATCACCATCACCATCACCATCACCAATCATCGTCATCATCACCATCATCATCGAAATCAGCATCGTCAGCATCATCGTCGTTACCGTCGTCACCATCAACATCATCTCAATCGCCAGCAGAAGCAGCATCCGCATGTTCGGCGCCGACATCAACTCCCACTCACACTTCTGTCCTTCGCCCATACCATAAATAGTCAGCCGCTTCCTCCGCTTCCTCACCCGTCCCATCGTAGTCATCATCCGCATCATCATCGTCATCGTCTTCACCGCCATATTCATAAGCTGCTGCATCATCACCAGCATCAGCATCAATGTCAGTGACCGCAGCAGCATCATCACCCAAACCCATTTTCTTCCTCACCAACATCATCAGAACCATCATCATCGCCAACAGCATCCTATCCCCCTCCCATGTCCGTCCTTTCCCAATGCTATGTTGCTCATCAGCGTTGTCATCAACCTAGCCATCCTCAGTCAGCAGGAAAAGCATAACTCTTCTGCCTCCTCCTCTTCCTCATCCACCTCAACGTCCTCATCATCATCATCATCATCAGCATCATCATCATCATCATAATCATCATCATCATCATCATCAGCAGCATCATCGCCATCGTCAACAATAATATCATAATCGTCGTCGTCATCGTCATCATCAGCAGCATCATCATCAGCATCATCAGCATCAACATAATCATTAGCATCATTGTCACAATCATCGTCAGCACAAGCACATACAGCATCAGCATCATCACCGTCACCACCATTGCCATCATCAGCATCACCAGAATTACGATCAGCGTCATCACCAGCACTCTAATCATCATCAGCAGCACCATCATCATCATCATCATCATCATCATCATCATCATCATCATCATCATCATCATCATCATTGTCATCGTCATCGTCATCGTCATCGTCATCGTCATCGTCATTATCATCATCTCCCTCCCTGTTCCGTCCTTGCCCCATGTCCTCCTCCTCTTCCTCCTGCAACTAAACTACACCTCCTCGCCTCCTCCTTGCTTCCGTCTTGCCTTCTCCTCATCCTCCTCCGTCTTCCGTCGTCGTGTTACCTCCTCATCCTCCTCACTCATCTTTCTTCTTCCTCCTCCTCTTCCTCCGCCTCCTCCTTCACCTCCTCTTCCTCTTCCTCCTCCTCCTCCTCCGCCTCCTCCTCTTCCTTCTCCTCCTCCTCCCCGTCCTCCTCCTCCTCCTCCTCC
>CAUYUJ010016574.1:186532-229032 GCA_963575745.1 Prorocentrum cordatum | reverse complement strand
AGTGGTCAGGAGGTCGGGGGCCCACGTCTCGAAAAAATCGAGACGTCGGATGTGTGGGTACATCCCCATGGGAAACCTCCGCGGTGATCCCAAGGGTGCTGGGCCTCCCAGATGGGGCCGGAGCAGATGGGGCCGGAGGGTCGCGCCACAGCGCCGATGCATCGCCGACGCAGCTCGATGTGAAGCCCGATTTCCTGCGCGTCGACTTCGCCGATGCAGCGCCGACGTCGACGATGCATCGCCGATGCATCGCCGCTACATCGCCGATGTATCGGCGATGCGGTGCGATCCTCCGACGCCATCTGGTCGGACCCCATCCAGGAGTCTTCTACCCATCCCCTCGGCAACCTCCGCTGTGCTCCCAGAGGAGCACGGGGTGTCGCCCTACGGGCGCAAGCCGGAGCTGATCGACAGGCTGGTGCGCGCACGCAGGGACTGCCTCGGGGCAGCCAGCTCGCCGGCCCCCGCCGCGGCAGGCCGTCGCCGTCGCCGTCGTCGTCGCCGCGGCTCGTCGAGGATCGAGGATCGAGGTTTGAGGATCCAGTTTTGGGAGTCGAGTTTTGGGGGATCGAGGTTCTTTGCAGTGTTCTGCCTCCAGGGGCCCTTGCTGGGCCCCAGGACCGTCAGGAAACTGCTCGGGATGAAGAATCCGCTCCAGGGAATGGCCCAGACCTCCAACGTCTTGAAAAGAATCACGACCGAAGTGTGTCGTCGTTTTTCCGTCCTCGGGACCCCATCTCCCAGGACCCCATCTTTGAACCACCAGTCGTCGTCGTCGTCGTTGTCGTCGTCGTCGTCGTCGTCGTCGTCGTCGTCGGCGGCGGCGGCGGCGGCGGCGTCGTCGTCGTCGTCGTCGTCGGCGTCGTCGTCGCCGTCGTCGTCGCGGGGCGTTGGCGCCCCAGGCCGCCGCCCGCCCGCGCAGCGCGCCGCTGCCGCCGCGGCGGGCGCGGCGCCTGCGGGCTCGCCCGTCGGCGGCGGCGCCCGGCAGCGGCCCTCGCGCGCGGCGGCGGCGCGCCCAGGGGCGGCGGCCGCTGCAGCGGCTCCGGAGGATCGAGGGGCCGCAAACCCAGACACTGGGCGTCTCGAGAAAATCGAGACGGAGGTGTTTCGTCGTTTTTCGGCCTCTAGAGGCCCTCGCCGGGCCTCGGGACCGTCAAGAGACGACCCGGGAGGAAAAGTCGGTCCTGGGGAAGTGGTCGGGAGGTCGGGGGCCCGTGTCTCGATAGAATCGAGACGTCGGATGTCTGGGAAGCCCCAGAGCCCCTGGGAAGGAGGGGAGGGGAGCGGCGTGGCTGCGGCAGGTCTTTTCTCGATGCCCTTGGGACTGGCGACAACGACGACGAGGACGACAGCGTCTCACACACGCTGAAGGGTCGGCGTATTTCTTCAGTCCGGGCGTTTTCGTTAGTTCTTAGAGGTCATGTCGCCTCGGGATGCCTTCCAGCAGCTGCGCCTCACCGAGAGCGTTCCGGGGCTGCCCGGATCGTCCCAAACGGCCATTGGAGGCCCGAGCTATGACCCGAAAACCGCCCGGCCGTGCCTCACCGGCGGGCTTTCCGAGAGGATCGACGCGCCGATACCCCACTTGGATCCCCGCGGCGGTTGCTCAGGGGATAGGGGTGTCTGAGTGGATGCCAGGGTGCTGAGGCGCTCCTTGGCGGGGTGGGCTCAAAGGGCCCTGTTTGCGATGAGTGGGCGTGCGGGGGTCGACGCCCTCCCCCACCGAGCCCATCCTTATGTCGGGCCTTTCCCCCTACACGGGGATTTTCGACGAAAAATAATAGATACCCCAAAAATACACCAAAACGGTCAAACAATACGCAAAAAATAGTCCCCTGACTATTGTTTGATTATTCTCTTGCACAGGGTGTCTAGAGCTCCGACCACTTTATTTCGGCACCGCACCCCCCCCCCTTCATCATCATCATCATCATCATAATCATCATCATCATCATCATCATCATCATCATCATCATCATCATCATCATCATCAGCATCATCATCATCATCATCATTATCATCATTATCACCATCATCCTCACCATCATCACCATCACAATCACCATCATCATCATCACCATCCTCACCATCATCACCCCCCCCCCCGCTCCGCCCCCTCCCCCGCGCCGTCTCAGCGCCCCCGCGCGGATCCAGCGCCCGCCCAATGCCCTCCCGCGGCTCCAGCGCCCGCCCAGTGCCCCCTCCGCCTCGACCACTTTATTTCGGCACCGCACCCCCCCTCCCCGCTCCGCCCCCTCCCCCGCGCCGTCTCAGCGCTCCCCCGCGGCTCCAGCGCCCGCCCAGCGATCCCTCCGCCCCGACCACTTTATTTCGGCACCGCACCCCCCCTCCCCGCTTCGCCCCCTCCCCCGCGCCGTCTCAGCGCGCCCCCGCGGCTCCAGCGCCCGCCCAGTGCCCCCTCCGCCCCGACCAGTTTATTTCGGCACCGCACCCCCCCCCCGCTCCGCCCCCTCCCCCGCGCCGTCTCATCGCCCCCCCGCGGCTCCAGCGCCCGCCCAGCGCCCCCTCCGCCCCGACCACTTTATTCTCTTGCACAGCTGTGCTCTAGAGCTCGTACATCTTTATTTTCGTGTCGTGTCGTGTCGTTCGTCCCCCTGCCCCCCCCTGCCGCCCCCCGTCCAGGCTCCCCAGGGCAGCCCCCCTGGGCCTCCCGTCCAGGCTCCCCAGGGCAGCCCCCCTGGGCCTCGGACGCGTTTATTTTCGTGTCGTGTCGTGTCGTTAGTCCCCCTGCCCCATCCCCGCCCAGGCTTCCCAGGCTCTTGGGGTGCCACTGGTCCTGGTCCTGGCCCCGCTGGCTCTGGTGTCCTGGACCCAGCCTCCCCCCCCCAGCCCTGGCCACAAAAAGTGAACTCCTGGAGGAAGGAGGCGAAAGCTTCCTGTCTCCAGCAGCTCCTTTGTGCAAGAGCCAGGGCACGCGTGCCACTTGTTCGCCGGCCCTCTTCCCACTCGTTATTTATCGCAAAAGAAATCCGCCGGCCCTCTTCCCGTCAAAACCGGGGGGGAAACAAACTAAAAGAGAACCCTGGGCCTTTGCCCTTTCCGGGAAAAAGTCGGATCGGCGGACATCGGCGGGCTTTAGCAGGCCTCCGTGGAGGAGATCGGAGCCCAGATCGGAATCCCTAGCCGAATCGAATCGGAATCGGAGGCCCTCGGAATCGGATCGAAGCGGAGGAATCGAAACGAGCCCTGGGAAGGGTCTGGCCATCGCTCGGTCCACTCCCTATGCTTTTTCCGGCTTCGTGCGTGGCCTTTTCTCGCCAAATGATCGAGGATGCTCCTCGATGGCCCTCGCCAAAGAAAACGTGCACACGTCCGAGCGATGCCAAGGCTGCCGCCTACGCGGTGCGCGCGGTGCGGCACAGGCTGCGTGGCGCATGATCTGCGACGCAAGCTACGTGGGGCGGCCACGGGGCGGCCGCCAACAGACATCCTCTGGTGACCCACCCAGATCCTACGGGAGGAGGAGGAGGAAGAGGAGGAGGAGGAGGAGGAGGAGGAGGAGGAGGAGGAGGAGGAGGAGGGAGGAGGACGGGCACGCTGGGACCCCTGGGAAGAGGGCGCGCAAAGAAGGCCTGCCAGGAGGCCGCGCGCGGGGTGGGCGCGCGGGGTGGGCGCGCCGGGGGGGCGCGCAGGCGGGGCGCGCCTGCAGGGCGCGCCGGGAGGAGGGCGCGCGGGGAGGTCGCGCCCTGGGGAGGAGGGCGCGCCCTGAGAGAACGCTCTGATCGCAGCTCGGCTTCCCCCTCCTCTTCCTCCTCCTCCTCCTCCTCCTCCTCCTGCCTCTCCCTCCTGGCCCCCCTCATTCTTATCTGCGATTCTGGGGCGCTACGTGTAACGATGCGCACGATCCCTCCTGGCCTGAACGGGCCCTGGAAACGACGGGGCAGTTTTTTTCAGCGGTTCCGTTCTGCCATTTTTGTTGTCGGTTCCGACGCCGTGTTTTGTTTCCGGTTCCGTCGCCGTTACTTTACCGGCTCCGGCTCTGGCTCTGGCTCCAGAGCCGTTGTTGTTGCCGTTTCCGGTCGCCGTTGTTTTGTCATTCCATCTTCAAGAAACAACTGCTCAGAAACGGTGAAAAACACGACCCTGCCGTTTCCGGGGCCCACTAAATCCTGGCCCCCCTCACTCTTATCTGAGATGATTGGGTGCTACGTGTAACGATATGTCCTGGGGTCGGCACGAACCTCTAGGATCGCATGGGAAGCACACAACAAGATGCCAGGAAATGATAGACGGCGTTGTGAGAACAGCAAATGCGCAAGGCACGTTGGCAGAGGAGGCGGCCGTGCCTGGACTGATCGACAGCCGAGCTCAGCTGAGCTCCGCACGCACAGGGCCCTCAGCTTGCCACACGCGTCGACCTCGAGAGGAAGCGAGCAGTGCTTCGCAGACATCCACTGCTTCAGCTGCACTCGAGAACTGCTGTCTTAACATCTGTGCACATTGGCGCTGCAAGCATAAATTCACAGCTTCCGCCTGTTTCACTTGTCGGAAAGCTTCACACGGGTGTCCCTTGCAACTGCAGGAATCATGACACAAGAGCGTTCGCGGCGTTCACCCTGAGCTTACGCCAACGGCCCCGGGACCAATGATCTACTTCAATTTTCTTTTTGTGTGCAACGTGACCCTGGCCAGAACCTCAACAGCGGCTGCCTGTTTCGGCAGAGGTAGCTGCGCGAGCAGATCCGAGGACCTCCTTCATAACTTAATAACCGCCTGCCCGGTGGCATATGATGCAATGGCAGGGCCTTTTCTTAGCCGAAAGGGCCGTCCGGGCATTGAAACTCACAAAAAGGGAGGAATTCCCCTGGCAGCGGAACGTTCAAGCTCCGTCGGCCAGCTGTGGCAGGCCGGAGAGGGCCGGAAAGCCAGGTGACTCTGTTGCGAAGGGCGGCGTTTTGTACAGTGCCGTTGGTTCGCTCGGGAGTCCTCCTCCTGTTCCTCCTCCTCCTCCTCTCTTGGCTTCACCATGTTTAGCAAGCGATCACAAGCACGGGGCTGCGGGTGACGAAAATTGGTTCCTGGAGCGCCCATGCCGAGAGCAAGTGGCGAGGTGCCGCGCGGAGGAGCTGCCGACTCCATCGACTGCTACCGCTGGGCCTGTCCGAGCAACGTACTGCTACTCAGCACTTTGGCGCTCTAACTGGGCGCAGCCCTTCATGCGGAAGAACGAACAGGAGGGGGCCCTGGAACACACAAATAGAAATATTCCCATATTTTACATATGTTCTGGCTTTTTGTCTTCCCCCCCATTTCCCATATTTTAGCATATTTTCTGGGAAATCCACGATTAATTGTGTCTGTGTTTTTTTCTCCCTCCTGAGAGGAGGAGAAGGTCAGGGGAGGGGGGAGCGCTGCCCCAAGAAGAGCCCCCACGAGGCGCCAAGGGGTCCCCCAAGAGAGACCAGGAGGCCCCCTGGAGGCCCCTTGGAGGGCCCTGAGAGGTTCAGAAGGAGCCCCAGAAGGAGCGAAGCGGTTCAATACCAAATAAGGATATCTACAAAACCGGAACCCAAAATAAAGATATCTACAAAACCGCAACCCCAAATGGCCAAGAGGCCCCCAAGAGAGCCCAGGAGACCCCTTGAAGGCCCCATGAGGCCCCTAATCAGAAGGAGCCCCGGAATGAGAGAAGCGGAAGCGGAAGCGGAAGCAGCGGTGCGGGGGTCGCCCGCGCCAGGGCCCCTGGAGGGCAGTCGGGCTCGCTGGATATAGAGAAAAAGATTAGATACCAAAGAAGGATATCTACAAAAAACCGCAACCCAGAACGGTCATGAATTGGAAACATGATGCGCTGAAACGAGGGCCGGTGGCCTGCAAAACGCGCCCAACCATGGTCGCAACCTGACGGGATCGGCATCGTACTCGAGAGAAAACTACCCGCCAAGGAGCAAGGGGAGCTGGCATCGAACTAAGCGCTGTGGATTTTGATGTGCGGTATGCGGTTGTTGTTTACGCTGCCCACCACAGCGCAGCCAGCGGCCCAAGTGCGGCAGCAAGAGCATTGGCCGTGCGGGCAGCCGCAGAGGCTTCGTTTTCGTCGCCCGGGTCGCAGCTGCCCGAGATTGCCCCGACGAGGGCCACGGACGTGTTCACTTCCCAGTCGACGCACGGGGACGACTCGCTGAGGGCATCGCAGGTGTAGACTCCGTCCTGCTCCTGGCACCCGGGCCTCTGCAAGGACGGCAGGGACGTGGCAGTGGGGCAGGCCAAGAAGTCGCCCAGCACGGAGCGCCACGCGTTGTCGTGCGTGTAGAGGAAGCTGTGCCCCGCGCCCTCCATGACCACCACGTGGCCGGAGAAGCCCTGCGCGTCCATGGCCGCCTTGCAATTGCCAGTGATGGGGCCGCCGTACCCGGTCGCGCCCGCCGCCACGTCCGCGGACACGGAGCTGCTCGAAGCGAAGTAGGAGTCGGTCTCCCCCACCACATTCAGCACGGGGATGTCCTTGGAGCACCGGTCCTCGCAGATGAGCGCATTCTCTGCGCAGCTCACAAAGTAGTTAAAGTCGCAGCTCCACCCCGAGAGGATGATGCCGCTCAGCTTGCTGTGCAGGGCCTCGTTGTAGTAGCGCCCGGCCACCGCGCCGCCCTCGCTGCGGCCCAGCAGGAACACCTTGGAGGCTGTGAAGAATGCAGACAGCAGGCTCTCGCGTTTGGACACGAACGCGTCCATCTCCAGCGCTCGGATACGGTAGTTGCGCTCCATGTACTCGGCGTACTTAGCGCCGTTGTTGAGGATGTTCTCCGCACTGGTGGAGTACATGAACGGCTTCGACCAAGTGCTCGCACGCTCGTTGTAAGCATCCATGGCGCCGCAGTAGTTGGAGGTGTCAATCTCTGACGTGTTCTTCAAACTGATGGCGCCCTTGTACCCCATCTCAGCCGGCTGCGACTGGCTGTCGGGGAGCACCACCACCCACCCGAGCCCCGAAAGCGTGGCGGCGTAAGACACCGGGTTCCAAATCACCCCTGACGTGCCGTGCAACAACACCACCAGCCCGCTCGAACAATCCGTCATGCTCGCCAATTTCGCGTACTCCGTGTCTGGGTCGCTGATGCGGAAATAGAACATGCCGTCCGGACCGTCCGGCGCGCGGTCCGCGAAGTTGGACGCCGAGCCGAAGAACTCCGCCTCTTTCTGGTAACACGCGGCTGGGATGGCAACCAGTGCGTTGTCGCCAGCGTACTCGTACTTGGCCACGGTCTGGTCGATGGCAGGCACCGTATGCTCACATCGTGGTAGGGCATGTACATGTCGAAGGACGTCTGCCCCGTGCCATCAGAACATTCTGCGACGCAGCTGCCCGAGATTGCCCCGACGAGGGCCACGGACGTGTTCACTTCCCAGTCGACGCACGGGGACGACTCGCTGAGGGCATCGCAGGTGTAGACTCCGTCCTGCTCCTGGCACCCGGGCCTCTGCAAAGACGGCAGGGACGTGGCAGTGGGGCAGGCCAAGAAGTCGCCCAGCACGGAGCGCCACGCGTTGTCGTGCGTGTAGAGGAAGCTGTGCCCCGCGCCCTCCATGACCACCACGTGGCCGGAGAAGCCCTGCGCGTCCATGGCCGCCTTGCAATTGCCAGTGATGGGGCCGCCGTACCCGGTCGCGCCCGCCGCCACGTCCGCGGACACGGAGCTGCTCGAAGCGAAGTAGGAGTCGGTCTCCCCCACCACATTCAGCACGGGGATGTCCTTGGAGCACCGGTCCTCGCAGATGAGCGCATTCTCTGAGGAGCTCACAAAGTAGTTAAAGTCGCAGCTCCACCCCGAGAGGATGATGCCGCTCAGCTTGCTGTGCAGGGCCTCGTTGTAGTAGCGCCCGGCCACCGCGCCGCCCTCGCTGCGGCCCAGCAGGAACACCTTGGAGGCTGTGAAGAATGCAGACAGCAGGCTCTCGCGTTTGGACACGAACGCGTCCATCTCCAGCGCTCGGATACGGTAGTTGCGCTCCATGTACTCGGCGTACTTAGCGCCGTTGTTGAGGATGTTCTCCGCACTGGTGGAGTACATGAACGGCTTCGACCAAGTGCTCGCACGCTCGTTGTAAGCATCCATGGCGCCGCAGTAGTTGGAGGTGTCAATCTCTGACGTGTTCTTCAAACTGATGGCGCCCTTGTACCCCATCTCAGCCGGCTGCGACTGGCTGTCGGGGAGCACCACCACCCACCCGAGCCCCGAAAGCGTGGCGGCGTAAGACACCGGGTTCCAAATCACCCCTGACGTGCCGTGCAACAACACCACCAGCCCGCTCGAACAATCCGTCATGCTCGCCAATTTCGCGTACTCCGTGTCTGGGTCGCTGATGCGGAAATAGAACATGCCGTCCGGACCGTCCGGTGCGCGGTCCGCGAAGTTGGACGCCGAGCCGAAGAACTCCGCCTCTTTCTGGTAACACGCGGCTGGGATGGCAACCAGTGCGTTGTCGCCAGCGTACTCGTACTTGGCCACGGTCTGGTCGATGGCAGGCACCGTTATGCTCACATCGTGGTAGGGCATGTACATGTCGAAGGACGTCTGCCCCGTGCCATCAGAACATTCTGCGACGCAGCTGCCCGAGATTGCCCCGACGAGGGCCACGGACGTGTTCACTTCCCAGTCGACGCACGGGGACGACTCGCTGAGGGCATCGCAGGTGTAGACTCCGTCCTGCTCCTGGCACCCGGGCCTCTGCAAGGACGGCAGGGACGTGGCATGTGGGGCAGCCACAAGAAGTCGCCCCCAGCCGGAGCGCCACGCGTTGTTCGTGCGGTAGAGGAAGCTGTCGCCCCCCGCGCCCTCCATGACCAACACCGTGGCCGCCGAAGCCCTGCCACTCCATGGCCGCCTTGCAATTGCCAGTGATGGGGCCGGCCCGACCCGTCGCCGACCGCCGCAGGTCCGCGGACACAGAGCTGCTCGAGCGAAGTCGGAGTCGGTTCTCCCCACCACATCAGCACGGGATGTCCTTGGAGCACGGTCCTCGCAGATCGAGCGCATTCTCTGAGAGCTTCAGCAAAGTAGTTTAAAGTTCGCAGCTCCACCACGAGAGAGGATGATGCCGCTCAGCTTGCTGTGCAAGGGCTCGTTGTAGGTAGTAAGTAGCGCCCGGCCACCGCGCCGCCCTCGCTGCGGCCCAGCAGGAACACCTTGGAGGCTGTGAAGAATGCAGACAGCAGGCTCTCGCGTTTGGACACGAACGCGTCCATCTCCAGCGCTCGGATACGGTAGTTGCGCTCCATGTACTCGGCGTACTTAGCGCCGTTGTTGAGGATGTTCTCCGCACTGGTGGAGTACATGAACGGCTTCGACCAAGTGCTCGCACGCTCGTTGTAAGCATCCATGGCGCCGCAGTAGTTGGAAGTGTCAATCTCTGACGTGTTCTTCAAACTGATGGCGCCCTTGTACCCCATCTCAGCCGGCTGCGACTGGCTGTCGGGGAGCACCACCACCCACCCGAGCCCCGAAAGCGTGGCGGCGTAAGACACCGGGTTCCAAATCACCCCTGACGTGCCGTGCAACAACACCACCAGCCCGCTCGAACAATCCGTCATGCTCGCCAATTTCGCGTACTCCGTGTCTGGGTCGCTGATGCGGAAATAGAACATGCCGTCCGGACCGTCCGGTGCGCGGTCCGCGAAGTTGGACGCCGAGCCGAAGAACTCCGCCTCTTTCTGGTAACACGCGGCTGGGATGGCAACCAGTGCGTTGTCGCCAGCGTACTCGTACTTGGCCACGGTCTGGTCGATGGCAGGCACCGTTATGCTCACATCGTGGTAGGGCATGTACATGTCGAAGGACGTCTGCCCCGTGCCATCAGAACATTCTGCGACGCAGCTGCCCGAGATTGCCCCGACGAGGGCCACGGACGTGTTCACTTCCCAGTCGACGCACGGGGACGACTCGCTGAGGGCATCGCAGGTGTAGACTCCGTCCTGCTCCTGGCACCCGGGCCTCTGCAAGGACGGCAGGGACGTGGCAGTGGGGCAGGCCAAGAAGTCGCCCAGCACGGAGCGCCACGCGTTGTCGTGCGTGTAGAGGAAGCTGTGCCCCGCGCCCTCCATGACCACCACGTGGCCGGAGAAGCCCTGCGCGTCCATGGCCGCCTTGCAATTGCCAGTGATGGGGCCGCCGTACCCGGTCGCGCCCGCCGCCACGTCCGCGGACACGGAGCTGCTCGAAGCGAAGTAGGAGTCGGTCTCCCCCACCACATTCAGCACGGGGATGTCCTTGGAGCACCGGTCCTCGCAGATGAGCGCATTCTCTGCGCAGCTCACAAAGTAGTTAAAGTCGCAGCTCCACCCCGAGAGGATGATGCCGCTCAGCTTGCTGTGCAGGGCCTCGTTGTAGTAGCGCCCGGCCACCGCGCCGCCCTCGCTGCGGCCCAGCAGGAACACCTTGGAGGCTGTGAAGAATGCAGACAGCAGGCTCTCGCGTTTGGACACGAACGCGTCCATCTCCAGCGCTCGGATGCGGTAGTTGCGCTCCATGTACTCGGCGTACTTGGCGCCGTTGTTGAGGATGTTCTCCGCACTGGTGGAGTACATGAACGGCTTCGACCAAGTGCTCGCACGCTCGTTGTAAGCATCCATGGCGCCGCAGTAGTTGGAGGTGTCGATCTCTGATGTGTTCTTCAAACTGATGGCGCCCTTGTACCCCATCTCAGCCGGCTGCGACTGGCTGTCGGGGAGCACCACCACCCACCCGAGCCCCGAAAGCGTGGCGGCGTAGGACACCGGGTTCCAAATCACCCCTGACGTGCCGTGCAACAACACCACCAGCCCGCTCGAACAATCCGTCATGCTCGCCAATTTCGCGTACTCCGTGTCTGGGTCGCTGATGCGGAAATAGAACATGCCGTCCGGACCGTCCGGTGCGCGGTCCGCGAAGTTGGACGCCGAGCCGAAGAACTCCGCCTCTTTCTGGTAACACGCGGCTGGGATGGCAACCAGTGCGTTGTCGCCAGCGTACTCGTACTTGGCCACGGTCTGGTCGATGGCAGGCACCGTTATGCTCACATCGTGGTAGGGCATGTACATGTCGAAGGACGTCTGCCCCGTGCCATCAGAACATTCTGCGACGCAGCTGCCCGAGATTGCCCCGACGAGGGCCACGGACGTGTTCACTTCCCAGTCGACGCACGGGGACGACTCGCTGAGGGCATCGCAGGTGTAGACTCCGTCCTGCTCCTGGCACCCGGGCCTCTGCAAGGACGGCAGGGACGTGGCAGTGGGGCAGGCCAAGAAGTCGCCCAGCACGGAGCGCCACGCGTTGTCGTGCGTGTAGAGGAAGCTGTGCCCCGCGCCCTCCATGACCACCACGTGGCCGGAGAAGCCCTGCGCGTCCATGGCCGCCTTGCAATTGCCAGTGATGGGGCCGCCGTACCCGGTCGCGCCCGCCGCCACGTCCGCGGACACGGAGCTGCTCGAAGCGAAGTAGGAGTCGGTCTCCCCCACCACATTCAGCACGGGGATGTCCTTGGAGCACCGGTCCTCGCAGATGAGCGCATTCTCTGCGCAGCTCACAAAGTAGTTAAAGTCGCAGCTCCACCCCGAGAGGATGATGCCGCTCAGCTTGCTGTGCAGGGCCTCGTTGTAGTAGCGCCCGGCCACCGCGCCGCCCTCGCTGCGGCCCAGCAGGAACACCTTGGAGGCTGTGAAGAATGCAGACAGCAGGCTCTCGCGTTTGGACACGAACGCGTCCATCTCCAGCGCTCGGATGCGGTAGTTGCGCTCCATGTACTCGGCGTACTTGGCGCCGTTGTTGAGGATGTTCTCCGCACTGGTGGAGTACATGAACGGCTTCGACCAAGTGCTCGCACGCTCGTTGTAAGCATCCATGGCGCCGCAGTAGTTGGAGGTGTCGATCTCTGATGTGTTCTTCAAACTGATGGCGCCCTTGTACCCCATCTCAGCCGGCTGCGACTGGCTGTCGGGGAGCACCACCACCCACCCGAGCCCCGAAAGCGTGGCGGCGTAGGACACCGGGTTCCAAATCACCCCTGACGTGCCGTGCAACAACACCACCAGCCCGCTCGAACAATCCGTCATGCTCGCCAATTTCGCGTACTCCGTGTCTGGGTCGCTGATGCGGAAATAGAACATGCCGTCCGGACCGTCCGGTGCGCGGTCCGCGAAGTTGGACGCCGAGCCGAAGAACTCCGCCTCTTTCTTGTAACACGCGGCTGGGATGGCAACCAGTGCGTTGTCGCCAGCGTACTCGTACTCGGCCACGGTCTGGTCGATGGCAGGCACCGTGATGTTAACATCGTGGTAAGGCATGTACATGTCGAAGGACGTCTGCCCCGTGCCATCAGAACAATTCGTGCTGCCTGCGGCGACTGCAATAGCGCATCCGAGTGTGAAGACAATTCCGCGCATCTTCTGCTGTTGCAAACTTGGTGGTTCAATGCAGCAGCGCCTTGTTGTTTGATATCTTGCCTTGAGTCAGAATGGCTTGAGCCAGAATGGCTACGGAAATGATCTACTTCAAACTGATGGGTCAGACACGCTGCCTTGCAACTATTCTAAGACTATGCGTTGTCTGGACGCCACGCAGGCGTGCCAATTGAGAGCCGTGGCCATGGTTAGGAGCTAGGCGACGTCGTATAATAGCCTTGGCTCAGCACGCAAATGTGTACATTTATCCGAAGCCACACACCCATACAAACGCAGTGTGTGTGTGTGTGTGAGTATGTGTGTGTATGTGTGCGCGTGCGCGTGCGTGTGCGCGTGTGCGTGTGTGCGTGCGTGCGTGCGTGAGTGCGAGTGTGTGTGTGTGTGTGTGCGTGTGTGTGTGTGTGTGTGCGTGTGTGTGTGTGTGTGTGTTTGTGTGTGTGTGTGTGTGTTTGTGTGTTTGCGTGTGTGCGTGTGCGTGTGTGTGCGTGTGTGTGTGCGTGTGTTTGTGCGTGTGTGTTTGTGTTTGTGTGTGTGTCTTTGCGTTTGGACCTTCCAAGCCACCGCTGCCGAACGAACACTTCTGAACACCTTGGCCCACGGGCAGCAACCGTGGCGTTCCCCATGCGTGCGCCACACGTACATCCGATGCCGTTTTTTTCACGACGCGGGCCACCAACTTCCTCGACTTCATCCCTGGAACAATTTTTCTCGTTGAGGGTCGTTTCGGGATGGTCTCATACTAAAGGAGTAGGCCCCTGGCGCGGTCAGGCGGGCGCTCACAGATCCGCCGGCCCCCCTGTGGGGCCACCAGGCTGTAGGCACGGGTTCGCAGCTTCCAGTACCGGTTGTAGCTTGTAGTTTCCAGTGTTGCAGTTCTGCTTCTTGCTGGTTACTGTAACTAGTTGACCTCTTGCTTGTTACTGTAACTAGTTGAATGACCGCGCGAGGGGGGGGGGGAGGCCCAAAAAAGACTTTTAGCCTCACCTGGGCGCGTTGTCTGAATTGCTGGGGGGGCTCGAAATCGACACCCCTCACGCAGATCCGCGGGGTCAGGGTCCAAAAAAACATAGGATTTGCCACATTTCTGAAATTCGGTGCCACCCCTCACGCAGATCCGCGGGGTCAGGGTCCAAAAACACATGGGATGTGCTACATTTCTGAAATTCGGTGCCACCCCTCACGCAGATCCGCGGGGTCAGGGTCCAAAAACACATGGGATTTGCCACATTTCTGAAATTCGGTGCCACCCCTCACGCAGATCCGCGGGGTCAGGGTCCAAAAACACAAGGGATTTGCCACATTTCTGAAATTCGGTGCCACCCCTCACGCAGATCCGCGGGGTCAGGGTCCAAAAACACATGGGATTTGCCACATTTCTGAAATTCGGTGCCACCCCTCACGCAGATCCGCGGGGTCAGGGTCCAAAACACATGGGATTTGCTACATTTCTGAATTCGGTGCCACCCCTCACGCAGATCCGCGGGGTCAGGGTCCCTGCCCATTTCTCACCACCCCTCAGATCGCGGGGTCAGGGTCAGGGACATTTCTGAAATTCGAACCCACCCCTGAAGCAGATCCGCGGGGTCAGGGTCCAAAAACATATGGGGTTTGCCACATTTCTGAAATTCGGTGCCACCCCTCACGCAGACCCGCGGGGTCAGGGTCCAAAAACATATTGGATTTGCCACATTTCTGAAATTCTGTGCCACCCCTCACGCAGATCCGCGGGGTCAGGGTCCAAAAACATATGCGATTTGCCACATTTCTGAAATTCGGTGCCACCCCTCACGCAGATCCGCGGGGTCAGGGTCCAAAAACACATTGGAGTTGCCACAATTCTGAAATTCAAACCCACCCCTGACGCAGATCCGCGGGGTCAGGGTCCAAAAACATATGGGATGTGCCACAATTCTGAAATTCGGTGCCACCCCTCACGCAGATCCGCGGGGTCAGGGTCCAAAAACATATGGGATTTGCGAGTGCAGCGGCAACGGCTTCCGGAAATCCATCCGACCGATAAACCGATCAACCGATAAAAACTAATCGGTTGAACGGTTTGCAAACCGATCAACCGAAAAAACCGATATAATTTGATCGGTTTATCGGTGGATCGGTCGCTCAACCGAAAAACGGATCATCTTCGTATGCAAACATAGAGGCGATTGCTGGCGCGCCCCCCTCTCTTCGTCGGTTTATCGGTTTATCGGTTCATCGGTTGACTGGCTGGTCTGAGACCGCTGGGGGGGAACCTGTGGAGGCGATCCTTGTGCCGCATATCGGTTAATCGGTTTATCGGCTGGTTGTCAGTCCCCCGCCACGACGACGACGGCGACGGCGACGGCGTGAGTTTTGCGTTTGGCTCTGGCGCGGACGGCGCACCCCGCTCTGGGGCGGCTCGGCTTGATCAGCCTGAGTCTCTGGTGCGGACGGAGTCCTGCAGGGGTCCGAGCATCTCCCGCCGCGCGCGATGCTTCGCGCGGGTAGTGCAGGGCCTGCGAGGGTCTCAGGCGACAGTGGCCGAACCAACTTGGGGCAGGGCATATGCGAGGTCGTCGTCTCAGACGAAAGTGGCCTGAAGAGGTCAGCTATAGGCGTCTCGGAAGCCGCTGTTGCGAGGATGTCGCAGGCGAACGTGGTCGGACCGCCATGGGGTAGGGCACCTCCGAAGTCAGAAGTGCGAGGGCGCCCCGGGCGAAAGTTGTCTGAACATCGCATCCCGGGGCAGATCGGGGGTCAGACTATTTCAAAGCTGGGCACATCCCCCCCAGGTGAACGAGGCGAGTTTTTGCGTGGGCGGAAATGGCCAGCACAATTTGGGGCAGGGCATATCAGAGATCAGCGTTGCGAGGATGTCTCAGGAGGAGGATGAGGAAGGTCATGCTGATGATAATGATGGCGATGGCAGCAGCCGCGCGGGAGGCAAAATCTGGCGGGGCAAATTTCGGCGGGAAGCAAGTGCGAGGATGGCTCAGGCGATGGTGGCCAGATTACTTCAACTCAAAGAATATCGGATCCCAGAAAACCGGAGAGATGAGACGTGGACCCGGGGCGGGGGACCCACCCACGCAGCCTGGCCATCACACCAAATGCCCGCCGCCATGTCCTGGTTTTCGCACCACATGCGGGCGACGAAACGCCCAACCAGATTTCGTGTTCGACGAAGTCCTCATACGTGCCCACGTACCCCCCGAGTACTCTGAGCGCCCGAGCTGGCTTAGTCCAGTCAGTCCTTCATCGGCGTAGGCTGGAACTGGTTGTACAGCATGCCCATCGCGCAACCCATGCTGAGCCCCCCGTTGAGTTCGCCAAGGAATATGACGCGCATGTTGTTGGTCGATGCCACGGTGCACATTTCGACTAGGTCGAGGTCCCCGCGCCTGCCCATGTAAGCCTGGGGGTCGATTGGTCCCGTAGTCGACACTCGTGCCACAAGAGCGTCGCCGTCCTGTAACGGCTGAAGCTCCCCGTTGGGTCCCAAATGTCATCTCATTGGCTGATAGCCTGGAATGTGGCCGAGCGTCGCCAGAACCGCCGGCGTGGCTCCTGGTGCGATATGCTCAGACTGCCGACATATGCTGACAACCGTACCTCCAGGAACTTGACCTGCAATCGCTTCGAAGACTAACGTTTCGTAGAAGCGGCACCTCTCCGTGTGAGTTGGTTGTCTGCCCGAGCACTTAGTCATCAGCTGCTCGAGGTATGCGAAACACTCGACCGGCGGCCACACGCACCCATGGATCAGAAGAGCCGGCTTCTCTTCGACCACATCGACGTCGTGCAACTCGAAACTGCTGAGAGGCAATATCGCGGCGCCAAGCTGTCGCAACGCTGGCCCATTATGCTGTTCCAGGAGATTTGTAGTCA
Source organism: Prorocentrum cordatum (assembly GCA_963575745.1). Classification (NCBI taxonomy): domain Eukaryota; class Dinophyceae; order Prorocentrales; family Prorocentraceae; genus Prorocentrum; species Prorocentrum cordatum. The sequence goes on along the minus strand of CAUYUJ010016574.1, from coordinate 212,774 downwards.
AGTCCGACACGATCCAATCTACTAGTGCATATGGCCCCGCCCGACTGGCGACGCCAACCACTCTCGCCTGAATGTCAGCTGAGGCTGCCGCGCCGTCGCCCTGCATGGAACCAGGGGCCAAAAAATGGCACTACGCCGCTCGGGCCCCTGGTGCTGAGGCGGAAAACGAGGGGCCCCTCACCCCCGTCGTCCCGAGGACGCCCGGCGTCCGGGCCCTCGCCAAAAATGCCCCGCCAGATTTCGCTCCCCACAATGCCCGCCCTCTCGCCAGGGGGGGGGGGGGGGGGGGGGCGCGGAGCTGGGGCAGGGATGGCCCTCGCCGCCGCGAGGCAGCCACCAATGAATCCACTCCCGCTGCTCCACTGCGCGAGTGTCGCGGTCAGCTCTCGCCGCCCAACTACCGCAGCTCCCGCCGCGCAAACGGATTCGGGATCTGCAACTTTCGCCGCAGCTAGGGCTACCACGCAGCTTGCGCCACAACAGAAACGGATGGTGACGATGATGATGATGACGTTGATGATGACGATGATGCTGATAATGCTGATGCTTTCGATGATGAAGATGTTGCCGATGGTGATGCTGATGATGATGATCTTAAAGATGAGGACGACGACGATGATGATGATGCTGAGAATGACATTAAGGAGGAGGAGGAAAAGGAGGAGGAGCAGGGGGAGGAGCAGCAGGATGAGGAGGAGGAGGAGGAGGAGCAGGAGGCGGGGAGGGGGGGGAGTGAGGCAGGGAATGAGGGAGGAGGAGGAGTAGGAGGAGGAGGAGGAGGAGGACGGGGAGGAGGAGGAGGAGGAGGAGGAGGAGGAGGGAGGGAAGGGGGGGGCAGAGGAGGCAGGAGGCGGGAGGAGGGACGATGATGATGAGGAGGGAGGGGGAGGAGGAGGGGACGATGATGATGATGAGAGGAGGAGGAAGGAAATGATGAGGTCAGCCACGCGCAGAGTATAGAGGGAGGGAGGGGGGGAGGGGGGGGGAGGAGGAGGAGGAGGACGGGGACGAGGAGGGAGGAGGAGAGGAAGGGAGGGAGGGAGGGGGAGGAGTTGAGGAGGAGGAGGAGGAGGAGAGGAAGGAGGGAGGGGGAGCGAGGAGGAGGGGATGATGATGATGAGGATGAGGCAGGCGGAGGAAATGAGGAGGAGGAGGGGGGAAGGGAGTATAGAGGAGGGGGAGGGGGGGAGGGGGGGGGAGAGGACGGGTGATGAGGAGGAGGAGGAGGAGGAGGAGGAGGAGGAGGAAAAGGGAGGGGGGGGAGGAGGAGGGGGGCTATGATGAGGAGGAGGAGGAAATGAGGAGGAGGAGGTGGGAAGGGAGTATAGGCAGGAGGCCGGATGAGGAGGAGAGGGAGGGGGGGGGAACAAGGGAGGGGAACAAGGGAGGGGAATGGGGGACGGATGTGAGAGTGTGGGCAGGAGGGGAAGAGGGAGGGAGGACGAAGCTCCCCAGGAATGGTGGTCAGCTGGAACGCCGAGAAGGGGCTCACGGGGGCCGCGGCCCTGTGCGCGCAGAACCATGGGCGTCGGGGCCAGTGAGGGAGGGAGGGAGGAGAGGGAGGGAGGGAGGATCGGAACGGAGGAGGGAGGAGGAGGAGGAGGAGGGAGGAGGAGGAGGAGGAGGAGGCAGAGGCGGAGGAGGACTAGGAGGAAGAGGAAGGGGAGGCGGAGGAGACTAGGAGGAAGAGGGGGAGGGAGGACTAGGAGAACCATGGGCGTCGGGGCCAGTGAGGGAGGGAGGGAGGAGAGGGAGGGAGGGAGGGAGGATCGGAACGGAGGAGGGAGGAGGAGGAAGAGGGAGGAGGAGGAGGAGGAGGCGGAGGCGGAGGAGGACTAGGAGGAAGAGGAAGGGGAGGACTAGGAGGAAGAGGAGAGATAATTTCGAAGGATTACCCATTGGACAACCACGACAACGCCGGGCCGATAAACCGATCAACCGATAAACTGAAACATCCGATATACCGATAAACCGATAAACTGATAAAGCCAAGCTGTGCTGAGATTCGGGCACGCATGCGATGAGTCGGTTTAGTGGTTGGTCGGTTTATCGGCAGATCGACAGATAAACCGATATAATCATATCGGTTTATCGGTCGATCTGCCGATAAACCGATCAACCGAAATAGCTTATCGGTTGATCGGTTTATCGGTTTTATGTTCGTGTCCTGCGGCTGCAATCGGATTTGCCACATTTCTGAAATTCGGTGCCACCCCTCACGCAGATCCGCGGGGTCAGGGTCCAAAAACACATGGGATTTGCCACATTTCTGAAATTCGAACCCACCCCTGACGCAGATCCGCGGGGTCAGGGTCCAAAAACACAGGGGATTTGCCACATTTCTGAAATTCGAACCCACCCCTGACGCAGATCCGCGGGGTCAGGGTCCAAAAACACAAGGGATTTGCACATTTCTGAAATTCGGTGCCACCCCTCACGCAGATCCGCGGGGTCAGGGTCCAAAAACACATGGGATTTGCCACATTTCTGAAATTCGGTGCCACCCCTCACGGACATCCATCGCAAGGCGTGGTAACCCAAACTGCGAGTACTCCCTCGGCCCTTTAATCCCAAGGTGTGGTAACCAAGCTCGTAAACCATACGCGTCTTACCAATCGCCCTGTGTGGTAACCCCTCTTGTGATCAGTTGGTTTTGCCGATTGCGAATCGGCCTCGCACGAAGTTCCGATACTGCTGCGCGACAGCGCCAAAGCCTCATGACTTAGCTCTTCCATGGCCCATTCTCCGAGAGAGGGGGCCGGCGGCAGGGGGCGAAGCCCTTGCGGATTATCAAAAAGGTAGAGAATAAAAACTTCAACATTTTGACCCTGGGTTGTCGGACATAAATCACCAGCGGGGAACGTACACATGTCCATATATCCTGTACAACCACCCTTCGCTCATGAGGTTGTGAGGAGGAAGTTCAGTTTTCGGTGTGCGATTGGGGTCGGATCGGATTCGGCGGAAACCAGTTGGGCACCAGAGCACCTGTGTGGCCACATATCTATCGACCTCACTCTCTATCTGCCTGTCGATATCACGATCGATCTCCCACTATATCTATCGATCTCACAAGCCAGCGGTCTCACCAGAGTGTAAGCCGGGTGATGGCCTGGTAGGGGGGGCGGCGGAAGGGTGCCAAGCCGGCGGGGTACCAAGCCGGCGGCATCGCGGGAAGGAAGGGGGAGGGGAAAAGGAGGCTCCCGGATACCAAGCCGGCGGGGTACCAAGCCAGCGGCATCGCGGGGGGGAGGACGGGGGGAGGCTCTCGGATACCAAGCCGGCGGGGTACCAAGCCCGGCGCTGGCTTGGTACTGGCGTAGCGACTTTGGGTTAGAAAACTTGAAGCTGGCCAGCTTTGGTTACAGCATGGTGTAAGTTGATACATAGCTAAGGTCATCTGAAGAACTAACATGCAACTACCCAACTTGATGTTAGCATAGATGGTTGCATTGTTTACCACTTGTAATTGCAGCTGCCCAAGTTACCCAGGGATGTGACTATCGCAACTGCGAGTTGTAAGTTGCAGGCCAAAGAACTTATCAAAGTTACAAATAACTTGTAAACTACTTGCAACTGTCTGAAATAAGTTAAATTTGGGCTCCTTTGCAACCCTCGAATTGTGCATATCGCACATTATCATTCCCCTCTCCCCCCTCCTCCCCCGCGCACCCCCATCCCCCCGACGCCGCGCGGCTGCTGAGGCTTCGGATCGCAGACCGAAGAAAGAGGCGGATTGCGAGGAGGATGAGCGATTCAATCGCTGCAGGATCGCAGACCGAAGAAAGATGCGGAGTGGAGGAGGATGAGCGATTCAATCGCTAATGTTTTTTTGATGAGCGATTCAATCGCTGTCCTGGCAGATGTTGTTTCCCGCTCAGTGCAAAGCAAGAATGTCGCCAGAGGCGAGCTCCGACCAAGCGTGGCACATCTCAACCGATTCGCCGCTCCACCACGCAAGAAGCAATTCGCCGTCCTTCCGCAGGACTGACGCGTTCGGCGTCCGCTTCTCGATCACGACGCACTCGTGCCCAAGAATGAATAGATCGTCCCCCCGTTGGCCCAGAGCTGCGACGCATAGAAAATTGTTCTGCATGCGCACCACGTCGCCTGCCCAAACAAGCAAGCCTTTGAAAGCAGCGCTGGATGAAAGGACGACGTCGCCACCGACTGCTTCAGCCAGCAGGGGCGACAACTCCGCATCGCCCCCCCTGAGCCCTGGGCGCTCGTCGAAACTTTCGAGCTCCTGCAGGCGCGCCAACGGCACGCGAGAAATTGCAGCTTTCTCGAAGCCTTTCAGTATATCTTGGTTGTCCAGAATCATTTTCGGCAGAAGGTGCGACCTCTCAACAACGAAGCAATCCAACACAACGTCGAATTTCTCCACTTGCTCGGGAATGTGCGTCGCCAAATGAAACTTTGGTTTCCAATTGTCGGCCCCGTATGCTTTTTCATGTGCGTCCGCGTGGCGATCAACTGCAGCTCCGAGGGCCGAGGCATCGATGTCGCCCGCCTTCGCCCGTTGAATTTTGTCAATTACAGCGAAACAATGGCAGAGGGAGGCAACTTCGTCGCGCAGCTCATCGAAATTCGGCAAGATAACAATGCAAGCAAAATGCCGCACCAGCGGGTAAATGCACAACAACTCTGAGGCGCTGCTTCGCCAATGCTCCTTGGATGCGTTCTCCCTGGCCTTGCAGAAAACAACGTGGGCCTCCCGACACTTGCGTCGGTGTTGCTGGGGGAAAGACCAGTCTGCCTGGCAGTACCGTTCCAACTTCGGATAGATGTCCCTCAGAGCAGGAATGGCTTGGCATGCCGACATGAAGCAAAACATTTCCTGGGACGCAACACCATTGCACAAATATACATGCATCCAATCAAAATGGAGCGACGAAACAGGGCCGACCTGCCCTCGGAGGTCTGCGTCCGCCAACAACCCATCAGGATTAAAATTGATGCCGTGTGCTTTCTCGTGGCGCACAAATGCGGCTTTCGATATTGTCCCTTGTAAGTGCGTCAACTCGTCGTGGGCTCCCCATACGGCCTCGTCAGAATTACAAATGAATGCGCTGCGGTCCCTGCATGTGATTTCCACCAACCGATTGGGCGCGGCGCCAGCGCCAGCAATGCCTGAGCCTTTCTTGAGCACGTTGGCGCACTTCAGACACGGTCGGATCCCTGCAGATCCTTTCACGCCGAGGCCCCTGGACAAAGCGACCTCGTCTCCCAAGTGTACGGCAAATTTCGCGAAGAACATTGTCGGCCCGCCCTGTAGCGGCAAGGCCACGCCATCCACGAGATTGCCGTCCTCAAGAAGCAAGCGACGCAGCAACGACTTGATCGTGCCCGAGAGGCCACCGCGAATTTTCTCCACTTGTGCCGACCTGATCACGCCCAGGGGGAACCAACAGCAATCGTGCCGAAGGGCATGCTTGAATTCTAGAAACGAAATGTAAAATGCAACGAACTTCCTGCGGTTATGCGGTCGCAGCACAGCTCCAGGCGTGACCTCGTCGCGCGCAAGGATCACGTTCCACGGCCTTGCTGGGGTGATAGGCGCGGCCGCGAACATGCGCTTCAGCGCTGGGGACACCTCGACTAACCGTTGAACCAAGCGGGCAGGCCTCAGCGGGATGCGCCAAGCAGGCGCGCCGCGAACCCCCTGCACCACCCCCTCCCGCCCTGGGGGGGGGGGGGAAGGGGGAAGGGGGGAATGGGTGGAGGGGGGGAAGGGGCAGGGGGAGAGGAGAAAACTGGCACCAGAAAAAAATCCAGATGCCGTTGTTGATTTTTTGCGGCCCAAGAAAGACGCGCTGCTTGGTGCGCCCCGCGACGTCCTTGCAATGTGCCACTCAAAGGACCCGCCGTCGCACAGCGGCAATTCCAGAGAACACGACATCTCTCTATCGTACTCCATCTTCGCGGCGGCCTTGGCCTCATGCGCAGAGACCTCCTCTTCGATGGGCGCTTGCCTCAGTCGGCGGAGGACCTCGCACAAACCAGCGCACGTCACGCCTGGAATGGTCACCAGCCTCCCAAGGCGGCGGCGCTTCTCGAGAACTTGCTTACCCATGATGGCCACGCGGGCGCTGGGGCGCGGGACTCGGGCACTCCTGAGCCCAAGCGCTGAATGTAAAGCAGGTGAAGGGTGCAAGCCGTCGCGCCGAGCGATTCAATCGCTTCCGAGAGAGGGCGCCGCTTCATAGCGAGTGAATCGCTAACGAAATGAGCGATTGAATCGCTAACGAAATCAGCGAGTGAATCGCTAACGAAATGAGCGATTGAATCGCTAACGAAATGAGCGATTGAATCGCTAACGAAATCAGCGAGTGAATCGCTAACGAAATGAGCGATTGAATCGCTAACGGAATGAGCGAGTGAATCGCTAACGGAATGAATGATTTGTTTCTCCGACGCCGCATCTCAGCCCGAGAGATGTCAAGAGGCGGTCACTCGCGCAGCATGCTCGTTGCTGCACTTCCCCTCTCCTCCCGCAGGGGAGCCTCAGTCGTCGAAAGTGCTGAGCGCTGTCTCCGCCTGCGCGCACTTCTTCTCAGCCGCGTCTGCCTTCTCCTTCACCGTCGCAAGCTGAATGGACAGCACGGCGTTCTTGGACAGGGTATCCTGGGCCGCGGCCGCGAGAGCGTCGAGGTCCTTGATGTGCCACGCCAGGGCCTTGCTGTGGTCCTTGTGCAGCTTGCTTGCCTTGGGGTTGTTCAACAACCCTTTTGCCTTGAAAGCGAGCGGGCTCACCTTGGCCAGGATCTTGACGGCGTCGCTCATCATCTTCTTGGTGGCTGAGGTTGGCGCGAGTTGCTCCTTTCCCTTGCCTTTGCCTTTGTTCTTGCCTTGGTGCTGCTGCGGGCTGGCGGTGCGCTCCTTTGCGGCGGTCAGGGACTGGCGGACCTCTTCCTCGACGCTTTTGTCGTCCTTGTAATCAATGTTCACGCAGTAGAGCGTGCCGAGGACATCATCTTGTTTCTTGTCTTTGCACAGCCTCTTAATCCTCTTTGCGGAGTAGCCCTTCTTCTTGTAGACGCTGAGTGGGAGGTATTTCCCCTGCCTGCCTGAGGCGCGGCTCTCGCGGTATACCCTCGTGAACGTTTCCACCGCAATCTTCTCGACCTCTGCCTTCCCGTTCGCCTCCTTGACGTCGTTCCAAAAAGTATCTTTCTCTTCCTGTGAAAGCGACTTGAAGGATTGTGGCGGCCATCCTCCGAAAATCCTGTGGAGCTGAGTGCACCGCGAACTGCACGTTGAGCACTGCCAAACATTCCTTTTCTTGCCTACAATCCTTGCCGCGAGCGGCTCCACGGGCTTCTTGCACTTGGTGCAAACGGGGTTGCGATCGAAGCGCGGCACCGCGTCGATAGCCGTCTGATCAGGAGCAGCGGCGCACGGTGGCTGGACCTCGGCGGGTTCTGTCGGGACCTCCGAGCTCCTCGGCGCGGCCGGTTTCTTGCGTTTCTTTTTGGCGGTCTTGGAGCGCTTCCCCTTGTTCTTCCCCTTATTCTTTTTCTTGGCCTTCTCGCCGTCCTCGCCGCTGACGCCGTAGTCGGCGCCCTCGGCGCCGTCGTCTCCGCCAGTCCCGGCCTCGTCTGCGTCGGCGCCGTCGCCGTCGGCGTCGGCTGGCCAGCCTTCGGCGCCTTCGGAGGCCCTCCTCTTCTTGCCCCCCTTCTTCTCCTCAACTGCGGGCGCAGCCGCGCCGCCGCGGTCGCCTCCTTCGTCAAGGTGTTCGGGTTCGGGCCCCCACTCCCAGGACCAGTCGTCCTCCTCGGGCGCAAGGCCTGCCACTGCCTTGGCTGCCCTGACCCTGGCCTTCTTGGGAGGGCGCTTGGCCTTGCCTGCGCGGCTGGCGCCGTGAGCGGCCACTTCGGCGGCATCCTCTGGGGCCATCCCTGGCTCTTCGGCAAGTGTCACTGGCTCTCCCTCGGGGGTTTCCTCTGGCTCCTCGGGGGGTTCCCGTTTGACGTCGTCTAGCTGCCCCGCGCGGGCCGCCGAAGCCACGACGGAGAACTCGAACAGCGAGCGCTGCTTCTTGACCTCCACGCGCTTGGGCGGGGCGGAGACGCGCGGCGGGGCGGCAGCCGACATCTGCTGCAGCAGGCACGCCGCAGGCTCGTCCATACCTCGGTTGCGCGAGCGCCCCCGAGCGACCCGAGAGCAGGAAGCGCTGCTTTGAGCCCAGAGTGGCTGCAGCAAGGCGCAGTGGGGTCGTGAGCTCGGGAGCGCGTCTGAGCGAGTGAATCGCTTGTCTGAGCGAGTGAATCGCTTGTCTGAGCGAGTGTATCGCTAGTCTGAGCGAGTGAATCGCTTGTCTGAGCGAGTGTATCGCTAACCTCAGCAAGCGAAACAAGGTCTCAGCGATCCTCGCTCTCTCGCCCCCCCCGCCCCCATCCAAACAGAAAAGCGCAAACCACGGATGGCGACGTCACGTTGGACCACCGTTGGACCACCCACGTTGGACCCCCGTTGGACCACCGTTGGACCACGGTGGTCCAACGCGTTGGACCCCTGTTGGACCACCGTTGGACCACCGTTGGACCACCGTTGGACCACGTTGGACCACCTTCTGTTGGACCACCCACGTTGGACCACCGTTGGACCACCGTTGGACCACCAATCGCCGTAGGGCTTGGAGGGTGGGTGGGCATGCGGTATCCGAAACCACACCAGAAACGAGCGTCAAAATTGTAACGAATATTGACGCTCCCTCTCGGGCCTTGTCCTTTTCTCTCTGATCTGTCCTTCTCGGTTTTTCTCCTCCTTCTCCTCCTCCTACTCTTCTTCATCCTCATCCTCTCTCAACCCTCCTCTTTACTTTCTCCTCCCCCCCCCTCCTCCTCTCCCCTCTCATCTTGGCGGGTCGCGCATGGGCGGGCTGAAGAGGAGCCAGCGATTCGATCGCTCAAATGGGGTTTCGAGGAAGAGCCAGCGATTCGATCGCTCAAGTTGGGTCACGAGGGTGCTATTATTTGTTCAAAGAATCGGCGGGCTCCCGAGACAGGCCGAGCGCAGGGCAGCAGGCCGCGTCTTGGAGTGGCTCAGCCCACGTGGCGCATGCAGATGCTCTCGAGCGTCTTCTTGGCGCCCGAGATCGCAGCAGCGCTGTCCTCGAACGCCTTCGCTGCGCTGCGTGCGATGGTCGCGGCGTGCTCCGTCGCAGTCAGAGACCTGTCAAGGCAATCCATGACCTGCTGCAGCTCGCCCTTGCGCACCGTGATGTCCCGCGTCACCACTGTCTTCGACTTGTGCTGGCCGGCTGGTCCTGAAGACCGCTGTTGAACGGCCCGCCCTGGCTGCGGTTCCACGGATGGCGCGGGGCGCTTCTTGCTCTTCTGCGTGCCCAGCTCGTAGACAATGAACGCGTCATTGTCTGCCTCCTGCAACGCCGCCTCCCACTCGAGGGCGTTGTCCTCGTTGTGGTAGGTAGAACACCACAAGTGGTTCGCCACCTTTTCCTTCACGATGTCCCTGTCAGGGTCCGAGAAGATGCACGAGCCAGCTTTCTCGCAATCGCCGCGAGGGCAAAAGCCGCGCCACAGCCATTCACTCCCGCTGGAACCCGCGGCCTCCGACGGCCCATCCATCGCCGCCCGCCGAGCGCGCCTTGGCCCTTGGCCGCTGAGAAAGAAAACCGTTCTAAACAGATTGAGCCCAGACGAATGCAGATGACTACTCGCGCGGCCCGCCCCATGGAGCGAATGCAATCGCTGAGAAGAAATGCAACGGGCAGGGGTGCAAGGATGCCGACGCATCGAATGGGGGCTGAGCGAGGAGGTCGAGCAAGCCGAGGCGACCGAAGGGGGGAGAGAACGGCCCGCCGCATCTGGGGCACTTCTTTGCGCCAGTAACTTCCCACGAGGGGCTCGCCAAATCTGGTGGCCTTCATTGCGTCAATAACATCCCACGAAGGGACCGCCAAATCTGGGACCCATTTTTGGCGCCAGTAAATTCCTAAAGGGCCCGCCCAAAAACTGAGACCAGAGATTTTGGCCTGGGTCGCTGCGGAGATTTTGACCTACGAACGGCGCCCGTGGCGTGGATCGCCGCGGAGATTTTGGCCTGGATCGCGGCGGAGGGCGGCGTGGGGATTTTGGCCTGGATCGCGACGAAGAGAGGAGAGATAGACGAGAGAGGTGACCTGCATAGCGATTCAATCGCTTGTGAACTGCATAGCGAGTCAATCGCTGTTTTTTTTTCTCAAATGTCCTCGAGGTCATGAGGGTCCCAGGCGGCCTGCGCCCGCGGCGCCCGCGTGCCTTCGGGGGCGCTGCCCTTGCCGTCCTTGCCGCCCTTGCTGCGCTCGGAGAAGGCGCCGCCCTTGCTCTGCTCCTGGCCTTTGCCGCTCCTGGAAGAGGCGCCCTTGCCGCCGCCCATGCCCTTGCAGTCCGAAGGCCGCTTCGGCACGTGGCCTGCTTGTCAGCCCCAGCCGCCGTAGCCGTGCTTCTCCTCGAAGAACTCCCTGGACGTGCCACCGCGTTTCTTCCAACGCCGCTCGCCTTCTGACCATCTGTTGCCGCGCCACATCGTCGGCCCCCCCTCGCTTGGAGGAGGCGGGCCGCGCATGGCCCATGGCACGGCGAACTGCTTTGCCATGTCCTCCTCGTCCTTGAGAGCCTGCGGGGTGTTCCACAGGAAGGTCATCCTCGCTTGCTTGCGCCTCGGGTTCTCCGCGTCGCCGTCGCTGTCGGGCCCGCCCTTGCCGCTGGCGCGCCACCCGCCCTTGCGGCCTTTGCCCTTGTCGGCGGCGCTCCGCCCCTCGGACTCTGAGTCTGAGATGGGACTCATGCGGGGCTCTGAGTTTGAGGTTGGATTCATGCGCGATTCGTTGCCAGCGCCCCCGCTCTCCTGGGCCCCATCCTGGAACTGCGCAAAGGGGCCGCCCAAAGACAGCAACGATTGCAGTGACCTCTCCGCGTCGTCGGCCATTGTCGCTGGCGCGGCCGCCGAGGCCTTGAGCCGAGGCCTTGAGCCGAAATGGCAATGCGAAGGCACGGTCGCAGGGGCGCTCCGCGAGCAAGCGAATGCATCGCTGACACAGGGTTGAGGTGAAGGGAGCGCTGCTTCGATGGGAGGTCGGAGGAAAGCGAATGCATCGCTGACGCAGGGTTGGGGGTTGGCTTGAGGGGTCGAGGCCTCATCCATAACTCTCCCCTCTCACCCTCCTCTCTTCCCTCTCCCCTCTCACCCCTCTCACCCCTCTCACCCCTCCTACCCCTCTCCAAGTCAGCGGTCCATCACTCTCCCCTCTCACCCCTCTCACCCTGTCTATCCCCAAGCGAATGAATCGCTTAGCGAGTGGATCGCTGTTTTTTTTGTCATCGCAGGCAACGGTAAGGCACGCCCTCACAAGAGTAAAAGTGAGCGGCAGGGTTCCCTGGGGCGCTCGCGCGGCTTACCCAAACGCTAGGATGCGCTCTCCAGGGCCCCATATACAGAAGCGCGGTAGCGAAATGCATTGGACGCTCTGTCCGAAACACCGTAGCATGACTATGAGCGCGCGGCGCGTGGCACGGCTCAGGCCGAAATACATCTGGCAAAGTGCGTGGCGGACCCAGCGCGGCCGAGAGCGCCTCAGGAAACCTACACACATTATGAGCTACTTACCCAGCAGCTTTGAAATCCTGAGCCGCTCTTTGCAACTCGAGCACCCCTTTTTGGCGTAACGACACTTCGAACACCCGAGCTTCTTGATGGGCTTGAACAGGGGTGACACGGTGACGCCCTTCCCGTGGCCTTCGCCCGTCGTCTTAGCCCCAGCCTTCGTCGCCTTTGCTTTCGCCTTCCCCTTTGCCTTCCCCTTTGCCTTCGGCTTCGGGCCCCCCCCCTTCTCCTTGGCCACGAGTCCGTGCAGGATGTCCTCGGTGACCGAGGCGACGTCCTCCTTCTTGGGGGGAGTCACGTTCTTTTTGGCGACGCTGGCTGCTGCAGGCGTCCCTGGCGACGGTGGCGTTGGCGCTACTGGCGACGGTGCCCCTTCTGAGGCGGAAGATGGAAGAGAACTCGGGGCAGCGTCCTCCACGGCTGCGAACGCCGAGGCCGCGGCACGTTTCGCGCCGCCTCCCAGGATCTTGAGGTTCAAAGGGCCCGTCTGAGCGCCGACGTCCGCCCGCCGCAAGTTATCGAACATGAGCTGCATCATCTGCAAAACGTCGGGCTGCGACGCCGAGGCGCTCATCATCTGCGCCCCCGTGGCCTGCTGCTTTGTGTTGCGGCATGGGTACGTAGCCTGGACGGAGCGAATCGCGGCTTCTGGCGCGGGGCATGCAGCTGGCAACTCGTCGCCATACACTTGCTTGAAGAAGCCAGGGTGGTCCTCGCAGAACGTCGAGGGGGACGTAGGCAGCTCGGTCAGCCGAACGGGGGGCGCAGGAAGCCTCGAAACCTTCGTGGGTGAAATTGCGGCCAGGGGAAACTGCCTCCTCCTCCTCCTCCCCCTCCTCCTCCTCCTCCCCCACCCTCCCTTCTCCTAGGTCCCCCTCCCCTCGACGAGGGCCGCAATTTCAGCTGCAGCCTGGCGCTTGAACACGCGCTTGGTCTGCTGGAGGTACGAGTACTTTGCAGCCCACGCCAAATTCTTCGCGGTCTCGGCTCCGTCCACGGCCATGCGCCACATCGCCGTCAACATCTGATACGTGCCTTCGGTCGGGTTGCGAAGACCTAAGCTAATCGCAACATCAACCAGCACGTTGAGCTTCGCTTCCTCGGGCACGTCGGTCCGCGCCAACTGGTGCCACGAGCCCGCTGTCAGGTACCCGAAGATGCACTCATAATCCTGCTGAGCCATTCGCAAACCCACGGCGCTGCCAGAAGCCACGATGCTGCCGAGCTTCTCCAACAGCCTCCCCTTGGAAACCTCGGACCAGGGTTGCGCTGCGACGAGAGACGAGAGGGTTGTCACCTGCGTGGGCTGCAGCCTCGCGCTCCCGAAAGCCTGCACGAGCATCCTTTCCTGCGCGGCCGCCACCGTATCGAAACAGGGCTGCCCTTGCACTGCCTCGAGCAATCGCCCGACGGCCTCGACTTGGTCGCGCAAGCGCTGGGCAGCCATGGCTATGCGGCCCCACCCACCCAAAAAAAAACGCGCGGGCTTGCGTATGCAAACGGCATCGAATGATGGCGCAGTGGGGGCGGCATGGGCAGGGGCCTCATAGCGAATTCATCGCTTATAGCGAATTGATCGCTCAGATAATTGCACAGCGAATTGATCGCTCAGAGAACCACATAGCGAATTCATCGCTTATAGCGAATTGATCGCTCAGATAATTGCACAGCGAATTGATCGCTCAGAGAACCACATAGCGAATTTATCGCTCATACCCAGGAATGCGTTAGCGAATGCATCGCTGTCCTCCTCCTTCCCCCCTCCTTTCTTCTCGCCGTCCTACTGGCTCACTACCGAACCACAGGGGGGGAGGGGAGGGGAGGGGCATGGAAATTGAAGAAGTTATGAAAGTTATGAAAGTTATAAGATGGTTATATGTCGATTATAAATTGTTGTGTAAGTATGGTTAGGGACACCGTGTAAGTATAGTTGCGGCTTCGGTAAGTATATTTGCATCTGAGACAGCTACATTTATAAGTGTGATAAGGCACTCTACTTTGCTAAACCGAAGTCGCTACGCCAGTAGGGGGCGGGCGGCGGGGGGGTACCAAGCCGGCGGGGTACCAAGCCGGCGGCATCGCGGGAGGGCGGGAGGGGGGGAGGCTCTCGGATACCAAGCCGGCGGAGTACCAAGCTGGCGCTGGCTTGGTAGAGGGCAGGCGCCAGGGGGGTACCAAGCCGGCGGGGTACCAAGCCCGCGGCATCGCGGGGGGGCGGGGAAAAGGGGGGAGGTTCCCGGATACCAAGCCGGCGGGGTACCAAGCTGGCGCTGGCTTGGTAGGGGGCGGGCGCCAGGGGAGTACCAAGCCGGCGGGGTACCAAGCTGGCGGCATCGCGGGAGGGCGGGAGGAGGGGGGGAGGCTCTCGGATACCAAGCCGGCGGGGTACCAAGCCGGCGCTGGTTTGATAGGGGGCGGGCGCCGGGGGGGTACCAAGCCGGCGGGGTACCAATCCGGCGGCATCGCGGGAGGGCGGGAGGAGGGGGGGAGGCTCCCGGATACCAAGCCGGCGGAATACCAAGCCGGCGCTGGCTTGGTAGGGGGCGGGCGCCGGGGGGCTACCAAGCCGGCGGCATCGCGGGGGGGCGGGGAAAGAGGGGAGAGGTTCCCGGATACCAAGCTGGCGGGGTACCAAGCCGGCGCTTCCTTGGTAGGGGGCGAGCGCTGAGGCGGCACCAACCAGCGGCATCGCGGGAGGGCGGGAGGAGGGGGGGACGCTCCCGCGGGCCGGCGGAGTACCAAGCCGGCGCTGGCTTGGTATAGGGGGCAGGCGCCGGGGGGGTACCAAGCCGGCGGGGTACCAAGCCCGCGGCATCGCGGGAGGGCGGGGGGAGAAGGGGGAGGCTCCTGGATACCAAACCGGCGGGGTACCAAGCTGGCGCTGGCTTGGCAGGGAGCAGGCGGCGACGGATTGACGGCTGATCGTTTCCAAAATAGAGTTCTCTACTAGGCGCCGCGGGCATTCGTCGCAAAATTTTGCGACAACTACACGGATGGAGGGCGGTTTGTTTTTCAAAATGGTGCTCACATATTTAAAGATATATATTGTCAACAAATATGAAACTGCAATGGTTTGATGAGCCAAAAACCTGCAACGTGACATCTCTGCGCGCGCACATGTCTTCATCAATGTCAGGCCCACGGGGCGCCTCTCAGGCCAATGGGGCGCCCCTCTTTCAAGGGCTCGGGTCTCGGTGCGAAGGGGGCGCGTGCGTGGACTTACGAAGAAGAGACATGGGACGGGAGGGTGTATAGCAGCATCGCTGATGCGTCCTGGGTTATTCCTGGTCCTCCTCCTCTTCCTCCTCCTCCTCCTCCTCCTCTTCCTCCGCCTCCTCCTCGCCCCCCATCAGCGGAATGGCGGGAGAGCGGGAGCGGTCTCCTTCCCCTCCCCCTCCTCCTCCCCCGTCCTCCTCCTCCTCCTCTTCCTCATCCGCCTTCTCCTCCTCATCATCGCCTTCGTCCTCATCCTGCGACGCTGGCTTGTTTTTTCCCCACGAGGCAGCGCCCCGAACAAGCCGAGGCGACAGCGAAACGGGGGAGCCTCGCAGCCCCGCGGCTCACTTCCACTTCAGAGCGCGCGCCACCATACGAAAGACATACTGGGGGAACGCAACGCCAGCATGCACCCCCCCCCCCCCCGCCACGCCACGCTCATCTTCGACCCGGCCGCCTCGGCCGCGCGGGCGAACAGAGGCCCCCGTCAAGCGCCATCAGGAACTATGCAGGCCCGCAGCCCGTAGCAGCTGCCGATTCCGCGCGCGTCGGCCCTGTCAAACCGGCGGGGCTTAGTGTCCTGGCCAAGGAAGCAGCCGCGCCCGGCTGAGACGGAGTTCCGCAGAACTGCGTGGTGCACGGTCTTGCTGCGGACATTGACCCACGCGTGAGGGCTTTGTAGCTCCTGCTTCCGCATGGACGGGGCGGAATCGCGGGGCGCTTCTGCGGGCGCAGCGCTGCGGCCCCCTCTCTTTTTCCCGCGCTGGTTCAGGCGGCGGCGGCTCAAAAACCTCTCATGAGATCCGGACCTTTTTCCGCTTCTTCTGCCGGCTCGCATATTCTGGGAGGTTGCACTCGCGCTCCCCTGCGTACGCTGCCGCGAACTGGGGCCCCCCGTCGGCCGATGAACTCGGCCTGCTGCTGCGATCGGCCGGCGCGGCTTGGGCGGAACGGTGCGTCTCGATAGCGCGGTTGCAGGACTGCCTCTCGTTGTGGTCTCGCACGAAAATCAAGAGCGGCAGCTCCTCGTGCACTGGGTGCGCGCCAGACAAGACGACCTGCCAGCGATTGGCGACGCGGAACAATTGTTCTGCCGCCTGTGCGCCCACGCCCGCGAGCGAAGGGTAGTCATTGGCGTCGACGCCTGGGGCGAAGCACGGGCTCGCCTGGTCGCCGCAGCTCCTACGATAACCAGAGCGCGAATTACCTCCCCCGCTTTCGCTTCCAGGCAAAACCAAGCCAGACCACGCGCCCCCTCGTCAAGCGGCCTGACCAGTACAGGCCGCAATGTGGCATCGTTTGGTATCTCTTGGAAGCGAGGGTGGTCAAAAGCGAGGTAGGTTTGTTTTCCCCCGAGATAAGTGAAATGCAATCGGTCGACTACCCGCTCTAAGCCCAGTAGCCACCTCCAGCCAGGCGCGTCGGGATCACTTGGGGGGCCCTCGCGCTGCTGCTCCCGAAGGTGCCGCGCGAACGCGCCGGCGCTGTCGTAGATCACGAACGCCAGGTCGAGGAAGAGCTCCCGGATGGCCAACAAGAACAACAGGAGTTGAGAGATGCTCTCAGATGCCCACATCGGCGCAATAGCCGCAATCTGCAGGCACGGCGCCACGGCCACAAAGATGCCCGCGGATTTGCGGCCAACCAGCAGCTCGTCGACATCCCTTCTATCACCCCTGTTGCACTCGTCCTGCGGTTTCGTTTTGTCTCGGCCGTCTGAGCAGCCGCTTCTCGCACTGCCGGACGTCGCCCGCGCCCGCGGCCCCCCGTTGCAGCCGCCCCCCCTGCGCCTTGTATTCCAGGAACACCCCATCTGGTCAGACAATTTTCCGGTGTTCCTCCACGCGTCCTTCCTGAGGTTGCTGAGACCGTCGTCGGTGCCCGCGAGCATGTTCATGTTTCTTGCAGTGAAGACTCCCGGAAGTCGGCCGCTCCACGCATCCCTTGAAGCACCCCTCCCTGATCTCCGCGGAGAGCACGGGATTGCAGTCGCGGGCATTGCATATGCTGGTCTGAACACACGACTTGCCGTCGACGATGAGCGCCCGCGCGCGCGAGTGGAACAGCCAGCAAGCGCGAGAGGCTGACGATATAGAGAAAGCCTTCTTCGCCTGGCAGGGCAACGATGCAAAGTCGGAGCCTTGGCGGCGCGGCCGCAAGCGCCACGCAAAAATGCGCGCGTCCAGCCCGCTCTCTGCAAACATCAAAATGCAAGCGACTGCGATCACGTTATCTCGGACATTTGCAGCGGGCGCGCCCTGCGCCAGCACGCTGTGCCGCGCAAAATCGGGAGCGGCCAAGAGGGGGGTGTCCAAGAGGGGGGGGTGCAAATCATGACTGGCGGCATGTGCGCGGCCCAGCGGGGGGGCCAGGGACGCAATGAAATAAGTATAGGCGGCATGAGATCTGGGGAAATATCATGGCCCCCGCCATGATGCCCACCCCCCCTAGTCATAACCCCCCTCTTTTCCGCCCCCGGCAAAGACGCTGGCCACGTGGCTTGGTAGATCACCGCAAAGGCGGTGAAGCTCATTCCGCCTCGAGCCAGGAAGCCGAGCAGGTAGGGCAGCAAGGCGACCTCTATTACGACCTGCGGCGTCGCAAAGAACCATCGGTTTGGCTCGCAGCAGCTAGATGCAAGAACTGGCGCGTGAAAGCCACGCGGGAAGTGGACATCCTCCGGGACTGCTGGCCACTTCCAGTTGCCGGCAAAAGCAGCCCCGCACGCGTGCATCGGGGGCGCGCCGCATTCCCCTGGCGAGCCCCGCGCGACAGGGTACGACATAGCGCGGGCTCAATGTTCCAACGGCCCAGACGTTTCTGGGCGACGCCGACGGGCGCCCACTCCTGGGCGCAGCGGACCAAGCTGGAAGGCTGAGAGAAAGGCTCCTGAATGACGGTCGCCGTCGCTAAATTACCCTGGTGCTCCGTGATCCAGTTGGGGCGCGACGCCGGGAGTCTGCTCGGCGCAGGCCGAACATGCACAGCGCCGCGCAGCTCGACTGGGGCAACGCCAGCACGAAGCAGCAACGCGGCTATGCACGCACCCCTTCCAAGAACGTCACTCAAATGAAAAACCAAGAAGAACCGGCCCAAACAATGGCCAGGAAACGGCGCCATGGTCTTGTCCAGTTCACCCATGGTGCCCCCTGGGCGCATAGGCGCATCAGCGGCCATGCTCTATGAATTAAAGGTTGTCGTTCGGATGCAGACAGCGACAAGGCGCTAGAACCGCGGCTCCGGCACGGTGCCGGAGAACATATGCAGGAGCCAAATGTGCACGGACCGATGCGATATATAGCACGCGGCCCATGATGATGATAATCCCACACGCCCTCGGGGCGAAGGTGGTCTCATTCGCTTCCCCATCCCGCCCCTTCTTCTTCTTCTTCGTAGCGGGAACGGTTTACCCTGTCTCGCACCCTTTCACCGGGGGCCTGGGCGGGAAGGGGGGGGAGGCGGGGGGCGCTCATGGCGCCCAAGATGGCTCTCAGAGGGCCCCAGATAAACCAATATGGCCTCCAAGATGGCTCAAGATATCTCGAGATGGTTCAACGTGGCCGCAAAGATGCCTCCAAGACGACCCAAGCCGACGCGAAGTGCCTACAGAGCCTCCCAAGGGCTCACCCGAGAAGCGAATGTCCTTCCAACATCCATGAATTCTCGACCGTTCGCTTCCAGCGGCCTTCAAACGCCTCACGAAAACGCTGCCAGGGTCAGAGGGGCCAAAAAAATACTCAGAAGAGCTCCAACGCAGCCCAAGAGATCGAAGAGCGGTCCAGGGGCGCCCCCAACAAACGCCCAAGTGGCGACTTGAATGGCGCAAGGAGGCAACCCTAATCAATACACCCTCTTCTTTGATCGATGTCCTCTTCAAGATGGCCCCCAGGGGCCCCGAGAGAGGCCAAGGGAATCCCCGAGAGAGCGCGAGAATGGCTTGAAGAGGGCTCTAGATAGCCCAAGACGGCCTCGAACCCTGATCGACGCCCTCGGCCCCATGAGGCGCCCCCAAGCCCCCCCCCCCCCCCCCCCCCCCAGCCCCCAAGGACCTCAAGAAACACAAGAGGGTTCCAAGATGGCTCCAATATTGAGCGTCACTTGGTGAATCTGTTAGAAACACTGGTGGGGGATGCTGACGCGACAGCGACGATGACACGAGCGACGGCGGTACCTTATCAAACCGGGCGAGAAACGCGTAGAAATTTCTGGGGCAACTGAGCCAGCAATGGAGACGACGGCAGATTTTGTTGAGCCCCCCCTCGGCCTCCATCGTACAAGCGAAACGAATGCGGGCAACCCAGCGCCTGGAGGTGTTTGGAGGCGGGGAGGCGGCCCGTTCGCGCGTGTGCCTGTGGTGCCGGTTGGCGCGCAGTGCCGCGTGGCATGTTGTTGTTGGAGGAAGGGAGAGCTGCGCTCCGAGGCCCCCATCTGGACGCAACAGGGCGCATGAAGCGAGGCAGGGCCGAGCATGTTGCACAATGCTCAACCGAAATTAATGGCCGCCGGCGGGGCATCCGGAGACGGCGCCGCGCGGCCAGGGATGAACCTGGAGCGCTCGACCTCGATGCTCGAAGACCCGGAGGCGGTGCCGCCGCTCCTCGGTGGCACGGGCGCCTCGTCGTCGCTGCCGCATGCGAGCAGGCTGCCGAGGCCCCCCCCAGGCGCCTCGATGGCTGGCGAGGCTGCAGCAGAGGCAAGCGGAGAGCCGGCGGCGACACTCGGCGGGGGCACTCCTGGCGCCCCGCCCACATCAGCGGCAGCAGCAGCAACGGCCGCATTTGGCGCGGCCGCGGCATCACCAAAAGCGATGGCATCAGGGGCGACAGCAGCCGGAAGGCCAAATCCTAGAACATTCATGACCACGCCGCGATCGGACAGAACGACGGCGCCCCGCTGTACGTCGGGCGCCGGGGCTGGCTGTTCCACGGGGGTAGCATTGCGCTCCGTGATGTCGTGCAAGGGTGGCGTAGATGCGTCGTGGGTGTCCAGGTAATTCAACACTTCGTGGCAATCAGCATTCACAGGCTTGGAGACGAACCACCAGTTTGGGTTGCCGCGCCCATGGATCTCCACGGCGCGCGCGAGAACGCCCAGACCGAGCGCCGCCGGCAATCGCGCCGCCAAGCAAGCCGCGCACTTGACAAAGTTCTTCTCAATCACGGCGGCGCCCATCGCGCGCCCGAGGGCGCGGGGTGTGGAGGTCGAAGACTTATGCTGGAACCGCTGGTCAGTGGCCAGTGTGGTCTTCGTCGTGCCGACGAGGGCGCCTGCGTTGATTCCAGGGCCCACATACTCCGTGGACAGGAGAACGTCATGGAGCGGCGGAATTGGGAGGGCAATGAAGAAGTCCAAGTCGGGGCCCTTCCACGAGCGGCCGCGGAGCGACTCGAGGAGCGAGAGCAGCTGTGCGCGCGCGGGCACCGGCGGGGGGCCCATCTCCTCCGGAGTTGATTCCGGCGGCGGGGCCTTGCGCGGAAGGGCGTGGCCAGCGCGGGCGAAGTCCAGAAACTCCCACGCCTCCTCGAAGCGGGCGCGCAGAAGGCGCGCCATGTCGACCGCGTTATTGGGCGGTCGCGGACGGGCTCACGTCGCGGCCGCAAACCCCTTCTATCCTAAATCCATTCGCGACGCGAGCTGCCTTGAAGGCGACGCAGTAGGTCTTGAGAAGATGCAGTGATGTGACCATGCGGTCGAATTTGGTGCGCAGCTTGCCGCTCTTTTTGGACGTCTCCTGCTGGCGCGGCTGGAGGAAGGACACCTTCTTGAGCGACATGTGCGAATCAAACTTCTCGTCAACGGCCCGGGCCGCGCCGCCCGCCAGCGCCGCCGCGCTTGAGAGAATTCTGGAGGGCCGGGCGCAGCAAGGCTGCCATGTAGCCCTCCGGGGTGCGCGGGGGGGCTGGCAGCCTGGCGCAGGCGCCCCTTATCTGGGCAATGGTGCGCCGCGTCGGCCATGGGAAAGCGACTGCCAGACGCTGCCGCAAGCCCATCTTGTCGGTCAGCGTCGCCTTGAAAATCTCGGGGCAATGGCCGGCTGTCACAATTGGCAGCCGCGGGCGCAGGATACAGAATGCGCGGGCCTTGCCCATGGCGCCCCCGTTCCTCACCCTGCCGCCCCTGTGCTGCGCCGGCGCCCCGGCGTCCGCGCTGTTCTCGTTGGAGAACCACTGCGCGATAGTGTCGACCTCGGGCTCTGCCACGACAGCGGCACCGCGATTGATGTCCTTGGACATCTGCACTCCCGTGGCGCCTGAGCTCCCGCCGCGCGATGATGTCGCGGCGGGCCGGTTTTTCGCATTCAGCCTCGTTGGTCTCTGCATCCAACTTGGCAAAAGGCCACGCGTTCTTTGAAGTCGCGCTGGCGCGCCTTCATCGGCGCGGAGGAAAAGCAACCCACCACGCCTGACGAATTTGTGGACCCGGGGTGCAAGAGGCAGGCCCAGATGACGGAGCCCACCGCCACTGACGGCGCAATCGAAAAAGTCTTCGGGTGCCGAAGATCCAGCGGCAACCGAGACGGCGAGCAGGACTGCTGGCCACCCGACGCACAAGGCATCTGCGAGGGGTTCAATCGCCTCCATCAAGGCGGGCGCGAAGGCGCGAGCCTTCGCGACATCCGCTTCGGGGCACGCGCGAAACGCGCGGAGCACCTCCTCGTCATTCAACTTTTTGGCCACCAGGGACGGCATGGCCCAGAAAAGTAGCAGAAGGCACCGACCGGGTCAGCCAGAATTGCGACTTTGTTGCTGGACGGCTGCGAATTAAACATGTCACAGGAGGGGTTCCAAAGTGCAGGAGCCCTTGGGGTGGGACCACAACTCGGGGCACCTGTGCCGCTGGGTGCCCTCGTGGCGCCCCAGGAAAACAGGCGGGTTGGCAACCCGATCGTCGCCGCAGCTTGACGGGGCTTTGGGAGAGACTCTTGCCCTGTGGTTGGCCAGCAATGGCGCGGGCCCGCCGTGCCACCCCTGAGAGGCCCGATGGGGTTACTCGAAGGGGTCCCCCGACGTGGGGGGCGCGGGAACTTAAATCCCTGGGCAGCGGGGCCTCCGCTGTTTGAGGCCGGCGGCCAAGTGGGGGTGGTGCCGGTGGCTGTGTCTCGGGGTGGCATCTCGAGGCACCTCGCAACGGCGGCGCGGAGAACGCCTGGGGCGGGTCCGTGCCGCCGTTTGTGTTGCGAGGTCCGCCTGCATGTGAATTCATGCAGGCACCTTGGGCACCTCCCTTTCGGGTTGCGTCGCCCAAGCGTTCTGTCCGGGCACAGAAAAAGAAAGGGGCCACAACCCGGGCGAACGGCTCGGGTGGGCGATCGATGAAAACCAAAACTTAGACGGGCTAGTCGCGTCGACCGGGCGGCGCATCAAAGTGCGGGGCACCTTCGCCGACACCATTCTACAAGTAGGGCGGCGATTCGAGTCGGGCGGGTGGGACATTCAAGCGTGAGTTCCATCTGCAAGACGACAACTCGATCGAGCGGGGCCACGAAGGGCAGCGAGCGGGGCCACAAAGGGCAGCAAGCGGGGCCACGGAAGGGCAAAACGATCGGGGCCACGAAGGGCAGCGAGCGGAACCACGAAGGGCAACGCGCGTGGGGCCGCGACGGGGAAAAACCAGCTGGGCCACGAAGGACAAGGTCGCACGGGGCCGCGAAAGCAGCGAACGGGGTCGCGAAAGGCCAAAACTAGCGGGGGCACGAACGGAGGCGACGGGGACCACAAAGAACACGCCGCGTGGGGGCACATAGGGCAGCGAGCGGGGCCACGAAGGGCAGCGAGCGGGGATGCGAAGGGCAGCGACCGGGGCCACAGCGAGCGGCGAGCGGGGCCACGAGCGGCGCCACGCGCAGCAGCGAGCGGAACAACGACAAGGCGTTCGTCTCTGTTTCGGGGGCGGCCAAGACGAGGATGAGAAGAGGGAGCCCGACCAAGAGAGAAAGAGAGAGAGGGGGGGTCACGGATGAGCGAAGCGAGCGGGGAGAGATGACTGGGGGAGTCAACCCGAAGGCAGGGAGAAAGACAGGGAGGGAACGGCTGCACCGTTGCACCTGGCGCGATTGAAAAACCAACAATGCTGGTCAAAATGGCGGCGTTGCTGTCGGGGCGCGGCGATGCGCCGGGTGCACCTGGTCACACAACTGAGCCAGGTTGAAGCCATGGCAAAGCTATGGCACCACCGTGTCGCGACGATACTGAGCGAGGAAGGGACAGGAGGGCGAGAGGAAAGGAGGACGACGAGGGAAACTCCGTGGTCGAGGCGTCGCGGCCGTAGCCAGCGCGAATGCAACAGCATCAATCCCAGGAACCGATGTGGCCAGCGCTCGGGCCAGAGCACCACTGCGAATCGCGAGTGCGGTTGGCGCTCGAACGGCAGCACCTCACCCAAGTAGCCGTGTGGGCGGCGCTGAGGCGAGAGGGCCGTTCCCAATGAGAAATGTGGCCTGCGTGCGGGCGACATCACGAATCCCCCATGCAAGGATGTAAACAGAGCTTGGGCAAGACCTGACTGACTGACTGACTGACTGACAAGACATGCACCAGGCGGCGCGCGGGCGTGAGCACAGGCGGAAAATACAGCAGACTCTTATTCGGACCACAGGGCGGGCCGACAATGGAACACGGACAAGGCAAGGAACCGCGGCCGCCGTCGTCGCCCCTAGCGTCCCTCACTCCACCCCCCGCTCCTCCCCTTCCTTGTCCTGCTCCTCCTCCTCCTCCTCCTCCTCTTCCTCCTTCTCCTGTTCCTGTTCCGAGCCGTGCGCCTCCGCCCGCGCCCCCCCTTCCTCAGATGATATGTTCATCATTGTCCTCCCGCTCCTCCACCATATCCTCCTCCTCTTCCACCACCTTCTCCCCCAGCTCGCTCCCGGCAGATACCCATCCGGCGGCCGCTGGCCTGGGGCCCCTGGGAAGGGGGCGGCCGCTGGCTTGGTAGAGGGGAGCCCTTGGGGGGGTCCCACCCGGCGGAGTGACAAGCCAGCGGTCGCTGGCTTGGTAGGGGGAACCCCTCTGGAATCGATGTGGGGGTTGTGAAGTGGATGTGGTGTTTATATCCGCTTACATCGACCTTCGCGGGCTTACGATCCTCGATGTGATTTTGTTTGTGAACGTACTTCGCAACCTGGTTATAAACGTGTTTGCGCAGGGGGCGCAAGCTGTTTGCGGGGGTTGCACTATCCTGGATGGCGAACTTAGGATCCAGGATCGCGAACTTAGCAAATCCAAATTATCAAAGTTATAACGTCGATGGACGTACTTATGTTCACTGGTGTTTAATGTTGTTGTCAATTGACTTGTATTGGTTGTTGGCTATGTGCGTTGTTGTGGTGAGCTGTTGTGTTCGTCTTGGCCATGTTGCTGTTTTTCTTGAACATGTTTTGTTGTTGAGTTATGTTTGCTTGTTTGCTGAGATGTGTTATTTTTGTTGTGAGATGTTTTAAATTTAGTTATGTTTTTTTTATTGGTTTACATGCGATTGTGCTGGTGTCGCATCCGTGTTTCGTGCATTTTTTTCGTACGCGTCGTGGAGTGGCCGCGCAGTCACGTCGCATCAAAAAGGGTCAATACATAGCACTCCATATGTAGACAGCGCACATAGGAAACAACAAGTGCATAACCTCATATCGCAATGTATGTTTATCCATTTCCGTGTACAAATCACTGAAACGCACCTCAAAGCTTCACACGCGTGGGCAAGAGCACCTGCGAAATCGCGCCTGGCGCGGCCATAAAACTGATGCAAGACGCTATGGTGCAAGACGAGTCCCACAGTGGGGTTGTCTCGAACAACGCACCTCGCAGTGGCCCCCCTCACTTCGAGCAACTCCCACTGCGAAATGCAAGCGATGAGATGCCCGTCGATTTTCACGTTAAAGAAAAGCTGGCCGAAACATGCCTTGCCAGAGCTGTCGCGAAAAGCGATGGCATCGTCCATCCTCACAACGCGACACTCTACCACGCACGCTTTCGAGGTCTGTGTCACAAACCTTTCGGGGCGACAAAGAATTGAACGCAATGTTTCAACTAACTTTCTACTGGCTGGCCGGGGATCCACTAAATCTCTCGTTGCGAGCGGTGACTTGAGCTCCCACAGGTGTTGAAGAACGCACTCCTCTAAGAGCCCCCTGTCGAAAGAGCGCGCGCTGTGCCTGGGCTCGGCCATGCGCTTGAGTACCCGATGACGCCGTTATAACCAAAAATGAACCCCAGCAGCCGTGATTGAGCAACTGTCTTGGGGGGTGAGTTACATAGTGCGACTTCGGTTTCCAAAGTTGAGTGCCGTATGCCTCCTGGTGAGATGCGAGGCGAAGCATTATTGCTTCGCCCACAGCTGCAGCGCGAACGCCTCCCGAGTTTACGACTTGCAAGAGCTCCACCACTTTGCAAAGCTTCGCGCCGCTGTCGGCGTGATTCGGGGCCCAGAGGTCGCAGACTTGCTAACAGAGTCCTCCGGCCTAACGATGATGTTTGAACGTCTTCCGGACTAATGATGATGGCGATGCCATGATGAAATGTGTCATGCTGTATATTTAACGTATGCTTACATATATATATACATATATATATATATGTAAATCTCAATACATATTATACGATATGTGCCATACTGGTTGTTGTTTCTGCTTGATTGGTTGGTTGGCGTTGTTGGTCGGATGTGGAAGTTTTTGTTTGGTTGTTGGTTGGTTGGTTGCTGGTGGTCGTTGGTGCTGTTGGTTGTTGGTGGGTTGTTGATTTTTTTCCACCGCCGCGCGGTGATTCTTGACGGTGGGTGGGGTGTTCTGGTTGTTGGTGGCGAGGTTGTTGGACGTTGCGCGGGTCGCGGGCGACTGTTGTCAGCCCGCTGCTGCTGGTCGCCCGTCGGCGTCGCCGTCGTTGTTGCCGTCGCCCCGCCGTCGTCCGCCGTCGCGCCGCCGCCGTCCGCCGCTCGCCGCTCGCCGTCGCCGCTCGCCGTCGTTGCTGTCGCCGTCCGCCGTCGCCGCTCGCCGTCGCCGCGTCGCCCCTGCGTCGGCGCTGGGCGCTGCCGTCGCCGCTTCGCCGCCGTCTGCCGTCGCCGTCGTTCGTCGCCGTCGCTCGTCGCGGCGCTGCCGTCGCCGCTTCGCCGCCGTCTGCCGTCGCCGTCGTTCGTCGCCGTCGCTCGTCGCGTTTCGCCGTCGCGCGCAGCCGCCCCCCTAGCGCCCCCCCGTCGCCGCGTCGCCCCCCCGTCGGCGGCGCCGAGGGCGCCCCGCGTCCAGGCGCGCGCGACGTCATAGACATCGTCAGCGCACGAAGGGCAGGGGCGGGGGGGGGGCAGGGGGGCGCGACCAGCAGGGGCGTCTAAGGGGGCAAACCAACAGGGGGAGGGGGGGCAACCCAACGTTGAGCCAAAATCGCTTAAGCCAAAATAGCTACGGCGGAGAAGGCGGCTAGGATAAGTAGCGGGG
>CAUYUJ010016574.1:170000-186432 GCA_963575745.1 Prorocentrum cordatum | reverse complement strand
TGGACCACCGTTGGACCACCGTTGGACCACCGTTGGACCACGTTGGACCACCTTCTGTTGGACCACCCACGTTGGACCACCGTTGGACCACCGTTGGACCACCAATCGCCGTAGGGCTTGGAGGGTGGGTGGGCATGCGGTATCCGAAACCACACCAGAAACGAGCGTCAAAATTGTAACGAATATTGACGCTCCCTCTCGGGCCTTGTCCTTTTCTCTCTGATCTGTCCTTCTCGGTTTTTTCTCCTCCTTCTCCTCCTCCTACTCTTCTTCATCCTCATCCTCTCTCAACCCTCCTCTTTACTTTCTCCTCCCCCCCCCTCCTCCTCTCCCCTCTCATCTTGGCGGGTCGCGCATGGGCGGGCTGAAGAGGAGCCAGCGATTCGATCGCTCAAATGGGGTTTCGAGGAAGAGCCAGCGATTCGATCGCTCAAGTTGGGTCACGAGGGTGCTATTATTTGTTCAAAGAATCGGCGGGCTCCCGAGACAGGCCGAGCGCAGGGCAGCAGGCCGCGTCTTGGAGTGGCTCAGCCCACGTGGCGCATGCAGATGCTCTCGAGCGTCTTCTTGGCGCCCGAGATCGCAGCAGCGCTGTCCTCGAACGCCTTCGCTGCGCTGCGTGCGATGGTCGCGGCGTGCTCCGTCGCAGTCAGAGACCTGTCAAGGCAATCCATGACCTGCTGCAGCTCGCCCTTGCGCACCGTGATGTCCCGCGTCACCACTGTCTTCGACTTGTGCTGGCCGGCTGGTCCTGAAGACCGCTGTTGAACGGCCCGCCCTGGCTGCGGTTCCACGGATGGCGCGGGGCGCTTCTTGCTCTTCTGCGTGCCCAGCTCGTAGACAATGAACGCGTCATTGTCTGCCTCCTGCAACGCCGCCTCCCACTCGAGGGCGTTGTCCTCGTTGTGGTAGGTAGAACACCACAAGTGGTTCGCCACCTTTTCCTTCACGATGTCCCTGTCAGGGTCCGAGAAGATGCACGAGCCAGCTTTCTCGCAATCGCCGCGAGGGCAAAAGCCGCGCCACAGCCATTCACTCCCGCTGGAACCCGCGGCCTCCGACGGCCCATCCATCGCCGCCCGCCGAGCGCGCCTTGGCCCTTGGCCGCTGAGAAAGAAAACCGTTCTAAACAGATTGAGCCCAGACGAATGCAGATGACTACTCGCGCGGCCCGCCCCATGGAGCGAATGCAATCGCTGAGAAGAAATGCAACGGGCAGGGGTGCAAGGATGCCGACGCATCGAATGGGGGCTGAGCGAGGAGGTCGAGCAAGCCGAGGCGACCGAAGGGGGGAGAGAACGGCCCGCCGCATCTGGGGCACTTCTTTGCGCCAGTAACTTCCCACGAGGGGCTCGCCAAATCTGGTGGCCTTCATTGCGTCAATAACATCCCACGAAGGGACCGCCAAATCTGGGACCCATTTTTGGCGCCAGTAAATTCCTAAAGGGCCCGCCCAAAAACTGAGACCAGAGATTTTGGCCTGGGTCGCTGCGGAGATTTTGACCTACGAACGGCGCCCGTGGCGTGGATCGCCGCGGAGATTTTGGCCTGGATCGCGGCGGAGGGCGGCGTGGGGATTTTGGCCTGGATCGCGACGAAGAGAGGAGAGATAGACGAGAGAGGTGACCTGCATAGCGATTCAATCGCTTGTGAACTGCATAGCGAGTCAATCGCTGTTTTTTTTTCTCAAATGTCCTCGAGGTCATGAGGGTCCCAGGCGGCCTGCGCCCGCGGCGCCCGCGTGCCTTCGGGGGCGCTGCCCTTGCCGTCCTTGCCGCCCTTGCTGCGCTCGGAGAAGGCGCCGCCCTTGCTCTGCTCCTGGCCTTTGCCGCTCCTGGAAGAGGCGCCCTTGCCGCCGCCCATGCCCTTGCAGTCCGAAGGCCGCTTCGGCACGTGGCCTGCTTGTCAGCCCCAGCCGCCGTAGCCGTGCTTCTCCTCGAAGAACTCCCTGGACGTGCCACCGCGTTTCTTCCAACGCCGCTCGCCTTCTGACCATCTGTTGCCGCGCCACATCGTCGGCCCCCCCTCGCTTGGAGGAGGCGGGCCGCGCATGGCCCATGGCACGGCGAACTGCTTTGCCGTGTCCTCCTCGTCCTTGAGAGCTTGCGGGGTGTTCCACAGGAAGGTCATCCTCGCTTGCTTGCGCCTCGGGTTCTCTGCGTCGCCGTCGCTGTCGGGCTCGCCCTTGCCGCTGGCGCGCCACCCGCCCTTGCAGCCTTTGCCCTTGTCGGCGGCGCTCCGCCCCTCGGACTCTGAGTCTGAGATGGGACTCATGCGGGGCTCTGAGTTTGAGGTTGGATTCATGCGCGATTCGTTGCCAGCGCCCCCGCTCTCCTGGGCCCCATCCTGGAACTGCGCAAAGGGGCCGCCCAAAGACAGCAACGATTGCAGTGACCTCTCCGCGTCGTCGGCCATTGTCGCTGGCGCGGCCGCCGAGGCCTTGAGCCGAGGCCTTGAGCCGAAATGGCAATGCGAAGGCACGGTCGCAGGGGCGCTCCGCGAGCAAGCGAATGCATCGCTGACACAGGGTTGAGGTGAAGGGAGCGCTGCTTCGATGGGAGGTCGGAGGAAAGCGAATGCATCGCTGACGCAGGGTTGGGGGTTGGCTTGAGGGGTCGGGGCCTCATCCATAACTCTCCCCTCTCACCCTCCTCTCTTCCCTCTCCCCTCTCACCCCTCTCACCCCTCTCACCCCTCCTACCCCTCTCCAAGTCAGCGGTCCATCACTCTCCCCTCTCACCCCTCTCACCCTGTCTATCCCCAAGCGAATGAATCGCTTAGCGAGTGGATCGCTGTTTTTTTTTTGTCATCGCAGGCAACGGTAAGGCACGCCCTCACAAGAGTAAAAGTGAGCGGCAGGGTTCCCTGGGCGCTCGCGCGGCTTACCCAAACGCTAGGATGCGCTCTCCAGGGCCCCATATACAGAAGCGCGGTAGCGAAATGCATTGGACGCTCTGTCCGAAACACCGTAGCATGACTATGAGCGCGCGGCGTGTGGCACGGCTCAGGCCGAATACATCTGGCAAAGTGCGTGGCGGACCCAGCGCGGCCGAGAGCGCCTCAGGAAACCTACACACATTATGAGCTACTTACCCAGCAGCTTTGAAATCCTGAGCCGCTCTTTGCAACTCGAGCACCCCTTTTTGGCGTAACGACACTTCGAACACCCGAGCTTCTTGATGGGCTTGAACAGGGGTGACACGGTGACGCCCTTCCCGTGGCCTTCGCCCGTCGTCTTAGCCCCAGCCTTCGTCGCCTTTGCTTTCGCCTTCCCCTTTGCCTTCCCCTTTGCCTTCGGCTTCGGGCCCCCCCCCTTATCCTTGGCCACGAGTCCGTGCAGGATGTCCTCGGTGACCGAGGCGACGTCCTCCTTCTTGGGGGGAGTCACGTTCTTTTTGGCGACGCTGGCTGCTGCAGGCGTCCCTGGCGACGGTGGCGTTGGCGCTACTGGCGACGGTGCCCCTTCTGAGGCGGAAGATGGAAGAGAACTCGGGGCAGCGTCCTCCACGGCTGCGAACGCCGAGGCCGCGGCACGTTTCGCGCCGCCTCCCAGGATCTTGAGGTTCAAAGGGCCCGTCTGAGCGCCGACGTCCGCCCGCCGCAAGTTATCGAACATGAGCTGCATCATCTGCAAAACGTCGGGCTGCGACGCCGAGGCGCTCATCATCTGCGCCCCCGTGGCCTGCTGCTTTGTGTTGCGGCATGGGTACGTAGCCTGGACGGAGCGAATCGCGGCTTCTGGCGCGGGGCATGCAGCTGGCAACTCGTCGCCATACACTTGCTTGAAGAAGCCAGGGTGGTCCTCGCAGAACGTCGAGGGGGACGCAGGCAGCTCGGTCAGCCGAACGGGGGGCGCAGGAAGCCTCGAAACCTTCGTGGGTGAAATTGCGGCCAGGGGAAACTGCCTCCTCCTCCTCCTCCCCCTCCTCCTCCTCCTCCCCCACCCTCCCTTCTCCTAGGTCCCCCTCCCCTCGACGAGGGCCGCAATTTCAGCTGCAGCCTGGCGCTTGAACACGCGCTTGGTCTGCTGGAGGTACGAGTACTTTGCAGCCCACGCCAAATTCTTCGCGGTCTCGGCTCCGTCCACGGCCATGCGCCACATCGCCGTCAACATCTGATACGTGCCTTCGGTCGGGTTGCGAAGACCTAAGCTAATCGCAACATCAACCAGCACGTTGAGCTTCGCTTCCTCGGGCACGTCGGTCCGCGCCAACTGGTGCCACGAGCCCGCTGTCAGGTACCCGAAGATGCACTCATAATCCTGCTGAGCCATTCGCAAACCCACGGCGCTGCCAGAAGCCACGATGCTGCCGAGCTTCTCCAACAGCCTCCCCTTGGAAACCTCGGACCAGGGTTGCGCTGCGACGAGAGACGAGAGGGTTGTCACCTGCGTGGGCTGCAGCCTCGCGCTCCCGAAAGCCTGCACGAGCATCCTTTCCTGCGCGGCCGCCACCGTATCGAAACAGGGCTGCCCTTGCACTGCCTCGAGCAATCGCCCGACGGCCTCGACTTGGTCGCGCAAGCGCTGGGCAGCCATGGCTATGCGGCCCCACCCACCCAAAAAAAAACGCGCGGGCTTGCGTATGCAAACGGCTTCGAATGATGGCGCAGTGGGGGCGGCATGGGCAGGGGCCTCATAGCGAATTCATCGCTTATAGCGAATTGATCGCTCAGATAATTGCACAGCGAATTGATCGCTCAGAGAACCACATAGCGAATTCATCGCTTATAGCGAATTGATCGCTCAGATAATTGCACAGCGAATTGATCGCTCAGAGAACCACATAGCGAATTTATCGCTCATACCCAGGAATGCGTTAGCGAATGCATCGCTGTCCTCCTCCTTCCCCCCTCCTTTCTTCTCGCCGTCCTACTGGCTCACTACCGAACCACAGGGGGGGAGGGGAGGGGAGGGGCATGGAAATTGAAGAAGTTATGAAAGTTATGAAAGTTATAAGATGGTTATATGTCGATTATAAATTGTTGTGTAAGTATGGTTAGGGACACCGTGTAAGTATAGTTGCGGCTTCGGTAAGTATATTTGCATCTGAGACAGCTACATTTATAAGTGTGATAAGGCACTCTACTTTGCTAAACCGAAGTCGCTACGCCAGTAGGGGGCGGGCGGCGGGGGGGTACCAAGCCGGCGGGGTACCAAGCCGGCGGCATCGCGGGAGGGCGGGAGGGGGGGAGGCTCTCGGATACCAAGCCGGCGGAGTACCAAGCTGGCGCTGGCTTGGTAGAGGGCAGGCGCCAGGGGGGTACCAAGCCGGCGGGGTACCAAGCCCGCGGCATCGCGGGGGGGCGGGGAAAAGGGGGGAGGTTCCCGGATACCAAGCCGGCGGGGTACCAAGCTGGCGCTGGCTTGGTAGGGGGCGGGCGCCAGGGGAGTACCAAGCCGGGGGGTACCAAGCTGGCGGCTCGCGGGAGGGCGGGAGGAGGGGGGGTGGCTGGGGTACCAAGCCGGGTGGGGTGAAGGTACCCGGCGTGGTTTGATAGGGGGCGGGCGGCGGGGGGGTACCAAGCCGGCGGGGTACCAATCCGGCGGCATCGCGGGAGGGCGGGAGGAGGGGGGGAGGCTCCCGGATACCAAGCCGGCGGAATACCAAGCCGGCGCTGGCTTGGTAGGGGGCGGGCGCCGGGGGGCTACCAAGCCGGCGGCATCGCGGGGGGGCGGGGAAAGAGGGGAGAGGTTCCCGGATACCAAGCTGGCGGGGTACCAAGCCGGCGCTTCCTTGGTAGGGGGCGAGCGCTGAGGCGGCACCAACCAGCGGCATCGCGGGAGGGCGGGAGGAGGGGGGGACGCTCCCGCGGGCCGGCGGAGTACCAAGCCGGCGCTGGCTTGGTATAGGGGGCAGGCGCCGGGGGGGTACCAAGCCGGCGGGGTACCAAGCCCGCGGCATCGCGGGAGGGCGGGGGGAGAAGGGGGAGGCTCCTGGATACCAAACCGGCGGGGTACCAAGCTGGCGCTGGCTTGGCAGGGAGCAGGCGGCGACGGATTGACGGCTGATCGTTTCCAAAATAGAGTTCTCTACTAGGCGCCGCGGGCATTCGTCGCAAAATTTTGCGACAACTACACGGATGGAGGGCGGTTTGTTTTTCAAAATGGTGCTCACATATTTAAAGATATATATTGTCAACAAATATGAAACTGCAATGGTTTGATGAGCCAAAAACCTGCAACGTGACATCTCTGCGCGCGCACATGTCTTCATCAATGTCAGGCCCACGGGGCGCCTCTCAGGCCAATGGGGCGCCCCTCTTTCAAGGGCTCGGGTCTCGGTGCGAAGGGGGCGCGTGCGTGGACTTACGAAGAAGAGACATGGGACGGGAGGGTGTATAGCAGCATCGCTGATGCGTCCTGGGTTATTCCTGGTCCTCCTCCTCTTCCTCCTCCTCCTCCTCCTCCTCTTCCTCCGCCTCCTCCTCGCCCCCCATCAGCGGAATGGCGGGAGAGCGGGAGCGGTCTCCTTCCCCTCCCCCTCCTCCTCCCCCGTCCTCCTCCTCCTCCTCTTCCTCATCCGCCTTCTCCTCCTCATCATCGCCTTCGTCCTCATCCTGCGACGCTGGCTTGTTTTTTCCCCACGAGGCAGCGCCCCGAACAAGCCGAGGCGACAGCGAAACGGGGGAGCCTCGCAGCCCCGCGGCTCACTTCCACTTCAGAGCGCGCGCCACCATACGAAAGACATACTGGGGGAACGCAACGCCAGCATGCACCCCCCCCCCCCCCGCCACGCCACGCTCATCTTCGACCCGGCCGCCTCGGCCGCGCGGGCGAACAGAGGCCCCCGTCAAGCGCCATCAGGAACTATGCAGGCCCGCAGCCCGTAGCAGCTGCCGATTCCGCGCGCGTCGGCCCTGTCAAACCGGCGGGGCTTAGTGTCCTGGCCAAGGAAGCAGCCGCGCCCGGCTGAGACGGAGTTCCGCAGAACTGCGTGGTGCACGGTCTTGCTGCGGACATTGACCCACGCGTGAGGGCTTTGTAGCTCCTGCTTCCGCATGGACGGGGCGGAATCGCGGGGCGCTTCTGCGGGCGCAGCGCTGCGGCCCCCTCTCTTTTTCCCGCGCTGGTTCAGGCGGCGGCGGCTCAAAAACCTCTCATGAGATCCGGACCTTTTTCCGCTTCTTCTGCCGGCTCGCATATTCTGGGAGGTTGCACTCGCGCTCCCCTGCGTACGCTGCCGCGAACTGGGGCCCCCCGTCGGCCGATGAACTCGGCCTGCTGCTGCGATCGGCCGGCGCGGCTTGGGCGGAACGGTGCGTCTCGATAGCGCGGTTGCAGGACTGCCTCTCGTTGTGGTCTCGCACGAAAATCAAGAGCGGCAGCTCCTCGTGCACTGGGTGCGCGCCAGACAAGACGACCTGCCAGCGATTGGCGACGCGGAACAATTGTTCTGCCGCCTGTGCGCCCACGCCCGCGAGCGAAGGGTAGTCATTGGCGTCGACGCCTGGGGCGAAGCACGGGCTCGCCTGGTCGCCGCAGCTCCTACGATAACCAGAGCGCGAATTACCTCCCCCGCTTTCGCTTCCAGGCAAAACCAAGCCAGACCACGCGCCCCCTCGTCAAGCGGCCTGACCAGTACAGGCCGCAATGTGGCATCGTTTGGTATCTCTTGGAAGCGAGGGTGGTCAAAAGCGAGGTAGGTTTGTTTTCCCCCGAGATAAGTGAAATGCAATCGGTCGACTACCCGCTCTAAGCCCAGTAGCCACCTCCAGCCAGGCGCGTCGGGATCACTTGGGGGGCCCTCGCGCTGCTGCTCCCGAAGGTGCCGCGCGAACGCGCCGGCGCTGTCGTAGATCACGAACGCCAGGTCGAGGAAGAGCTCCCGGATGGCCAACAAGAACAACAGGAGTTGAGAGATGCTCTCAGATGCCCACATCGGCGCAATAGCCGCAATCTGCAGGCACGGCGCCACGGCCACAAAGATGCCCGCGGATTTGCGGCCAACCAGCAGCTCGTCGACATCCCTTCTATCACCCCTGTTGCACTCGTCCTGCGGTTTCGTTTTGTCTCGGCCGTCTGAGCAGCCGCTTCTCGCACTGCCGGACGTCGCCCGCGCCCGCGGCCCCCCGTTGCAGCCGCCCCCCCTGCGCCTTGTATTCCAGGAACACCCCATCTGGTCAGACAATTTTCCGGTGTTCCTCCACGCGTCCTTCCTGAGGTTGCTGAGACCGTCGTCGGTGCCCGCGAGCATGTTCATGTTTCTTGCAGTGAAGACTCCCGGAAGTCGGCCGCTCCACGCATCCCTTGAAGCACCCCTCCCTGATCTCCGCGGAGAGCACGGGATTGCAGTCGCGGGCATTGCATATGCTGGTCTGAACACACGACTTGCCGTCGACGATGAGCGCCCGCGCGCGCGAGTGGAACAGCCAGCAAGCGCGAGAGGCTGACGATATAGAGAAAGCCTTCTTCGCCTGGCAGGGCAACGATGCAAAGTCGGAGCCTTGGCGGCGCGGCCGCAAGCGCCACGCAAAAATGCGCGCGTCCAGCCCGCTCTCTGCAAACATCAAAATGCAAGCGACTGCGATCACGTTATCTCGGACATTTGCAGCGGGCGCGCCCTGCGCCAGCACGCTGTGCCGCGCAAAATCGGGAGCGGCCAAGAGGGGGGTGTCCAAGAGGGGGGGGTGCAAATCATGACTGGCGGCATGTGCGCGGCCCAGCGGGGGGGCCAGGGACGCAATGAAATAAGTATAGGCGGCATGAGATCTGGGGAAATATCATGGCCCCCGCCATGATGCCCACCCCCCCTAGTCATAACCCCCCTCTTTTCCGCCCCCGGCAAAGACGCTGGCCACGTGGCTTGGTAGATCACCGCAAAGGCGGTGAAGCTCATTCCGCCTCGAGCCAGGAAGCCGAGCAGGTAGGGCAGCAAGGCGACCTCTATTACGACCTGCGGCGTCGCAAAGAACCATCGGTTTGGCTCGCAGCAGCTAGATGCAAGAACTGGCGCGTGAAAGCCACGCGGGAAGTGGACATCCTCCGGGACTGCTGGCCACTTCCAGTTGCCGGCAAAAGCAGCCCCGCACGCGTGCATCGGGGGCGCGCCGCATTCCCCTGGCGAGCCCCGCGCGACAGGGTACGACATAGCGCGGGCTCAATGTTCCAACGGCCCAGACGTTTCTGGGCGACGCCGACGGGCGCCCACTCCTGGGCGCAGCGGACCAAGCTGGAAGGCTGAGAGAAAGGCTCCTGAATGACGGTCGCCGTCGCTAAATTACCCTGGTGCTCCGTGATCCAGTTGGGGCGCGACGCCGGGAGTCTGCTCGGCGCAGGCCGAACATGCACAGCGCCGCGCAGCTCGACTGGGGCAACGCCAGCACGAAGCAGCAACGCGGCTATGCACGCACCCCTTCCAAGAACGTCACTCAAATGAAAAACCAAGAAGAACCGGCCCAAACAATGGCCAGGAAACGGCGCCATGGTCTTGTCCAGTTCACCCATGGTGCCCCCTGGGCGCATAGGCGCATCAGCGGCCATGCTCTATGAATTAAAGGTTGTCGTTCGGATGCAGACAGCGACAAGGCGCTAGAACCGCGGCTCCGGCACGGTGCCGGAGAACATATGCAGGAGCCAAATGTGCACGGACCGATGCGATATATAGCACGCGGCCCATGATGATGATAATCCCACACGCCCTCGGGGCGAAGGTGGTCTCATTCGCTTCCCCATCCCGCCCCTTCTTCTTCTTCTTCGTAGCGGGAACGGTTTACCCTGTCTCGCACCCTTTCACCGGGGGCCTGGGCGGGAAGGGGGGGGAGGCGGGGGGCGCTCATGGCGCCCAAGATGGCTCTCAGAGGGCCCCAGATAAACCAATATGGCCTCCAAGATGGCTCAAGATATCTCGAGATGGTTCAACGTGGCCGCAAAGATGCCTCCAAGACGACCCAAGCCGACGCGAAGTGCCTACAGAGCCTCCCAAGGGCTCACCCGAGAAGCGAATGTCCTTCCAACATCCATGAATTCTCGACCGTTCGCTTCCAGCGGCCTTCAAACGCCTCACGAAAACGCTGCCAGGGTCAGAGGGGCCAAAAAAATACTCAGAAGAGCTCCAACGCAGCCCAAGAGATCGAAGAGCGGTCCAGGGGCGCCCCCAACAAACGCCCAAGTGGCGACTTGAATGGCGCAAGGAGGCAACCCTAATCAATACACCCTCTTCTTTGATCGATGTCCTCTTCAAGATGGCCCCCAGGGGCCCCGAGAGAGGCCAAGGGAATCCCCGAGAGAGCGCGAGAATGGCTTGAAGAGGGCTCTAGATAGCCCAAGACGGCCTCGAACCCTGATCGACGCCCTCGGCCCCATGAGGCGCCCCAAGCCCCCCCCCCCCCCCCCCCCCCCCCCCCCCCCCCCCCCAGCCCCCAAGGACCTCAAGAAACACAAGAGGGTTCCAAGATGGCTCCAATATTGAGCGTCACTTGGTGAATCTGTTAGAAACACTGGTGGGGGATGCTGACGCGACAGCGACGATGACACGAGCGACGGCGGTACCTTATCAAACCGGGCGAGAAACGCGTAGAAATTTCTGGGGCAACTGAGCCAGCAATGGAGACGACGGCAGATTTTGTTGAGCCCCCCCTCGGCCTCCATCGTACAAGCGAAACGAATGCGGGCAACCCAGCGCCTGGAGGTGTTTGGAGGCGGGGAGGCGGCCCGTTCGCGCGTGTGCCTGTGGTGCCGGTTGGCGCGCAGTGCCGCGTGGCATGTTGTTGTTGGAGGAAGGGAGAGCTGCGCTCCGAGGCCCCCATCTGGACGCAACAGGGCGCATGAAGCGAGGCAGGGCCGAGCATGTTGCACAATGCTCAACCGAAATTAATGGCCGCCGGCGGGGCATCCGGAGACGGCGCCGCGCGGCCAGGGATGAACCTGGAGCGCTCGACCTCGATGCTCGAAGACCCGGAGGCGGTGCCGCCGCTCCTCGGTGGCACGGGCGCCTCGTCGTCGCTGCCGCATGCGAGCAGGCTGCCGAGGCCCCCCCCAGGCGCCTCGATGGCTGGCGAGGCTGCAGCAGAGGCAAGCGGAGAGCCGGCGGCGACACTCGGCGGGGGCACTCCTGGCGCCCCGCCCACATCAGCGGCAGCAGCAGCAACGGCCGCATTTGGCGCGGCCGCGGCATCACCAAAAGCGATGGCATCAGGGGCGACAGCAGCCGGAAGGCCAAATCCTAGAACATTCATGACCACGCCGCGATCGGACAGAACGACGGCGCCCCGCTGTACGTCGGGCGCCGGGGCTGGCTGTTCCACGGGGGTAGCATTGCGCTCCGTGATGTCGTGCAAGGGTGGCGTAGATGCGTCGTGGGTGTCCAGGTAATTCAACACTTCGTGGCAATCAGCATTCACAGGCTTGGAGACGAACCACCAGTTTGGGTTGCCGCGCCCATGGATCTCCACGGCGCGCGCGAGAACGCCCAGACCGAGCGCCGCCGGCAATCGCGCCGCCAAGCAAGCCGCGCACTTGACAAAGTTCTTCTCAATCACGGCGGCGCCCATCGCGCGCCCGAGGGCGCGGGGTGTGGAGGTCGAAGACTTATGCTGGAACCGCTGGTCAGTGGCCAGTGTGGTCTTCGTCGTGCCGACGAGGGCGCCTGCGTTGATTCCAGGGCCCACATACTCCGTGGACAGGAGAACGTCATGGAGCGGCGGAATTGGGAGGGCAATGAAGAAGTCCAAGTCGGGGCCCTTCCACGAGCGGCCGCGGAGCGACTCGAGGAGCGAGAGCAGCTGTGCGCGCGCGGGCACCGGCGGGGGGCCCATCTCCTCCGGAGTTGATTCCGGCGGCGGGGCCTTGCGCGGAAGGGCGTGGCCAGCGCGGGCGAAGTCCAGAAACTCCCACGCCTCCTCGAAGCGGGCGCGCAGAAGGCGCGCCATGTCGACCGCGTTATTGGGCGGTCGCGGACGGGCTCACGTCGCGGCCGCAAACCCCTTCTATCCTAAATCCATTCGCGACGCGAGCTGCCTTGAAGGCGACGCAGTAGGTCTTGAGAAGATGCAGTGATGTGACCATGCGGTCGAATTTGGTGCGCAGCTTGCCGCTCTTTTTGGACGTCTCCTGCTGGCGCGGCTGGAGGAAGGACACCTTCTTGAGCGACATGTGCGAATCAAACTTCTCGTCAACGGCCCGGGCCGCGCCGCCCGCCAGCGCCGCCGCGCTTGAGAGAATTCTGGAGGGCCGGGCGCAGCAAGGCTGCCATGTAGCCCTCCGGGGTGCGCGGGGGGGCTGGCAGCCTGGCGCAGGCGCCCCTTATCTGGGCAATGGTGCGCCGCGTCGGCCATGGGAAAGCGACTGCCAGACGCTGCCGCAAGCCCATCTTGTCGGTCAGCGTCGCCTTGAAAATCTCGGGGCAATGGCCGGCTGTCACAATTGGCAGCCGCGGGCGCAGGATACAGAATGCGCGGGCCTTGCCCATGGCGCCCCCGTTCCTCACCCTGCCGCCCCTGTGCTGCGCCGGCGCCCCGGCGTCCGCGCTGTTCTCGTTGGAGAACCACTGCGCGATAGTGTCGACCTCGGGCTCTGCCACGACAGCGGCACCGCGATTGATGTCCTTGGACATCTGCACTCCCGTGGCGCCTGAGCTCCCGCCGCGCGATGATGTCGCGGCGGGCCGGTTTTTCGCATTCAGCCTCGTTGGTCTCTGCATCCAACTTGGCAAAAGGCCACGCGTTCTTTGAAGTCGCGCTGGCGCGCCTTCATCGGCGCGGAGGAAAAGCAACCCACCACGCCTGACGAATTTGTGGACCCGGGGTGCAAGAGGCAGGCCCAGATGACGGAGCCCACCGCCACTGACGGCGCAATCGAAAAAGTCTTCGGGTGCCGAAGATCCAGCGGCAACCGAGACGGCGAGCAGGACTGCTGGCCACCCGACGCACAAGGCATCTGCGAGGGGTTCAATCGCCTCCATCAAGGCGGGCGCGAAGGCGCGAGCCTTCGCGACATCCGCTTCGGGGCACGCGCGAAACGCGCGGAGCACCTCCTCGTCATTCAACTTTTTGGCCACCAGGGACGGCATGGCCCAGAAAAGTAGCAGAAGGCACCGACCGGGTCAGCCAGAATTGCGACTTTGTTGCTGGACGGCTGCGAATTAAACATGTCACAGGAGGGGTTCCAAAGTGCAGGAGCCCTTGGGGTGGGACCACAACTCGGGGCACCTGTGCCGCTGGGTGCCCTCGTGGCGCCCCAGGAAAACAGGCGGGTTGGCAACCCGATCGTCGCCGCAGCTTGACGGGGCTTTGGGAGAGACTCTTGCCCTGTGGTTGGCCAGCAATGGCGCGGGCCCGCCGTGCCACCCCTGAGAGGCCCGATGGGGTTACTCGAAGGGGTCCCCCGACGTGGGGGGCGCGGGAACTTAAATCCCTGGGCAGCGGGGCCTCCGCTGTTTGAGGCCGGCGGCCAAGTGGGGGTGGTGCCGGTGGCTGTGTCTCGGGGTGGCATCTCGAGGCACCTCGCAACGGCGGCGCGGAGAACGCCTGGGGCGGGTCCGTGCCGCCGTTTGTGTTGCGAGGTCCGCCTGCATGTGAATTCATGCAGGCACCTTGGGCACCTCCCTTTCGGGTTGCGTCGCCCAAGCGTTCTGTCCGGGCACAGAAAAAGAAAGGGGCCACAACCCGGGCGAACGGCTCGGGTGGGCGATCGATGAAAACCAAAACTTAGACGGGCTAGTCGCGTCGACCGGGCGGCGCATCAAAGTGCGGGGCACCTTCGCCGACACCATTCTACAAGTAGGGCGGCGATTCGAGTCGGGCGGGTGGGACATTCAAGCGTGAGTTCCATCTGCAAGACGACAACTCGATCGAGCGGGGCCACGAAGGGCAGCGAGCGGGGCCACAAAGGGCAGCAAGCGGGGCCACGGAAGGGCAAAACGATCGGGGCCACGAAGGGCAGCGAGCGGAACCACGAAGGGCAACGCGCGTGGGGCCGCGACGGGGAAAAACCAGCTGGGCCACGAAGGACAAGGTCGCACGGGGCCGCGAAAGCAGCGAACGGGGTCGCGAAAGGCCAAAACTAGCGGGGGCACGAACGGAGGCGACGGGGACCACAAAGAACACGCCGCGTGGGGGCACATAGGGCAGCGAGCGGGGCCACGAAGGGCAGCGAGCGGGGATGCGAAGGGCAGCGACCGGGGCCACAGCGAGCGGCGAGCGGGGCCACGAGCGGCGCCACGCGCAGCAGCGAGCGGAACAACGACAAGGCGTTCGTCTCTGTTTCGGGGGCGGCCAAGACGAGGATGAGAAGAGGGAGCCCGACCAAGAGAGAAAGAGAGAGAGGGGGGGTCACGGATGAGCGAAGCGAGCGGGGAGAGATGACTGGGGGAGTCAACCCGAAGGCAGGGAGAAAGACAGGGAGGGAACGGCTGCACCGTTGCACCTGGCGCGATTGAAAAACCAACAATGCTGGTCAAAATGGCGGCGTTGCTGTCGGGGCGCGGCGATGCGCCGGGTGCACCTGGTCACACAACTGAGCCAGGTTGAAGCCATGGCAAAGCTATGGCACCACCGTGTCGCGACGATACTGAGCGAGGAAGGGACAGGAGGGCGAGAGGAAAGGAGGACGACGAGGGAAACTCCGTGGTCGAGGCGTCGCGGCCGTAGCCAGCGCGAATGCAACAGCATCAATCCCAGGAACCGATGTGGCCAGCGCTCGGGCCAGAGCACCACTGCGAATCGCGAGTGCGGTTGGCGCTCGAACGGCAGCACCTCACCCAAGTAGCCGTGTGGGCGGCGCTGAGGCGAGAGGGCCGTTCCCAATGAGAAATGTGGCCTGCGTGCGGGCGACATCACGAATCCCCCATGCAAGGATGTAAACAGAGCTTGGGCAAGACCTGACTGACTGACTGACTGACTGACAAGACATGCACCAGGCGGCGCGCGGGCGTGAGCACAGGCGGAAAATACAGCAGACTCTTATTCGGACCACAGGGCGGGCCGACAATGGAACACGGACAAGGCAAGGAACCGCGGCCGCCGTCGTCGCCCCTAGCGTCCCTCACTCCACCCCCCGCTCCTCCCCTTCCTTGTCCTGCTCCTCCTCCTCCTCCTCCTCCTCTTCCTCCTTCTCCTGTTCCTGTTCCGAGCCGTGCGCCTCCGCCCGCGCCCCCCCTTCCTCAGATGATATGTTCATCATTGTCCTCCCGCTCCTCCACCATATCCTCCTCCTCTTCCACCACCTTCTCCCCCAGCTCGCTCCCGGCAGATACCCATCCGGCGGCCGCTGGCCTGGGGCCCCTGGGAAGGGGGCGGCCGCTGGCTTGGTAGAGGGGAGCCCTTGGGGGGGTCCCACCCGGCGGAGTGACAAGCCAGCGGTCGCTGGCTTGGTAGGGGGAACCCCTCTGGAATCGATGTGGGGGTTGTGAAGTGGATGTGGTGTTTATATCCGCTTACATCGACCTTCGCGGGCTTACGATCCTCGATGTGATTTTGTTTGTGAACGTACTTCGCAACCTGGTTATAAACGTGTTTGCGCAGGGGGCGCAAGCTGTTTGCGGGGGTTGCACTATCCTGGATGGCGAACTTAGGATCCAGGATCGCGAACTTAGCAAATCCAAATTATCAAAGTTATAACGTCGATGGACGTACTTATGTTCACTGGTGTTTAATGTTGTTGTCAATTGACTTGTATTGGTTGTTGGCTATGTGCGTTGTTGTGGTGAGCTGTTGTGTTCGTCTTGGCCATGTTGCTGTTTTTCTTGAACATGTTTTGTTGTTGAGTTATGTTTGCTTGTTTGCTGAGATGTGTTATTTTTGTTGTGAGATGTTTTAAATTTAGTTATGTTTTTTTTATTGGTTTACATGCGATTGTGCTGGTGTCGCATCCGTGTTTCGTGCATTTTTTTCGTACGCGTCGTGGAGTGGCCGCGCAGTCACGTCGCATCAAAAAGGGTCAATACATAGCACTCCATATGTAGACAGCGCACATAGGAAACAACAAGTGCATAACCTCATATCGCAATGTATGTTTATCCATTTCCGTGTACAAATCACTGAAACGCACCTCAAAGCTTCACACGCGTGGGCAAGAGCACCTGCGAAATCGCGCCTGGCGCGGCCATAAAACTGATGCAAGACGCTATGGTGCAAGACGAGTCCCACAGTGGGGTTGTCTCGAACAACGCACCTCGCAGTGGCCCCCCTCACTTCGAGCAACTCCCACTGCGAAATGCAAGCGATGAGATGCCCGTCGATTTTCACGTTAAAGAAAAGCTGGCCGAAACATGCCTTGCCAGAGCTGTCGCGAAAAGCGATGGCATCGTCCATCCTCACAACGCGACACTCTACCACGCACGCTTTCGAGGTCTGTGTCACAAACCTTTCGGGGCGACAAAGAATTGAACGCAATGTTTCAACTAACTTTCTACTGGCTGGCCGGGGATCCACTAAATCTCTCGTTGCGAGCGGTGACTTGAGCTCCCACAGGTGTTGAAGAACGCACTCCTCTAAG
>CAUYUJ010016574.1:27500-165000 GCA_963575745.1 Prorocentrum cordatum | reverse complement strand
GCTTGAGCTTTAGCTTGGCTGTATTAGCTTAGCTTCAGCTTCGCTTTAGCTTAGCTTCAGCTTAGCTTCAGCTTGGATTTAGCTTAGCTTTAGCTGTACCTTAGCTGTACCTCAGCTGGAGCTTAGCTTTAGCTTAGCTTTAGCTTGGCTTTAGCTGAGCTGTAGCTTAGCTTTAGCGTAGCTTTAGCTTAGCTTTAGCTTAGTTTTAGCTTAGCTCTAGCTTAGTTTTAGCTCAGCTTCAGCTTAGCCTTCACCGTAGCTTTAGCTTAGCTTTAGCTTAGCCTTTACCGTAGCTTTAGCTTAGCTTTAGCTTATATGCACTTTAGCTTTAGCTCAGGTTTAGCTTAGCGGTAGCTTAGCCTTAGCTTAGCTTTAGCGTAGCTTCAGCTTAGCTTTAGCTTACCTTGAGCTTAGCTTCGCTTAGCTTTAGCTTAGCTTTAGCTTAGCTTTAGCTTTAGCTTAGTTTTAACTTAGCTTTAGCTTAGCTTTAGCTTTACTGTTCGTACTAGTGCTGCTTTCCTAGGGGCTCCAACTCCTATGTAGGGTCGCACTGGGATAATTCTTCCCAAACCCATGCGTGGCATGGCACGCGCGAGAACCACGCGCAGTGAACGCTGGCAGGAGATCCACACACCAGCGTGACATCATACATTCCAAACATGCGCGCGTGAGAACCACGCAGAATGAACGCTGGCAGAGGATCCACACACCAGCGCGTAATCTCAACATCATTCAACAGCTGGC
Organism: Prorocentrum cordatum; assembly: GCA_963575745.1. NCBI lineage: Eukaryota > Dinophyceae > Prorocentrales > Prorocentraceae > Prorocentrum > Prorocentrum cordatum. Next base: position 164,256 of record CAUYUJ010016574.1, on the reverse strand, counting down.
AGGAGATCCACGCACCAGCTCTCGCTGGCTGGCTACACACCAGCTCTTCACATTGAAATGGGATTGATAGCTCCTCCTCCTCATTCTCCTCCTCCTGCTCCTGCTCCCCCGGCTCCTCCTGCTGCAGCTCCTCCTCCTCCTTCACTACAGGCACTGAGTGCCGAGCCGATGCGCTGCGCGCGATGAGGCCGTAGCCTGAGACGAACTAGAGCGGGGGCGTGTGCCCTCTTCTCGCGCCTTGCCTGCTTGCCCTCGTCTCCTCCTCCTCATCCTCCTCCTCCCCCTCCCCCCCCCTGCCTGCCTCTCCCTCCTCCTGAAATGCCCCTCCTGGCCAGGGGAAACCCAACCCTGTCTGACTAGAAAGAAGATTGGTTAGCCAGATCGGCTAGCTAACCAGCATACTAGGCCTTGGTGATCGGCAGGGCCATGCCTGCAGTCACTGTGATCGACTTGATCAGGGCAACATGTGGACGCACTGGGGCAAGCCCACTCATAGTCCACCTCATGGTCCAAACAATCCTCGATGAAGTAGTGCCCCAGAGATGCGAAGGCACTGCGCCAGCCACATGTTTGTAGTCCATTGTGGCAACTTTGCCATTCTCATGCTTGACAGGGGCCCCTTCTTCCACTTTCCAGACCATGTCGTGCTTCATTGTGAGTGTCTGCCGCGCCGGGTCCTCATCGATGAGGCCATCCTGGAGATCGTGGTACAAGACAGCGGCGGCGCAGGCAGAGCGATTCTTCCTGCGCGTTGCCAAGGCCGCGCCTAGCGTCTGCAAGCTGCTGCCAATGTAAATCAAATCATTGGTGCCGGCGGGGTACCAAGCCGGCAGCCGCTGGCTTGGTAGGTGGAGCCTTTGGGGGGGGGTACCAAGCCGGCGGGGTACCAAGCCGGCGGCCGCTGGCTTGGTAGGGGGGCGCTTTGGGGGGGTACCAAGCCGGCGGCCGCTGGCTTGGTAGGGGGGGGCCGTTTGGGGGGATACCAAGCCGGCGGTGTACCAGGCCGGCGGCCGCTGGCTTGGTATCTGGCTGGGTAGGGTCGACGCCAGAGACGATACCAAGCCGGCGGCGGGAATACAGTATCGGTCTCACTATCGACCTCACTATCGATTTGCCTGTCGATCTCACGATCGATCTCACAATCGACCTCACAAGACACCACTGGACACCACGGGGCACCGCGCCACGGGACACCAACGGGACACAGGCGGGACACACCCCGAGCCACTGCCAGCCACGGGGGGGGGCGCAGGGTCATCGAGTGCAGTCTCGCCCCCAGTCACGGCGGGCTCCCTCCTCTCGCCCGCCCGCGCAGCCTCGCCTCGCCCGCACGCGCGACACGAGCACAAAGCCGAAACCGACTTTCTGGTGGGGGGGTCTCCGCTTCACTTCGAAGCTCACCCCCGCACCTCCGATGCCCTCGCGGTCTGGATTCTGACGAGCGATAGTTACTGTGGATGCGCGATCCCATGGATACTTTCCGCGCGGGATGTCCACGCAAATCCGCTGACCGCGAGGCTGTGGGTATGGACATGTTCCGGGGGTCCCCAAACGGTGCTGTGATAGACCGTGCGGTGACCTCGGAATCCCCAAAGACCTCACCGCACAATCCGTCGCCGCACGATGTTGCGACCTTGGAGGCCCCAATCGCCCGAGACATCCTCGGACAACGACCCAAGTCCCAAAACCGTGCGGTCACCCTGAATTTCCACTCACCCATCACCACACAGGCCCTCCTCCGAACGTTTGGTTTCAGGGCCATAACTTGGGTCTCTGCCCGCTTTTCGGGACGCTCCGGGCACCCCTGGAACGCTCTCTGCGAGGCACAGCTGCTGGAGCGCATCCCGTGGCGGTAAGATCGCCGAGAGCCGACGAAATCGGCTGAAGACCCCGGAACCCCAATGACTCACCGCACGGTGTGTTCAGCGCACCGTTGTGGGGGGGGGCCGCTGGATGTCTTCCGCCAACGAAGCAGGTCCATGCAGCCAGGACCTCCAGTCGGAGGAGGGAGCGCGCAAGATACACGAGCGCGCCTTGGCCGCGGGCTCGTCGCCCTCGCGCGCGGCGCCCTGGCGAATCCGCCCTGTGCCCAAGGGGTCACGGCCGAGAAGTCCAGACCCCGAGGCCGTGGACCCAGTCATCGGACGTGCCGCTTCCTCCAATACGAGTGGAGGCCCAGCCACAAGAAACCTTCCACAAGAGACCCAACCCTGAGACACCAGGACGTTCATTGATTTCTGGTGCGGGAGCGTCACGCCCTCCAGAGCACCCCTCACGAGGCCGAGAGGGGCTCAGGGGCTTCAGAATGGAGCGCAAAGCTGGGGACACATTGGCCCAGGGACACCTATATGAGCATCGTTTAACCGATCTCCATCCCCAGCGGCGTGGACTGGGCCCCACTGGCCGATTTACCCCCCTAGATGAGGCTATAGGCCGTTCCCTTAGGGTTTCGAGGGGTGTATCCCCAATTGGGGTGGTAATTTGGTGGGGGTCTCGAGGGTACGAGGATGGGGAGGGGGGTCGTTTAAACGATACTGAATATGGGGTCTCCAGAAGTCTCGACCTGAGGGCCGGTTTCGCATCCCGAGGGCCAGCGAGGGCCCCACCAGGCCGACGACAACGGAGAACCTCCGTGGGTGAACCGCTCAGCACGCCTGTCCCTGCTACGTCTGCTTTGCACTCGTGCTGAGACGTGCTGTGCTGTGCGAACGCTGCCGCGAGGCCGTGCGTGCGATGTCGTGCGTGCCGTGCGGTGCGTGCCGTGCTGTGTGCCGTGCCGTGCGCTGCACCTGCAGGCAGCGCCCGGGAACATGAATCCACCGCCGTGCCGTGGGCACTGAGTGCAGTGCCCTCAAGCTCCCAACTCTCACCACTGGGTCTGGGAACGACTCAACACTGGGTCTGGGAACGACTCAATCCGGAATGCTGGGTCTAGGATCTCCGACCGAGGAGGGAGCGCGCAAGGCGTCAGAGCGCGCCTTGGCCTCGGGCTCGCCATCGCCGCGCAACACCTCCAACAAGCGGCCCGGCGCGACCTCGTCCCGCTTCCGCTGCCCCGACTCCAGGACCTCCTCCAAGAGGAACGCGGGGGGGGGGAGGGGCAAGTTCGAGGACCGATGACTCGAGACTGTTCATTGCTGCTTGCTCTTCTTCCACGGCAAAAGTCATCATTCGGAGGCCGCCACCGTGCCCCCTGGTACGTTGAGGCGCTGAAGAGCACGATCGGGCAAGGACGGGACGCGCCGATCTTGTCCGTTGGGCTCGTGGAGAGGCAAAGACGATGGGATGATGGCGACGACAAGGCGGCGCAAGAACAGGATGACAGCGCGGATGACGGGGAGGGCAACGAGGGGAGCAGGAGGACAACGGGTGGGAAGACCAGCACAAGGATGAGGAAGAGATTGAGGAGGACGAGCACGAGGAGGAACGAAACGGAGGAGGATAAGGAGCGGGAAGACGACGGCGACGTCGAAGGAAAGGAACCCGAGGAAAAGAACGATGAAGGCGGGGAGGGGTCCTCATGATCTTTGAAGCTACCTTAGGGGCTGTTAGGATCGTCTGGGGCTATCCTGGCACATCCTGGCAGCCTCTTGGGGGTCTGTCGGGGTTCTCTTCGGGGCTACTGGGGTCTTCTTGGGCTGTCTGGGCGTGTTCTGATTTCCAAATCATCCTGTGGTGCTGGGTGCTCTTTTCTTTTTCGAAAGAAAAGTCCCGCGTCTCCTCCTCCTCCTCCCCCTCTCCTCTCCTCCTCCCTCCTCCTCCTCCACCTCCCCCTCCTCCCTCCTCCCTCCTCCCTCCTCCTCCTCCTCCTCCTCCTCCTCCTCCTCCTCCTCCTCCTCCTCCTCCCTCTTCTCCCTCTCTCCCTCTTCTCTTCTCCCTCTCCTCCTCCTCCTCCTCCTCCTCCTCCTCCTCCCTCTCCTCCTCCTCCTCCCTCCTCCTCCTCCCTCCTGCCCCTCCCCCTCCTCCTCCTCCTCCTCCTCCTCCTCCTCTTTTTCTTATTTTTCTTCTTCTTCCTCTTCCTCCTCCTCCTCCTCCTCCTGTTCCTCCCCCTCCTCCATCCTCTCCCTCCCTCCTCCCGTCACCCCCCTCACTTTGGCACACACCCAGGAGGCTCCCAAGAGGGCCCCCCGACGGCCCAGGTGAGCCCCAAGACGGCCCAAGGGGCCTCCAAGGCGGCCTCGAAACGGCCTCCACCGCTCTCCGGGGCGGCATGATGGCCCAGGCAGCTTCCAAGATGGCTTCCCAGATGACCTCAACTAGTGTGATAGCCACTTCGAGTTACCTCTCCAACCGATCTCCCTCTCCTCCCTCTCCTTCATCTCCCTTCCTAGAGCGGTATAATGTTCCAGGTACCCTCCTGGCGAACATCCTCCTCTTCCTTCTCCCCAGCTAAAACGACAACCTGTTCAAGGTACATATCCAATCAACAGTCCTCTCCTCTCTATTCCAGCGAGCCTTTCCTCTGCGAGAGCGATAACATTATGTGAACTACCTCAAACCTGCCTCTGATTTCTGTCCCCATCTAGGGCGAGAGCCAGTTCAGGTTATCCCTCCAGCCAACATCAAACCTCATCCTTCTCCTCAACTATAATGACGAACTATTTCAAATTATCTCAAGAGACTCCCCAAACGGCCACGAGGGCCCCAAAACGGCCCAAGAGAGCCCCAAGACGGTTTACAAGCGAACGTCACAAGAGGGTCACAAGTAGCCCTCTGGACTGTCCCACGGGAGCCCCAGACAGCTCTTAAACAGCGCAAGTGAGCTCCATGACAACTCCAAAGGAGGCAAAGCGAAACACGCCACATGTGACAACCTTCATCTTCATGTTCCTCTTTCTAATCGTTTGTCCTCGCTACCAGGATCATCAATACCACCACAAACACTGTCACGATGGTCCGTCGAAAATTCGCACATAGAAGCACTGTGCTGGCACGGTGGCTGGACTTGCCGCAGGCAGCTGGAATACAGGCTGCTACTTGCATTGTCTCCCACGCCAAACCATCGAACGTTATGGCATGCCTGGCAAAAATCTGGTTGTGCGTTCAGACTTCGGGGCGCGTCAGGCGCGTAGAGAACGACACCTAAGAAGCGCAAGAGGAGGATTGAACTACGTAGGCCAGGTGCCTGGAGGAGGAGGAGGAGGAGGAGGAGATCAAAGTTAAGCGCGTAGGAGGCGAGTCAGACCGGCGGCCCCCATACAGGAGGCCGTGGGCGCGGACATAAGGATGCAGGCCCTGCCCTCGCGGAGGGCTGCCGATGGTGTTTGCTTCAAAACTCCTGGAACCTCGTGCCGTACCTCAGGAGGCCTCCGCGGTGGCCTCCGCGGGGGTCTCCGCGGCGACCTTTGCAGACACACCTCTAGAAGCATGGGGTCCGCAGGACACCACCGGGAGCCTCGGACCTCGGTCATGCGTATGCTCGCCCTTCGCGGCCCCTCGAGAAGAACGACTCTCCAGCCCGGGCCGAGACGAGGCGCGAAGCGCGGCTATCTCCGCGTCGAAGTCCTCCCCTCTTCTACCATCTCTCGATGATCCTCAGAACGCGTGTTAGCGCCAACGTGTGCTTGTCCATCGAGACCGTTCAGTACGACGCAGGTGATGGAATGATCTACTGGTGGAGCTGAACGGGGTAAACACACATTGGGCTAACACGGACCAGAAAACATACGACACCACCCCACCTACGGCCCCACGGGGCTTAGCGTATACCAGGAAATTCGGCGTGCTTTTTTTCGTGGTTTACGCTAAGTCCCCCGATGAGCCGTAGCGCAAAATGGAGGGCCGTAGCTGGGGTGGTGTCGTTTGAATTCTGGCCGATAACGCGCGTCCTGGGGATCCATCGAATCTCACAGCGTTGGAGTGATTAGGGCCCCGCATTCCGCAGCACAGCCGAGTCGCCCGGCAGCGCCGAGCGCTGCTCCGCCTGCGGCGGTCCCCATGCCGCGGCTCCTCGCGCAGCCGCCGGGCGGCGGCCACGGAGCCCTGGTTCTTGGGGTCGAGCTTGACGACCCTCACGTAGTCGTCCAGCGCCTCCTGCTTCTCGGCGGCGGGCGAGAGAATGTACAGTGAAGCAGTATAGGAAGGATGCGCGATAAGGATGCGGGGGCCTTGGACGCCCGTTTCGAAGCATTTCGAGCGGGGCGCGGCCAGCGAAAGCGGCGAAGGATGGACCGAGGAGGCAAGGATGAAAGGGTACCCTTGGGAAGGTCGCCCATCCCCTCACTCTGCGGGTTGACTATAACGAGAAGGAGAAGGCCTTCTCAGAAGGCGGCGGGACTTCTCAGAAGCCCCCGGGCCCTCTGGACCAAAAAACAAGTCCTGCGTCTTCGGGGAAGGCTTTAGAAAGCTTCTCAGGAGGCCCGGGGCCTTCCGAAGCTTCTCAGGAGGCCCTCTCCTGCTCAACTTTCCTCCCGGGCTCGCCGCCGAGCTTCACAATGGTGGCGGTGGGCGGGGAGACGAGGGGAGGGGGATCCGCCAACTCGCCACGACGTCGACGCCTCCGCCGTGGAGGCCGTCGGGTGTGTCTGGACGTCCTGGCGGCCGCGGCCGGGGGCTGTGGATCGGTGTTGAACAGATCTGGGAGGACGGGCGGGGGAACTATCTCGTGTTAGCGATCTCCCCGCGTGGCGCAGTGCTGCCCGCCGAGATCGTCTGCACACCGTGGGCTGCCCGCCGCTGGGCGTGCATGGTGGCGTTTTCTCCTCTGGTGAGGGCGGCATGGCCACTCCTGCGCAGAGACGTTCGCCAGTGCACGGGCAGGCCTGCAACATGTTGTTGATCGTCTGTGTGGGCCATCGGGATATCCTCGTCCTATTCCTCCTTCTGTTCATCCCCCTCCCCCCTCAGCCTTACCCTCCTTGGTCTTTGAGCTGGTTCTACTTGTCCTCCACCCCAGTGGACCTCGACCAGTAAGGAGAGTGCCATCGGGCATAACTCCCACGGTTCCTGCACCTTTCCCGAGATTCGCTGCTTTTGGGGCAACCACGAGGACCGATACCGCTACTCCACGGACCTCTCCAGGAGCGTGCTCCGACCCGGACCTCGAGGCGAATCCATCGATGCCAACGCCGGCCTCCCAGGTATCCATCGATGGCGACGGGGGAGATGATGGGCCTGTTTTCCACCACCACCACCAGAAGTTGGAGGGGGGAAGGAGGTGGAGGATTAGGAGGAAGAAGAGGACCCCCTCCCCCTCCTGCTTATGGTGATGGTGGTGGTGGAAAACAAGCCCATCAAAAGATCGACCGAGAGAGTGAGACTGGAGAAGCAGCACGAAGAGGAAGGCAAGCGACCACCTGCGCACCCTGCCTCTGCAGGTCCAGAGTTCTACAACGCCGGCGGAGGTCATGATCCGAAAAAGGATGTCTGCAACGTAGCGAACCTCAGCGGGGGTTGATGGGCCTGTTTTCCACCACCACCACTATAGTTGGAGGGGGAGGAGGAGGCGGAGGACGAAGAGGAGGAGGAGGTGGAGGAGGATGACCCCCTCCCCCTCCAACTTATGGTGGTGGTGGTGGAAAACAAGCCAATCAAGGGTACCCCATACTCCAGCGTCGATTGTGGGAGACCAAAGAATCGATACCGCTACTCCTCGGACTTCTCCCGGGTTGCGTTCTGACCAAACTTTCGGGGCGAATCCAGCGGTGGCGACGAGGGCCTCCCAGGAGGCCCAACAAGAGGAGAACAAGGCAAGGGTGGCGGTATGGGTACCTTCTCGTGCTCTGAGCTTCTCCTTTCCCTTTCCCTCCTCCTCCATCTACGACTCCCGCGCCCCCCGTGGAACTCGAGCTGCACATAGTGTTAGGTCGGGCGTGTCCCCCCACAGGTGAACTCTGGACGACAAACTCACAAGACTCAAGAAATACCCCCAAATATTCAAAACACAATATGGACATCGTCCCCAGACTATTGTTTGACTATTCTTGAACGTTCCTCCTCTGGAGGGACAGGCCCGACCGCAGCGTGGTGCTGGCGGGCACGGCCCCGCGGCTCCTGCGCCCTCCCGAGCTTCTCGCGCGCCACTGCGCGCCTCGAGCAGGGGTGGCGGGGGGGTGCACGGGGTCTGGGCTCCTCTCGCTGACTGCCTACCAAACCACCCCGACCCAACCCGAAGACCCGGCTTTCGGGGTTGGGGGGGGGGACGGGTTCCAAATGTTCCCCAATCGGTGCTTGCACTGAAGGGGGTCCTATAGCGGAAGTTGAGAGATTTGGCGAAAACTTGCCGCCGATTCTGGTAGCAAGCTTGGTTCCCGGCTTCCCGGGCTCCCGGATTCCCGGTCGATCTCCTCAGCGAAAACCATCCACTGATGGGGTTTTTTCTCTGGTGTAATGTTTTCTCAATGTCCCCCGACCCCCCCACACTGGAAAATGGAGGGCAAATTGAAGCCCTCGGGCTGGGTTGGGGTGGTTTTGGTGGGCTCTCTTACGCCTGGGAGGGCACGGCGCGGATATCCCGGCCATCGCGCCCGCGCGACCCCTGCTCCTGCCACAGGAGAGGGGGGAAGGTGGGCGAAAGGCATGGTCCTCTGCTCCTCATTCTCACCGTTTTCTTCTTCCTCCTCCTCCTCCTCCTCCTCCTCCTCCTCCTTCTCCTCCCCCTGGGGCCCCAGCCTCGTCGTCGTCGTCCTCCTCCCCCTCCTCCTTCTCCTCCTCCTCCTCCTCCTTGTGCAACCCTCCTCTTCCTCCAGCCCGTCTCCTCCTCTACTTGTCCTCACTGCCAGCCCACCGGATCACTCACGGACGCCGTCCCGCCCGATTTTTCGAGCTGCGTGCAGCCGTGGCCACGGGGGTCCCCAGGACTGCCTAAAACACTCCAAAAGGATAAAACCCCCCGTCCTTCATCCTCCCTCCCTCGCCTCCTCCTCCTCCTCCCATTTCCCTCTGATCCCCCTCCTCCTCCTCCTCCCCCGCCTCCTCCTCCTCCTCCTCCCCGTCCTCCTCCTCCTCCTCGTCCTCCTCCTCCTCCTCCTCCTCATCCTGCGTTTTCCGCCTCTCCCTCGAGACCCCGTGCTGGCGTGCAAGTGGCACCTGAAGTAAGACTTCGCGTGCTCGGGAAGCAGCCTCAGGCCGGCGTCCGCGTCTGCGAGGGCCGACTCCCAGTCCTCTGGGGGGGGCGGCGAGGCGCCATTCGCTCCCGCAGGCCAGGGGACAAAAGAGCGGCGGCACCAACACTGAGATGGAACAGCACACGCTTTTGCAAACAACCGATATCACGTGCTTCTTTATCTACATATATCTATGTGTTGACGGACTCTCGGGCGCCAGTCCTGAAATATTCAACTCGTTTTCGCCAGGGGCGACTAGCAGTATATCTGTGTAGTTGCGGCCCAGAACCGCTCGCATTGGCAATGCCTTTACCTCGGGGCGTCCTCGACCCCGTTTCAATCACAAAACCGTGCAAGTGTTTGAAGCTTTAGCTGGAGGGCGGGAAACGGTTAAAAGGGGCGAAGTTTGAGCACACACAGCGATCACGGTCGTGCTCGCCATCGGCGCCCTCTCATCCTTCTTTCGCAGAGAACAACAGGCACGCCAGAGCAATCTATGCTTTGGCGGACTCTCGGGCGCCAGCCCTGAAATATACAACTCGTTTTCACCAGGGGCGACTAGCAGTATATCTGTGTGATTGTGGCCCAGAACCGCTCGCATTGGCAATGCCTTTACCTCGGGGCGTCCTCGACCCCGCTGCAATCACAAAACCGAACACGCTGAAATTGCGAACCTTCCTCCTGGCCGTCAGGCAATATGTTTATATAATGTCTGAAATGCTTTGTTCCGCAAGGCTTGCTTATAAGCTCGAGCTAGCTCTAGACACAGACCACGTGGGTATGGCTCGGCCACGTGGGTCCAACATCTGCCTGCTGAATATTTGCCCTCCAAGACCGTATGGGGGCACCCAGAAAAGCTGCAAATACCTCGAGCACTACAGCGGGCCCCTTCGAGGCTAGTTAGGTCGAGGTGACAAAAAGGAAGCCTAGTGCGTTTTCTCCAGGGTGTTCGTGAATAGTGTCAAGTTCGAAACATGCGGCTATGCCTCTGAAGCTCATTCGAACAGACCGAGAGAGATGGCCACTTCCGCTGAAAACCTCAAGCATCACAGGCTGCGTCGACGAGACCACATATGAGGCTAGGTCGCGCAGAGGACGGCGCCGATCGTGGCCATGCCTTGCTTGGCGACGTCCTGGACGGCCTGGGGGGGGGAAGTTCAGCTGCTCCTGGATCCTGCCTCCCTCGGCGTGCCGCCCGACCGCCTTGGCCGTCTGCGCGAACTCGGCGATCCACACGTCGTGCGTCACGTCGCGCAGTCGAGCGCTGGGCGCCTGGGACTGCAGCAGCTCCTCGAAGGGGCTGGGCAGCCATGGAAAGGTGGGGCTGTCGGCCAGCCGCGAGGCGTCGTACGCCCTCGCCCGGCACGATGCGCCTTTTCCCTGAGGATGCAGGGTCAGGCCCCACGTTCCACGAGGGCCTCCGTGCAGGGACGACGGCGGCATTGGGCTGTCGGTGGTCAGCGACAGCGATCTGGACGGCCTCAGGTACATTGCGAACGCCACGGCGGACAGCTCGGCAACCGCGCGCTCCTCCATCGTGATCAGCTGCCTGACAGTCCAGCAGCGCGCCGCCCAGGGGAGCGGCAACCTCGACCGAGGCGGAGCCGACCGTCGCCATCCCCGAGCAGCACGAATTGCTCGCAGGATGCCGCTGCACCTCAGACCCAAGGAGATGCCCATGAACACTATCGCCGCGAACAGCTCGCACGCATCGGTGCTCTCGCCGCCCTCCAGGAACTGCGCGCGGAAGTGCGCCGCCAGCGCGAAGTCCAGCTGCGGCGGAAGCTCCGTCGGGACACGGCTCTGTCGGGCCCAGCGACGGAAGCCCTCGACCCGCCTCGCATAGCCGCGGCGAGTGGGAGCTGAAGCCGACTCCGTCTCCAGAAACGTCGGCGCCTCCCCCGCGGCGGCCACGCTCTCGCGAACATGACCTTGGCGGCGCTGGAGGCGCTGAGCTGCCCGCCTGTCGCTCTCGACTGCCGCGCGAGGCGACCTCGACCTTGCCGACGCTGAGGCCAGGCGGCGGCTCGAGGCCGGGCGGCGGCCTGGGCGCGGCTGAGGGGAAGCCGCTGGCCGGCGGCTCCATGGCACACTGCCCGCCGCCGGGCGCCGAGGCGCCGAGCTCGCCATGGTCGGCTGCAGCGCGATCCGCCTGAGCAGACAACCCAGGGCGGTTCCGCGAGGCCGGGTCCGCGCTGCTGTGCGCCGACGGTGGCCAGCGCCAGGCCACGCCGCAGCCGCTGCACAGGGTGAGCGCCGCCACTTGGCGGCAGATGCGCTGCGGCGGGGCGGGGGGGGAGCGGCCCTTCAACAGAGCCAGCAAAGGGGCCGTGGAATCGTTGAGCACGACGTGGGTGGCCCCGAAGTTCGCGACAGAACGAAGCCGATGCTTGAGGCAACACGCCGGGGCCCTCCCCTCCAGGATGACTTGGGCCTTCTCGCGGCCCCAGGGCTTGGACAGGACCCGCTTCCAGACGCCGCCCCAGATCTCCTTCGGCACGCTCTTGAAGGGCGCCTCTGGGGGCCTCGGGGACACCTTGATGGGGCCCTGGCTACTCTTGTCACGCTGGTACACGGGGCTCCCGAGGACAGGTGCGTCGCCAGAAACAAGACCAGGGTCGTCCGCCTCACCCCCCCGCCTGCCGATGTCAAACTCCCGGGGCAAAACCGACCTCTCCGAGCCCTCCCCGAACCTCTCGTTGAACGACGACAGCTCAGCGGCAGCGGCGGCGGGCACGGACTTCTCGGCGGTGCCAACACCCCACCAAGAAGCGTCGACACAAGACGCGACGTTACTGATAGGCCTTCCCGCATTCCGAAAGCACAAGATGACGAGTGATCTGCACCACCTCAACTCCCGTCGCACGGCCCCCGGAGTCGAAGACACCGCGGGCCCGCTACTCCGATGAAAGTGCAGACGGCCCCCAAGGCGCTCAGGAGCTCTCGGCGAATGAGGCCTCGGGAAGTGAAATGTGATAAGACCTTCCTCAGAGTGTCTCCTGAGCAACGATATTGATCAAGTATCTGCCGGATCCCAAGACGAAGACGCCATCGAAGACGAGGGTTAAGGCCAATCACCGCATCACAGGACCCGAACTCCCAGCCCAGAGCCTGCCCCCCGACGCACTCCTCCACGGGGTGAGCGGGGGGCCCGACGCCCGTCAACTCGCGGTCAACGGCCCGGGCAACACCCCCTGCAGCCTGGGCCGACCTGGCCAGGGACACGAAGTTGTCAACATACTCTGTGCGCACGAAACCTCTGGCCAGATCAGGGGCGGGTCGACGGTCGACAAGCAGGTTGCGGGTGGTAACCTCTGGGACTCTTGCACTGATGGTCTCGTTGATTGTTTGGCATATCCACAGACTTACGCCCCGGCCCATGGGGGGGCGTCGGAAACAAGGGGCGACACGCTGCCCTGGGCGAACTGGAGTGCCGTCGGCAACCGATGAAAGATCGAAATCTCCTGCTCGGACAAGGGGAAGACCGAAGTATTTCTGAAGCCACGGCGGGGGCAGGATGTTGTATAATGCATCTGCTATGTCCACGCCTGCAACAGCAATGGGGGCACCCCCATCCACAGCGATCTGGCGAAAGGCGCCGCCAGAGGCAAGCTCTACTTTGTCCGCTTCACCAAAGGGAAGAGACGAGTAACGGCCATCTAAGATCATACTCAGATCGCCGTTTTTCTTGTGAACGAAGAAGAGCCCGAAAGAGCACTCGCACTCGAAGTGAAAGCTCACGAGGTTGGCCTCCACCAGGCGCTGAAGCACCTTCCTATGCAACTTTGGATTGCGAGTGTTAGGATCCACGTGCAGACGACGCGGCCCCTCAGTGCGAACGCGATCCAACCCCAGCTCTCGGGGCAACAGCAACTCTTCCAAGCGGTCGGCGATTTACCGGCCCACATCCCCTGCGAGCGACTCGAGATCTCGAGGAGAGGTCGCAGCCGACGGGAGGGAGACGCGGTCGACGTTGTCGAAGCCAACCGGGGCGAGCGCCATGGCCTCCCCATGGTGCGCCTGCGATGCCCGGAGCTCCGCGAGGGCTCCTGGGCCGTCGAGGTCCACCGGGGGCTCGCCAAAGCGGCGGGCGGCCGCCTCGAGCTCCGCGCGCACCGCGGCGTGGACTGCGAGCAGCGGCTGATCAGGCCCGCGCTGAGGAAGCCCAGCGGGGCCGCTCGGACCGAGGTACATCTCATTGAGCACGTCTACTAACTCGTTGACTGCGTCACCTCGGCGCCGATGCCTGTGGAGCCGCCACTCAGCAGCCCGAGTCAAAGTCCTACCCTTCTGGACCTTCAGAGTGCGGGAATCGGGTAGAGGGCGACGAGGGAGAGGAAAGATGTCACGCTGGCGACTATCCTCAGGAAAGGAAGGAGGCTCCCCATGTACGTCGGGCTCCAGCGGGGATGTCTGGAGTCGCCCTCTGATGCTCGTCGGACGGGCCGAGGGTCGCGCCGCCCGAGGTCGCTCTCATTGGCCTTGGAAGGCGCGGCGTTCCTCCCTGGCCTTTCGCAGCGCCTTGAGGATGTCCGCGTCCCTCTCTACCATGGCCGACGCGTGTGTCAGGAGGTCAGGACACGCCATCCCCCTGCCGTCCTCCCGCGGCGCGCCGATGAAGGCCGAGGCCTCGTCCAGGGACGCGAACTTGGCGAAGCTCTGTCCGCGGCCGCGGCCCCTCTCGTTCTTGTCATTCTCATTCGCCTGAGGGGCCGCGTGGATACCACCCTCGGCCTCCAAGGCGTAGGCGCACTCGTGCAGTTGAGCCTGCCGCGTCGTCGACTCCACCCTCACAAGGTCGGGGAGGTTCGCCGGATACCAGCAACCAAGGTAATCGACCATCCTCACGATGCTCTCATGGTGCGAGACCCCGAGATCCTCATTCGTCAAGCGACGTCGACCCCTGAACTGAGAAAACGGCTCCAAGGGCCCTCCGCGACGACGATCGACGAAACGAAGCACCAGGCGGCGGGCGGCGGCCCCTCAGGGGGCCCACCCGGCAAGGGCGTCTGCACGAACTTGCTCGCAGCAGCGCGGACCTCGAGCCGCGGGCGGTGACCGTCCGCCTGCAGATGCACGCCCATCAGCCGAGTGTCGAAGCCCGCCTCCGCCTCCGGGTAGATCACTAGAATGACGCTCACCTTCCTGATGCCGATCCACCCCTGGTCCGTTTTCATCGTCCCGCTGTCAACGCCCAGCTTCTCTGGCCCGTTCCGCTACACCCCGGCGTCGCGCTCGCCAGCTAGGGTGGTCTCCGTCACGAGCCGCTCCGCGGCGGCCGGTGCGGCAAGCGGCTCGGGCGCCCCCGCGTTAGGGTCGGCTGCGGCCGCCCCTGCGCCGGCATCTCCGCCCGCTGCAGCGGCGGCCCCAGGCTGTGCGGCTGCGATCGCCGCCACCACGGCCGCCGGTGCGCCCAGCGCCGGGCCGCGGCCAGGGGCGACGCCCGCAAAGCCTGCTGCGGTTTCAGCGCCTGCCTCGGCGCCTCCGCCCGCAGCCCCAGCGGGCACGATGGCCCCAGCAGCGGCAGCCCCAGCAGCGACGCCGAACATCGCCAGAACGCTGTTGACAGGAGGCACGGCGCCCCGGCCAGTTGCCGTCTCGGGGGCTAGGAACAACTCGTCGGCGGCCTGGACCAGCGTCGCCTTGATGGCTCGCTCATCCGCGGCCGCCAGCCTCCGCCCGAAGCCGTAGAGGTGGGCAGGGTCCAAGCCACATCGATCGCGACGACTCTGGCCAAATCGCATTGCCAAGATGCTTGGACTGTTCCTGCTGTACTTCTCCTCGAACTCATCATGGGCAGGCGTACTACAGAGAAGCACCAAATCCGCTTGTGGACTGGCCGGCGGGTCCTCCAGCTGGCCCCAGATCTGGAACGACGGCACAGCCTCTTGCGCAGCCCCTCCGCCGGCGTCCCCGCCGGCCTGCAGTGGGCACAGGGTCGCCGGCCACTCGAAGCTCGGACAGTCAGAACTATTCCCACCTGGGCACGTAGGGCATGTAGAGCTCGGGCACGCTGGGCATTGTGGGCAGGGGTGGCTACGCCACCCGCGCGCTGTCACCAGCTGAACGAAGGAGACGAATAGCCAAGCCACAGAGCGCGGCCCGGGCATTTCGGTCACCTTGTAAAAACTTGAGCACACACAGCGATCACGATCGTGTTCGCCATCGGCACCCTCTCATCCTTCCTTCGCAGAGAACAACAGGCACGCCAGAGCAATACAGATGCGCACATCAGATAACCAACACTCATACTTTCGAAGACAGCCAATATTCACACGATGTTTCACGAGAACCAGTCGGCACACTTTTTAATGACAACCCACATCACGCGTCTTATGGTTTATGGCAACCGATCATCGCGTGATTTTTGGCGACAAAGAATAATCACACGTTTGAGCGAAATCCAAGCATCGCACTTTTTCACGACAGGCCGGAGCAATCGGCGGGCAACGGCCGGTCCAGACACCAGACCAACGCCTCTGATTCCTTGAGCAACAGCATCGTGGGCGAACACGCATATCCGTAATTATCACCAGCCTTGCGGGCCAATCCCCTGGGCCGCGACCTCGGGGATACGGGGCGTTGTTTCACGGATGCCCCGCGCGGAACGTCTCCGTGCGACCGCGCACTTGCGGGATCGCGCCCCGAGACCACGAGAGCGCAGACACGGATGCGTTCGCCGCCCGTGACATCAGCACGGTGATTATTCGCAATCTCTTTTCTATACCTTCAGGACGTGTGTTAGCGCCGACGTGTGCTTGTCCGCCGAAGCCCGTCGACGCGACGCGGGCAGTGCACGCGCAGGTCAACACGAGCTGCGTGAACAAGCTCCACGACGCAAAAAGGCGATGAACAAGCCTCGGGCGATGGCCGCAAGCCCGAGCCCCCCCTGAGCCCCAAATAGACGCCTCCTGGATTGAAGGGGCCCAGGAATACATACATAAATACACACAAATCCCAGCATTCCTTATATTCTTCCATGTTTTCTGGGTTTTCGTCTTCCCCCCTCTTTCCATAATTTCCGATATTTTCCTGGGGATCGGCGGTTAATTGTGTCTGTGTGTCCCTCCTGATAGATGGGGTCAGAGGATCTCGCCGCATCGCAGATGCATCGGCGATGCACTGGCGACATCGGCGCTGCATCGGCGACGTCGGCGCCGAAGAAACTAGGCCCCGCATCGAGCCGCATCGCAGATGCATCGCCGATGCATCGCCGCTGCGGCGTCATCCTCCGACACCATCTACTCGGACCCCATTTGGGAGGTCTAGATCAAAGACCGGTCCTTCTTTCAGCGCCTTGACTGCGACATGCGTCCTTTCAGGACTACTGACCACGGACTGGACGCTGCACGGTTTCCCCGGGGGCCGTAGGCGACCCGAGGAGGAGGGGGAGGAGGAGTCTCTGGAGTCTCTGTCTGATAGCGTAGCGACTTGATGAAAATCCTCTTGCACCTACTGTAGGTGTTTGTTTATCCGGGCTTGCTCAGCTCTGCTGAGAACCTTGGGCCAGAGGCCCGAATTAATACGTCGTGAATACTCGCGCCCTGTGGCCGAGGGAGGTTGACAAACTGCTGCGAGCTTCCCGGTTTGCTGAGAGACGAAACTCCCGCAATGGGAGCAGAACCGCTCCCCAGCCCAGCGTGGAACCTCGGATGATGGGCTACATGAATCCACCCCCAGCTGCATGAATCTGCTTACCCAGGGGGGTCTCATATAAGTGCCATCTACATTGTCGAGGCGCCAACACTCTGATGAATACCATTCTACACTGGTGCTAGCAGAAGCGAAACCTTTACAATTGAGACATTTCCTACCTGTGTCGTCTAGTTGGTGGGGGGGCCCAAAAGCAACACACAAGGATGGAGCAGGAGGACGGACAGGCTGGGCTCTGGCTCTACTAGGCTGTCGGCTTCCTAGTGGTACGTTCTGAAGATGGGCCTTCTCGAACTCAAGAGCCTCTAGATTGAATCTCCGGAGTCTCATGCGGACAAGGTGGCCGTCATTCTCGATTACCCGAACCCTCTGACGAATGTGCTTTTCACGGCAGCAGCGTGGGCAAACTCGTCGGCGACGGTGTTGCCTTAGGCGAATGATGCACTGGCGCGGCCGAGGGCGACGTCCTCGCCCGTCGCGTGCGAGTTCGTGAAAAGCACAACGTAATCTCCTGATCGGCGAGCCTGCTCAACTCCGACCTGGTGCCAGAGGTCGACGTCTGGTCCAGCAGGCGAGTTCAGATGTCCACGGTAGAAGTTGAGGTAAGCTCCTTCGCAATCTGCGATGTACACGACGTCGTGATCGGAGACCTGCAGGGCGAGGAGCATGGCCAGCAGCTCGCCACGGACCACCGTCTGCCTGTCACCAGGCAGGAGCCCCCCACATCGCCACCTGCAAGTGCACGTCGTTGATGCTGAGGCTGTGGAAGGCGGCGACGCCGACGCCCACGCACCTCAGCACTGGGGAGGCCGCGTCGGCCCCTCCGCAGGCGTCGCCAACTATATACATGACCGAGCTGGTGCGCTTGGCCTCGAAGCACTGTGGAGCGAAGGCCTCGACGCCGTGGGCGGTCCAGTGGCGGGTCGCTGCCGGTGGCGGGACCTGCGCCCAGGCTTGGGGGCCAGGCCGCGTGTCCAGTAGCAGTCGTGCGTGTGCTGTTGTGCGGTCGCCTGCCCTATCATGCGTTCCGTGGCGTCGCGCGCGGGGCGCTTCTGGTGGGCGGCGCACTCCCAAGTCCGATGACATGGTGTTTCCTTTTTTAGCTGGCAGCGTGGGCACATGCCGTCGGTGATGGCGTTGGTCTGCTCCAACACTCGGGCCTTCGGCCGCGTGGCCCGCGCTGCGATGGTGAGCATCAAGGTGGGCAGCCGTCGCCCATGCTTCATCTTGGCTAAATTCAGCAGCAATTTGCGATAGGGCCTGTTGCCGATCCCGCGCTCCATGCCAGATCCTCCGTCGTGCTGACTCGCCTGGGCCCGGAGTTTAGCTCGAGCACTGCGACCGATGTCCTGCAGCAGCGCGTCTGGGATGTCCACGCGCGGGTTCCCTGCGAGCTGCAGGCGGTCGAACTCCCAAGTGTCCTGACCGCGGGCCCCGATTCTAGCCCGCGGGGGTGCCCGCTCGCGCGGCCGTGCGCACAATGGTGGCAGACTGCGGCCCTTTGATGTGGCGAACGCGCTGCCCGCTAGGTGATGATTGAAAATGCTGGAGAACTGAATCCCATGTATGACGCATGGCCTTCTCAATCGGCCCCGCCTGGCTCAAGCCAGCCTTCAGCGAGACCCCGACTCCAGAGCGCCGGGAGAGCGATTCCTCTGCCCAGCGCGGTGATGATGGCGCCGGCCTTCCGCGCGACCGTGGCGCTGCTGCTCGCAGCGCCGAGGGGCGCTGGCCCGGCGCCCCCTGCGGGCGCCGGCCGGCCGGGCGCCGAGGGGCGCCGGCCGCAGGCCGACAGCAGCCTCCTGGCCCGCTCCACGGAGCTGCGGCTGCGGGAGCGCGCGGCGCCGAGCCCGCCCGCCCGGCTGCAGCTGCTGCGCGCGGACGCCCAGATCGCCCAGCGCATGCAGAGGCGCCGGGCCGGCCCGACGCAGATCGCGGCCACGGTGCAGCAGGGCCTGTCGGCGGTGATGGGGGCGGTGAAGCATTTCATGATGCAGCCGCCAGAGGTCGAGCAGGGGCTCGACGTCCTCGGCAAGGGGCTCCTGGAGGCCATCAGCGAGCCCATCCGGGAGCAGTGCAGCAAAGCGACCGCCTACGCGGCCTTCGAGCAAGAGTGGATTGGCTTCTTCGAGACCGCTGCGAGCACCACCCCGGCCGCCCAGGGCAACATCACGCTCTTCCAGGAGGAGGGCCGCCCCGACGCTGTGATCATGGCCATCTCCGACATCCTCTGGCTGTTGAGCGAAGGCGTCGCGAGGTTCGCCCCGCGCGAGACGGCGCAGGAGTTGGCGAAGTACGTGGGCGCAGTGGGCGACCTCCCGGGCGTCGCGGGCGCCAGCTGGGAGGGCTTCGGGAGCGGCCAGGAGGCGCAGGCCATCGAGGACCTCTACTTCGCGCTCAGGGGGGTCCTGGACCAGGTGCTGCCCGAGGACCTGCGGAACGACGAGACGTACAAGCTGGTCATCGGGACCCGCGACGGGGTGATCTACAGCCTGAGCGAGACGGTGCTGGACTTCCAGCGGCAGATCGTCGAGGGCACTGCGCGCTGGCAGGTGCAGGAGGCGAGGGCGAAGAGACGCCCGAATGTCTGCCCCGAGGGCTTCTACTGGAACGGCGAGCAGCTCTGCCTGCCCAAGCCCACGCAGGAGCCCGAGGAGCTGCTGCAGGAGGCGCACCGCCCTGGCACCGCGGGCGGGCTCGAGCGCGCCGTCGCCGGCAAGGTGGGCGGCTCCGCGAGCGGCAAGCAGCCCATTCCCGCCGGGGCCATGGTCGCTCTCTGCGAGGAGACCGGCAACTACACGGAGAAGATCGGCCACTGGTGTTACGCCGCCTGCCCAGCTGGCATGGCGTCGGTCGGGCTGCAGTGCAAGACGCAGTGCCAGGGCGAGTTCCCGGCTGACGACGGTGCGATGATGTGCGGGCGCAACCCTGGCGTGTTCGCAGAGGCTGTCATGAACATTGTCATCGGCGTCGCCACTGGCGCCATCAATTCTGGCCTGCTCATCGCCTCGAAGGCGAAGGACGGGGTTGATGCGGACTCTCTCGATCCTAGTAGTTCGTTCAACGATTTTGCAATTTTTGCAGTTTTGTTCAGAGTGGGGCGCGCGAGGGCAATTTCGCTGCTCCCTGCTCTTACACGCGCCCGCGGCCTTCCTCCACCCACCCTCCTCCTCTCCTCGTCGCTTGTCCTCTTTCGCCGTGGCGCGCGCCGGGCGACGTTTCCGGCGCGACCCTGAATTCGGAGATCGCGGAGGCGGACGTGGTAATGTCACGGCGCCTTCGATCCACTTGCACGCAGTGCCTCTCCGTGCCTCCAGCCTTGTGCTCTGCTAAATTCGCTGAAAAGGCTCCCCCCTCCTCGTGCCCTCCATTGCCCACTGCTTCTGCCTGCTTGCACCCCCGCCCGCACCCGCGATACCAGACCCCCGCTCGACTGCGACAGCCAGACATTCGTCTCCCCGGCGCGTCCCCCACACGAGTCCGACGTGCGTTCGACGCGGAGCTGGACCAACCGGCGCCCTATCCGACGACGTGCTTCAGCACGACGCCCTATCCGACCCTTTACGCCGTCAAGACGCTGTACTCGACGCTCCGCCCCAGCCCGACGCCCTCCCCCAGCCCGACGCCCTGCCCGACGCGTTACCCCAGCCCGACGCCCTACCCGACGCTTTTCCCCAGCACGTCGCCCAACCCGATAATTTCAATCAGCACGACACCGTTCCCGACGTTCCACCCCAGCCCGGCGCCCCACCCGAAGCCCAACCCCAACCTGACGCCCTACCCGACGCCGGGCCCCAGCACGACGCCCTTCCCGACGACTTACCCAAGCGTGACGCCCTATCCAGCGCCGTACACCAGCCTGGCGCCCAACCCCAGCCCGACGCCCTGCCCGACGCCCCAGCCCAACCCGACGCCCTACATGACGCCCCAATCAGACTGGCTGGGCTTCCCGCCCTGCGGCCGCCAGACCGCCGGAGCTGCAGCCTCGCCCGCGGGCGCCCCTGGCTCGAGATGGATGTCTTCGTGGAGTCAGGGAACCGAAATCGAAACGGGGCTGACCGCATCGGTCGTCTCGTCGCTCGGAGGGCCTCCGTGGATTCGGAGTGACCCCCAGTTCCATGTGGGGCCGATCGATCCCCCGCCCCCGGGGCCCTCGTGGCCCCTGGCCCTCCAGTCGGCCTCGGAGTGTCCGTGTATCCCGCCTGCTTCGGTCTTCCCCGTCTCTCCCCACTGTCCTCCGCCCAGTGGCACCGTGTCCCCACTCCCCCTCTGTCCTGGCCCTTCTACCCTCCTCCCTGGTCCGCCCTCCCGCCGCGGTATCGAGATTAAGAGCGGACCCCTTCTTGTTCCCGCTAGGTTTGATCAGGATTCCTCGATTCAGGAGCCCGCCCAGTCTTCACCCGAGTCTACGAGCGAGGACTGCACGAACGGGACCATCCCTGGGGCCTACATCGACTCCGCCACGGACCTCATCGACAGCACCAAGGCGACCGTCGGCGCCCACCGGAAGATGATCTACAACCTGACGGTCGAGTCCAGCGCCTCGGTCGAGGGCATTCCGGACCTGCCTCTGGCCGCATTGGGGCTGCCGCCAGGCTCATCCTGGACCAGCTCGACAGCAGTGGGGACGCCTCCGCAGTCGCCCTCGCCTGCGCGGACCCTGCCTTGGGCAGGCGCGCGCGCCTGGCTGGGGCCGCCGCCGGACTCGTCTCAAGCAACGGCTAGGATGAGGGAGGAAGCGACCCCGAACCGCGGACACCTTGACCCCCCCACCAGGGCCACGTGCACCGAGGGTCCAAGTCCAGGCGGCCAGAGAATCAAATGGCACCATCCACCCTCGATATTGCCCAGGGGAGGCATGGGGCCTCAACCTGGCGAGCGGGGGTGTTCGGGACCCTTCGCCGCCCCTCCCGCCCGAGCCCCGCGACCCAGCCTCCTTCCAGTGTCTTCCCCCTGTCCTGCCTTCCCTTCTGCCTTCTGCCTCCCGCCTTGCTCTGAGCGCCCCGTTTTTTTCCCTGCGCAGGACTGTGCGTCGGCCTTTCCCGCGAGGACGAACGACGAGCACTTCTTCGACCCGCAGGTCGCGATGGCCTTCCTCGCCGAGCCCTTCGGTCGCCCGCCGACGCTGTGCCCCTGCGCCCGGGCCTGGGGCAGCAGCCCACCCGCGCAGCACACGAGTTCGGCAGAGCTGTTCTTCCTGCGCCACCTGCGCAGCTGCGCCTCCTCGGCCTCTGGGAGCGCTTCTACTTCTGCCAGTCTGGCGAGCTTGTCTTCGATATATTCGCCTTGGCCTCGGGCATCCCCGGGAGTCGCACGGGCGTTCGACTTCGTCTTCGACGTCTTCGGCCTGCCCCCCGCGGCGATCGCAGCCCTCCCAAGCCTGGCCCCTATGTGGCTGGGCGGGGTCATGGGATCCCAGTGCTTGCACTTGCTGGTCGGGCCCCTCCTGACGGGCACTGTGGTTCCACATGCGGTCCTCTTGGCCGCGTTCCTTGCGGTTTCGCCCACGAAGTTCGTGGCCTTGGGAGCGGCGGTGCACGGCTCGCCTGCGCAGCGGGCGCTGGCTGGCGCGCGCGCCTCAGCTTTGATCTCGGAGCTGCACTTCGCCGGGCCCGTGCGCATCGTGGTGACGTCGGCTGCGACCTGGGCCCTGAGCCCCATGACGTACGCCCAATCGTGCTCTACATGGGTTGTGGGAGCCCACGCCATCCTGATGGTTAGGGCCGTCACCGCTCCAGCCTTCCCAGCAGGAGGCCCCAACGACGCGGACGTCTGCAACGCGTGCTCCTTCGAACGCCAGTGGTGCACCTGCCGCCGCGGCGCGGCGCGGTCGAGGAGCCCGGGGCCTCCCCGGGGGCCCCCTGCAGCAACCTCTGGGGGCTCCGCATCGTCCGCCGCTCCGGCTCCGATGGCAAGCGACCTTCCCTGGCAGGACTTTTCTGTGCACAACGCCTTTGTAGAGACCGGCCGGGCCCAAGGCTCACCAGACCGAGTGCTTCGACGAAACCGCACTGAGGGTGACGAGCCAGATGCACATCTGGAGATCCGCATGGGGGAGCTGCAACTCGACGTGGAGCGGGAGATGCACGTTGATGCCGGCCTCCTGCTGGCGGAGCAGCGGCGACGGCAAGAGCATCTTGCAGCTGGTGGGGGAGACGCGGCACCGCCACGGGGGGCGCCGCCAGCAGCCGAGCACCCCGCTGCTGCCGCGGCGGCCGCGGCACCAGACCCGCCGCCCGCGGGGGCCCCACCAGGCGCCGCTGCTGCGGCTCCCGCAGCACAGCCGGCGATGGCCCCACCAGTGGCTGCCGCGGGGCCGGGGGCACAGGCCCCGCCGCCGCCGCCGGCCCCTGCCGACGACGTTCTGGCTCCTCCACAGAGGCGCGCCCGGCGGGCCCGCGTCGGTTGCCCTGCCCCAGGCCGCCCCCGCGCTGACCTTGCCTCCAGCGCTGGCTGGGCAGACCACGGGGCCACGCACCCGCGCCTCAACGAACGCGCGGCTGGCAGATTTCCGGGCCTCCCACCGGTCCCACAAGCCTACCTGGACGAACGCAGTCTGTCGCAATGCTCGGTCTGCCAACGGTGCCTCCACTCCCGCTACGGGCGCGCGCGTCCGAGGTGCCGCCCCGCTGCGCGAGCAGCCGCTGCAGAGGCCGCGACGGCAGCTGCCGACGGCGCCCCCCGACCGCGCGGTTTGCCCACCTGGCAAGGTCTTTTCCGAGCGCCAAATACTACGTGCCCAAGGGGGCGCGGGTCCTCTGGGCCCGCTGCTTGGCGCAAGCGGCGGCGCTCGCCGTGCGCCAGCGCGCCGAGAAGGCGTGGCTGCAGTTTGCCATGCTGCCCAAGTGCGCCCTCCGCCCGCGCGCGCGAGGGGGCCGCGGCAGCAGGAGCACGGCGGAAGCTCTGACCAATAACCTCTGCCAGCGCTGGCTGGAG
This sequence comes from Prorocentrum cordatum, assembly GCA_963575745.1. Lineage (NCBI taxonomy): Eukaryota > Dinophyceae > Prorocentrales > Prorocentraceae > Prorocentrum > Prorocentrum cordatum. Next base: position 140,623 of record CAUYUJ010016574.1, on the reverse strand, counting down.
GGAGAGCGCGCTTCGCTTTGGGCAGAGACCGCGGACCGACGAGCCACTGCAAAACCCTCCCGCGCAGCCAAGAGAGCGCAGCGCTGCCTGGGACTCTCGGCGGACGCGCAGTACTCCAAGAGCTGCCCGGCGCTCGCCAGCGCGCCTCCAGCAGAGGTCACCGCAGCAGTGCTGGAGCAGATGCGTCTGAAGCAGCCGCGCAGCCAGCGACCAGTGGGCGCCGCCAGCCTCCCCGCAGTCAGCGCGGCGGCGGCGCCGCAGCTAGACGCCGCCTCGCTCGAGCGCGAGGTGCGGGCCTTCCCTCGGGGCTCCGCTCCAGGCCCCTCTGGCCTGCGGCCACGGCGCCTCAAGGACGCGCTGCAGACGGCGGCCCACCGCGACGAGGTGCTGCAGCAGGTGCCCGGCCTCGCCAACCTCCTCGCGAAGGGTCTAGCCCCCCCCGGCGTGGCGGAGTACCTGGCTGGCGCCTCGCTGGTGGCCCTGCCCAAGAAGGACGGCGGCCTTCGACCGGTGGCGGTGGGGGAAACCGTGCGGCGCCTGGTGGCGAAGTGCCTCTGCAGCCAGGTGTCTGACGCCGCCCGCGACCGCCTCGCCCCCCTGCAAGTTGGCGTCGCCCTCCCAGGCGGCTGCGAGGCCGCGGTTCACGTGCCCCGACAGGGGATCGCACGCCACGCTGGCAGCAGACAGAAGGTGATTGTCCAGCTAGACCTGAGCAACGCTTTCAACGCCCTCGACCGCCAAGCCATCCTGCAAGCAGTGTACGAGGAGCTGCCCGCGCTAGCGCCCTGGGACTCCTGGTGCTACCGGGCCCCCTCCCTGCTCTGGCTCGGCCGGCATTCGATCCGCTCGGAATGCGGCGTGCAGCAGGGAGATCCACTGGGGCCGCTGCTCTTCTCCCTGGCGCTGCAGCGCGCTGCTGTGAGGGCCCTCCGCAAGCCCGCCCCCGCGGCCGCGGGCGCCCTGGACCTGACTTTCTTTTTTCTCGACGACGGCACCCTGGCGGGCGACTGGCAGGCGGTGGCGCGCCTGCTCCACCTGCTGGTGGGAGAGTTGGCGGCCGTGGGACTCCGCTTGAGCACGGGGCCGGGGAAATGCGAGGTGGTCCCCACTGGCGGCGACGACAGCGAAGTGAATATGCGGGATTTCCCCCCGGGCTTCCGCCTGCGCACGGACGGCTACTTCGAACTCCCGGGCGCGCCAGTCGGCAGCGACGCCTTCTGCCTCGAGCACGCGCGGCAGCGAGTCGGCCAGGCCACCGAGCTCCTCGAAGCACTCGGCGCCCTCGAGCACGCCCAAGTTGCGCTCCACCTGCTGCGGCAATGCGCCAGCCTCTGCAGACTCAGCCACTCGGCGCGGGTTGTCCCGCCCAAGGTGCACACGGAAGCGCTCGTCGCGCTTGGCAACGCAGTGCGCGCCAGCCTCGAGCAGCTGAGCAGCAGCTCCCCCACGGACGACTCCTGGGCGCAGGCGCAGCTCGCCCTCAAGGCAGGCGGCCTGGGGCTGCGCTCAGCGGAGCGCCACGCGCCCGCCGCCCACCTGGCCTCCCGCGCGGCCTGCTCTGCGCTCTGCCAGCAGCTCTGGGCGGGCTACTCCGACGACGACACTGGCGCCGACGACGCCCTGGGCGCTGCCGCGGCGGCATGCAACGCCCGGCTACCACAGGCAGACAGGATTGCCTTCGATGCCAGCCAGCACGGCGACCAGCGGGGGCTCTCTGACAGGCTGGACAAGGCCGCCAAGGCCGAAGTCTGGGAGCGCGCTTGCCCCGCCACCAGGGCCCACCTCTCGCTGGTTAGCGCTCCCGGCGCCAGCGGCTGGCTGCAGGCGCGGCCCTGCGCTGAAGTCGGCACGGAGTTCCCGCGCAGCTTGATGCAGATCGCTCTGCAGAGGCGCCTGCGGGTGCAGCTGGCGGACGCCGAGACCTCCTGCCCGGCCTGCGACGGCATCCTCGACGTCTACGGCGACCACGCGCTGGTCTGCCCTCCTTGCCGAGGGGGCCGGTCAATTGGCACAACGCCCTACGAGACCAGGCTTTCTTCGCCGCGCAGGCCGCGGGGTTCCTGGGCTCCGAGCTCGAACGGCTGCAGCCTCGCGCATGGGGCGAGGGCCCGCCGGGGACGGAGGAGAACGGCGGCGAGCTCGACGACGGCGGCCGGCGCCCGGCGGATGTGCATATTCCCCGTTGCCGTAGCGGCGCCCCGGCCGCCCCTGACTTCGCAGTCGCCTCGGGGCTGCGGGGCGACTAGATCGCCGCCCCGGCTGCCGCGCCCGGCGCCGCGGCCGAGCGGTGCGAGGAGCAAAAACGCCTCTTCCTCGACGCCGAGCGCAGCTGCGCCGCCGCCGGGATCACCTTCATTCCCATGGTGGTCGAGGCGCACGGCGGCGGCTGGGGCAAGGAGGCGCGACGCGCCCTGGCCGTCCTGGCCAAGCGCGCGGCGGACGCCACGGGGGGCGACCCCTCGCAGGTGGCGGCGGAACACGCCCAGCGACTCTCACATCTCCTCCAGAAGGAGAACGCGCGGGCCGTGCTCCGCAGGCCGCAGGCGCCGGTCGGGGCGCCCGCGGCCAGGCTGGCGGCGGTCACGGCGGCTAGCGCGGCCGACGCCGCCTGAACCGCCGCCCCCCCCTGACCACGACCACTCCCTCCCCTGACCGCGACGGCCGCCCCCGACGCCCTGCCCCGACGACCCCCCCTGGCCTTGGCCACGACGACGACCGCTTCCGTCCGCCCCCTGCTTTCTCTGCGCTGCCTCTGCTGCTCCCCTCCCTCCTTCTGGTCAGCGTCTGTTCAGTGTGTGTTTTTCCTCTTGCCCCTCGTCTTCCTCCTCCTCCTCCTCCGCCTTCCTCCTCCTCTCTCTCCCTCCCTCCCCCAGGCAGCGCAGCCTGCCCAGTGCAGGCGGCGCGAAGCAACGTGCTCTTTTCCCCGCAAGAGCCTCGACGTCTCGAGCGGGACCGGCCGCCGAAGGCAGGCGCGACGACCCGCCCGCCGGGCAGTTTCGGACAACGGCACGCTTTTGGCGTGTCGCTCCCCCTCTGGTTTATTATGACCGGCCGTGCGCCCTGTCAGGCTGCGCGTGGTTCGCGGAAAGAAATCCATGTCGCGAGCCGCTGCTGGATGGCTTCTCGAGGGAACTTACGGGCGGGGTCGGAGGCGGCAGCCTTGAGGTCCAGCAAGGTTGCGAGACGCCCCCCTTAGAGCCGTGGGCCCAGCGAGTCTCCGAGGCGTCTACGTAATAGGGCCAGTTGTTCGCCGAACACTCCGTGGAGTTGATGGCCGTAGCTGCCTGCAGCTTGCGCCCCCTGAAAAGCCAGCCTGCCCGTGGCGCGGAGCCGTCGGGAGGCGCGGGTGAGGCGCGCAATCTTATTGTGCTGCAGCCCGATGTTTGATGCGCCTCTCGTCCAGCAGGCGCTCGAGGAGGTCGCGCCTGGTGGCCCGGTGCGACTCCTGCATGCGCCGGGACAAGTCGTCCAGCTACATGCAGCGAGATCATCTCGCATGAAGTTGGGTGACTCGTCGCATCGTCTTGTAGGCGATGACCTTGGCGAACCGAGTCCCTGATCTAAGTCCTTGAACTACCGAGCGTGTCGGCTGAAATGGCAGCATGAAGCTGCCGCTCTGGGCGAGGGCCCTGGGAGCGATGCGCGGAAGGAGCTCCAGGCCCAGAACTTCAGCGGGGAAGTCCAGCTCGATGGCTTCTGCCCCCAGGTCGCACCAGCTGATGGGATCATAAAACTGCGAACTATCCAGGATAGACCGTGCCCCTGTGGCGAGCGCACGTAGGCAATGAGCGCCTCCTGCAGGGCCCGCTCTGAGGCCTCTCTCAAGGCAGAGTTGCCTCGGGCCGCTGCGTCCCACGGGGCGTAACAGTCGCGGTATTATGCGCGTGCGGCGTCCTCGCGGCGCATGGGCCGCAAGCGCGCAGTCTCGGGAAGAAATCCGATGGTGCGGTCGCCGTTGTCCGTCTTTGCGCGAATGACCCCGATCGTCATCAGGAGTTGATGCGGCCACATCTGCAGCTGCTCCATGATGTTGAACAGGCATGCGAGCTCCTCAGGCGCCTCCTGCGGCAGGCGCAGCAGGTCCAGCGGGCTGAGGCGGTCAGCGCCTAAGCCCGTGCGCGCTCGCTGCCGTCTGAGGGCGTAGCGCGCGTCGTCTCCTGACAGTGGTGGGAGGCCCTGTGCTTGAATATGATCAATGATATGTTGGAACAGGTCGGGGAGCCCTCCTGGTGTCCGTCTGGTGGCGCTCATAGTTGATACCAGCTGGTAACTTTGTGGCCCAGCAGGTCCATGGGATGCACGAGGGCGCGGTGGCCCAGCGGGGTCGACTCCGCTTGTTGGGGCTGCGGCTTGAGCGAGCGATGCGGTGTGCTCAAGGCTGGGGCAGTGATAGCCCATTCGCGAAATTCAAAGAGAGACTAGACTTGCCGACTGCCCGCCGCTGCGCGCGTCGGGCGAGAAACCCAGCCGCGCCTGCGTAGTCGACCAGCTCCTCGACGGGGGTGGTGCGAAAATGGCTGAGTAGTTCCAGCCACTTCGCCCAGGGAATGTCGTCCTTTGGTTTGGCGATGGCGCCCGCGCCTGCAGGTGCCTCCTGCAGTGGGCGATCCACGGCCTCGTGCAGCTGCTGGAGCTGGCGTTGACAGTTACCACCACCTCGGTGGCGGTAGATGTGCTGCAGCGCGGCGTGCAACCGTGTCCTCCATGAGCTGCTAGAATCACGGAGTGCAGTGGCTCGCTTGGCCTGAGCCCCCCGCGCCGTCACGACGTGGAACTCGGGGCCCTGAGCTCGCGAGCGCCCGAGGCGGCCCCGCCGGTGGCGGCTGTGTGCGGCGGCCCCCACCGTAGAAACCCACGCGCCGTAAAGCTGTCCGAGGGTGAGCGCGGTCTCAGGTTTGATGGAAAGAGGCAACGGATTGGGCAGCAGCAGCAGCAGGGCAGCAGCAGTTGCGGTTCAGCATGCCCGTTTGAGCACGGTGCTCGGTCCAGAGATCGCTCGGAATATCAAACGACGGCTGCTGTCCGGCTGGGGCGGAGGCCCCCATCCGCGGTCTGCTGGTGGCTGCCCAAGGTCAGGCTGGCACGTGTGGACTCCATCCCCAGGGTATTAGCAGGTATGGGGGGTTCTCACGCTGGGCCGAATTAGAAGAACTGGAGGGGCTGCTAGGAGGTCCGCGGGGCTTTGTTTTCCCGTCGCTCGCGGAGGCCTCGGCCGGCACGGCTGCGGGCGCTGGGGTCGCTGCTGCTACGTTGGCAGCTGGCCTGAAAACGGTCTCGTTGGCCCGAGGGTCTTCCTTCTCGGTTTCAGCTTCACAGCCTGGGAAGGGCGGGTCGTCGTTCTCATCTGGCGAGCCCCCTGCGTTCGTGGACTTGGCGTCGTCGGCCCCGCCCATTAAATTTCCGAAAGTTGGTTGAAAATTCGGCCCCGAAGCTCCTGCCCCTTGGCGGCCTTCTCCGCCCGTTGGCCCTTGGCCAGGCTCGCTTTTGATCCTGGGGCGGGGGCTTTCGCGGGCCGGGTCGCGCGGACGGGGCAACTCCATAATTTGGGTTGGGAGCTGCTCCATCGACGAAACAAAGTGACTTGACAGAGCGATATGCGGCCGCCACGGTACATCATGGACAGGGTTCACCTGCTGCATGTAGTGCTGGGCGGCATGGCTGTGAACGAGGTAGTCCAAGTGGGGAGCCGTCTTGCCCCCGCCCAGGTCGCAAGTGCAGCCGGCGTCTAAGCGCGCAATTACGCCCGGATTTCTTTTAAGAAGCCCGAAGCCTGGAAGCTTTGGGGTGGGATGCTCCAGTCTCTCACTACGTCCCACGGGAGCTGTGGTGCCCGAAGGAAACTCCCCAGACGCCTGTGCCTAACTAGGTTGGCTCCTGTGAAGCCCACCCTGCAGATTCCGCAGAAGACGACTACGACTATATAGTATCCTTTGACATGCAGAACACTGGGAACAACACCGTCAAGGCTGTTGCTGGGCTTGGCCTTGGGCGCAGATGATGTGGTCCCCGCATGGCAGATGTGCGCCCGAAGGCGCCCTCTGGCCAAGATCCACTCGCCGCCTTCGTTGGCGTGTCCAGCTGACTGCGATTCATCGACGGAATCACGTCGTACCTCAGGACTTGCCAACTTAAAAGGGCGAGCGGCGCTGTGAAACAATAGAAGGTTATGTCCTCGAGCTTCGCCCGACCACCTGCCCACGTCAGCTGGTCCGATGCGCGTCTCTGCGAGGCCGAAAAAATCGCGCGTGGTCTGGGTGGGAAGGGAGTCCCACGCCTTGTCGCTCATGCACGTGATGTTGCTGTAGAGGAAGGCGGAGGTCTTAATGGCGTCGCCCTCCTCGAGCTGTTCTGCCGCGGTCCATAGTCAATGGGATGCGGGGGCCGCGGCGCCACTGGTTGCCCCAGCTGGCGCCTCCGCCGCGCCCGCGACGCCCTTGCCCTTGGACTTAGCCGCCGCGTCCGCCTCCTGGGCTGCAAACCTGGCGGCTGAGATCCGCTTGGCTCCCTGCTGGATGGTCGCCTCCTGTTCCGCCACGGCGGTGGGGTCGGCGGCGGGGGCGACCGCCTGCGCCTGGCCGTCGGCCGCGCTGGCGGCGGCGGCCCCCGCCGCGCCTCCTGCAGAGGCCCCCTGCTGCGCCGCCGTGGTGGTGCCGTCGGCGCTCTTGCGCTTCGTGGCGGCCCGCTCCGGCCTCTGCTTGCGCACCAATGGACGCGCTTGATGAGCTCCTGCATCTGCGGTTCCGTCTCGTCGAACTGCTTCTTTAGGCCCCACAGCGCCTGCCTGAAGTTGGTGAACTCCGTGCGCTCGGCCTCCTCCAGGTCCAGCTCCTCCGCCTCGGCGAACAACTGGGCGTCCCAGATGACGGAGAACAAGGCGCCGCCCTCGTTCTTGCCGTCGCGTGCGTCGCTCTGGCCGATGCCCTCGGCCTGCGCGAAAGCGGTAGCAGCTGTCTGCTTGGTGGCCTCCGCCCGCGCGGGAGCTATGGTGGCTGCTGTACCGCCTGAGCCAACTTCCTCTGCGGCCGTGGTCCTCATGATCTGGGCCTGGAGGATGCGGGTCGGTGGCCTCGGCCAGGGCGTACTGCAGGTGAATGTGACGGAGCTCTTCTGCTTGGCTCCTGCTGTCCTGGAGACCGTGGCTGCTCCAGGGTCCGCCAAGGGAATGATCTCTGCATCGCCGAACTTCACGCGTCCATGGAAGCGCGATAGGGAGCGTGAGTGAGATCCTCGATGGAGCTTGATCCGCCTGTGGCACCTCGGACAGCTGGGGCATGTTGGGTCCAGCTTGTCGTTGTACTGGCACGTGCCGCAGCCGCGACAGCGAGTCCATGCACGGGTGGGTGCCATGCCAGAATTATAGGTCCCAACTTTGGTTGACGTTCAAAGCGGCAGGGTGTGTCCTGCTGCGGCAACGAAATTCCTCAAGCGCTTCGCGAAGGCACTGGGACGGCTCGGGCAACTCAAAGTCCGGCCTGAACACAAACTTGCTTGAGAGGAAGATGATGAGGAGGAGAAGGAGGAGGAGGAGGAGGAGAATGAGGATAAGGGACAAGAGGAGGAGGAGGAGGTGGAGGTGGAGGAGAAGGAGGAGGAGGCGGAGAAGGAGGAGGAGGAGGAAAAGGAGGAGGAGGGGGAGGAGGAGGAGGAGGAGGAGGAGGGGGGGAGGAGGAGGAGGAGGAGGAGGAGGAGGAGGAGGACAACGCAGAGGAGGAGGAGGAGGAGGACAACGCAGAGGAGGAGGAGGAGGAGGAGGAGGAGGAGGAGGAGGAGGAGGAGGAGGATAGGAGGAGGAGGGGAGGAGGAGGAGGAGGAGGAGGAGGAGGAGGAGGAGGAGGATATGGAGGCGGAGGAGGAGGAGGAGGAGGAAGAAGAGAGGGGGAGGAGGAGGAGGAGGAGGAGGAGGAGATGGAGGAGAGGAGAAGATGGAGGAGGGAGGGGAGGAGGAGAGGCGGAGGAGGAGGTGCGGCGGAGGAGGAGGGAGGAAATGGAGGAGGAGGCGGAGGAGGAGGAGATGGAGGAGGTGGAGGAGGAGGCGGAGGAGAAGGAGGCGGAGGACGGGTCGCCTAAGCCCTTCGGAGAAACCCGTCACTCGACACCGCCTCCAGGGGCCCAGGACTGGGGAGCCCAGCCTCGCACAGCTCGAGACGTCGGAGGTCGGGGCCCTCCCGCCTTCTGGCCGGAAGGAGGAGGCTGAGGCGGAGGCGGAGGAGGAGGAGGAGGAGGAAGAAGAGAGGGGGAAGAGGAGGAGGAGGAGGAGGAGGAGGAGGAGATCGAGGAGGAGGGGAGGAGGAGGAGGAGGAGGGGAGGAGGAGGAGGAGGAGGAGGAGGAGGAAGAGGAGGAGGAGGAGGAGGAGGAGGAGGAGGAGGAGGAGGAGGAGAACGAGGAGGCGATACGGGCTGCTGCTGCTGCTGCTGCTGCTGCTGCTGCTGCTGCTGCTGCTGCTGCTCCTCCTCCGCCCGTGCTCCGGGGGAGGCTGCAGCACCGCTCGGCGAGTGTGCTGCGGAGCCAAGCCTGCAGGATGGGCCCCTTCTCTCTGCTCGCTTCCAGCGGGAATCTCTTCGAGCCCCATTCTGACGCCCCACACGACTCCTCCTCCCTCCTCCTCCTCCTCCTCCTCCTCCTCCTCCTCCTCCTAGCTGCCGTGACAGCCCAAGGCAGATTCACAGCAGCGTCCATGCGGTCCACCAGGGGACCCGTCTGGCTTTCCGCCGAACACTTAGCCAAACAGCGGCGGCCCGGTGGCCGATGACCCTCCGCTTCTTGGGGTTTAACCCCCTCCAGCCGCAGGATCGAGAATGGAAGAGATCATATTGGCATGCCCCAACATGGACATCATCGCCCTGGCGGGAACCCGCTCGACCCATCGTAAGAGTGAGGAGATTCTCGGACGGCGCATCGCAGGTCATCAAGTTTTGGAGGCAGAAGCAGGAGACGGGCCATACACCAATCGTTCGACTGGATGCGCAGTTATCCTACACCCGTCCTTCTCCCAGAAGCACATCCGCAGGACGTGGGCGAGCCCCCCAGGGGCGCACGGGCGCGCCATGGCAGTGCGACTTCTTCGAGGACCCCTTGATCTCACGATCATCATTCTATAGTTTCCTCCCCAGCCGAAGTACGCGAAGGAGAACCCCAACTATCTGCAGACAGTAAAGGTGCTCATAGCCTGGTCTGATAGCGTACTTTCGGCACTACCTTTTCGGAGCACACCGAGATTATACGTGGACCTCAATGACGGGCAGGGCATCAGCAGAGCGGCAGGATCATGGCAAAATGTTGTGACTGACGCAGTGGGCGAGGGCCGCAGCCGAGAGCATCGCAGACTGGGAGCAGGGGAGCGACTTAGACAGGTACACGAGCAACAATTCATGCTGGCGATGAACGCACAGTCGGCGGATCTACAACCCACTTTCTTCGGCACATCTGGCGGTCAGAGTACTATTGATTTCATATGCGCCCCATTGGGCATGACGGATTTCGTTCGAGCTTGCCACCCTTTGTGACGACTCGGAGCCTCACTCCAAGCATACCGTGGACGTCCTCCTAGAGACCAGGTGCCATTGTACATGGAAATGAGATGCATCAAAGACTGGGCCCCGCGAGAAAAGATAGTCAAGCCTCCCTGGAACATGGGCGCAATCATGGAAGCAGTACGTCGTGGGGACCAGCGACCCGAGTTTTTGAGGGCCGTTCACCAGCAGCTGATGGACAACGAGGACATGTGGCGGGAGCTACTAACGCGTGGACGACCAGACGAGACCTTTGCATTCATTGAATCACTTCTCATTCAGGTGGGACGAAGGTTCTTCAAAGCCAAGGTCACGATGGACGAAAGCTATCAGCGAGAAAAAGATGAACGGGAACGGCTACCCCGAGAACGAGCGGAACTTCGACTGGCACGTACTGCAGCGGATCATGAGAAGTTGGCAATCTGCGAGGCAGCACTCAAGAGGATTTCTCAACAGCTCAAGCTTCAGAGGCAGGAGCTACAACGCCGACGACGTGAGGATCTTCTGCAGGAGATTGATGACGCATGGAACAAACGGAAGCTTGCAGAGGCCATGCGACTCACACGAATCGCGGGGGCATGCAGATATGGTGCAAAAAAGGGATGGCCGATTGATTCGAGGTGGCGCGTTCACGGAGGCAGAGATCACACAGTATTGGAGCCTCCCTGGATGTGAGGGCGGCATGCGCGCGTCGCCCAAGACGGTGGCGCAACTACTGGAAGATTATCCCGATCCGGGGCCTGTTTATATTAGTGTCAACGACTGTGAGTTGGCACAGAAGGATGTATGGCGAGTCGCACGTTTCTTTCGGCGAGCACAAAAACGGCGAGCAGTGCCGCGTGATACGGCGCCGATGGACCTCTGGTTGATGCGTCTGGACCCAGAGCGCAACATCAAGCACGACGGCTACGGAGTAGGTTTTGATCTCTCACTTTCAGACATGGAATGTTTCAAACAAAATCATGGAAGCAGCCTTTCGGCAGATCTGTTCGACAAACAGGGCACCAATGGCATGGCATCACTCCCAGGGCGCTCAGCTTCGGAAGAACGCGACGCCTGGTCCCAAGGGTCGTCGAACTGTGCGCGTGATGAGCGCCCGGGGAAAAGCCTTATTCCATGACATGCTGTACGTGCCTCATAAGATTTTCGAGCACGGCTTCATCCCAGGCAAGAGGCGCGAGGACGCCATTTTCGTGAATCAGCTACTAGGCTGGCGGCTTCGCAAGGCAGGCTGCTGCTTCGCCCTGAGTTACAAGGATCTGAGCAGCGCTTTCGCTTGCGGACGGTGGGGGGAGTTGGAGGAGACCATGCACATGTACGCACAGCCCGAGAATATAGATCTTTGTATGCAGCGCTTCAATCAGCACGATCACTCTTGAGACTCTGGAGGGCGAGGTCACTCTGAAGACGGGAGAAGGGGGGCTCATGGGGGACCCGTTCGTGGCCCAGCTATTTCGGGGTACGTTCGCACGACCACTAACGAAATGGAAGTACGCACTGCAGACTCTAGACACTACGGCTACTAAGTTAACGACAAGATGGAGGGACTTGAGAGCTAATGTGGGGGGATGTACTTACGCCGACGAGGCTTTTCAGGCACACCTGGTTCCCGTTCCGATTCCCCTAAAAGACTTCCTGGACACGCTGAGGGATTTCGACGACGATCTTGATCAGAAGCTGGGGGAGGTGGGGCATGCTCGGAATCCACAAAAGCAGGAACTCCATGTATTTTCACGGGGCAGGGGCCGCAACCTGTGAAAGGTGGGCGCGATCCCATCCAGAGGTTGTGCCAGGCAGCTTTAAGGACACAGCGCGCTACCTCGGGCCGATGCTGAGTATCAGCCAGTCAATCGAGGTCGAGGTTGGCCGACGCTGCGCAGCGAGCGCAGACTCTTTTTACTCATTGGGTAGAGTATGGTCTCGTTCACTTCCGTATCGGTGGATACGGGCTCTGGTCATCAATTTTGTGCAGAATACATCCCTTTCGGGCCTCGAACCCCTGCTCCTGGGTCCAGTGCGCTACGGTAGGCTAGACAGTCAGATTGCACGACTCGGTCGACGGGCGATGCAGGGGCGAGCTACGACTTACCACGAGGACGAAGTACGATCGATGTCGACGAAAGAGATATTGGCCTACTGGAGGATCGTGTCGTCGGAGACGGAACGTATCATTCGTCGTCTACATTGGTGCGCAGGATGGGCCAAGGACCCCAAGAGGCACTCCCAGGAGCTCTGTCTACTCTTCGGGTTTCTCGGGGTTCCTGGAGATAGAGGTGGGCACCTAGCTGGGGATGTACCTTCTACTGCAGCTTCCCCATGGCTCCACAGGCTCCAGAGGGACTTCCAGGGGGCCGCCGAGGACTTGGACGGGGGCAGGAAGTGTGTAGCTACATCAGTGCTAACCCTGGGCGGCTGACCGACAAGGACGTTTTTGAAGAGCTCTCCCAGCTAGACTTCACAGAGATCCGAGCTCGTGCCCTGTCGCATGCTGTTCCACCGACTCACACGCAGACGGTGCCTGACGCTGTGCCTCCACCCGCTGCGGCACAGAAGGACTGGACGCGCGACTGGCTGCTCGAGACTGAGATGGGAGAGGAAAAGAATGTGGTAGCAAATGCAGTACCCGTCGGGATCTCCCAAACCACATGCGCACGATCCACCTGGTTCGGAATCTCAGTTCGGTCCTCACACCAACAAATACGTGTATCGTGTGCCGACAGACGTTTGGGTGCCAGGGGAATGCGTACAAACATCGTCAACGAGCTATCCTTAAAGGTCAATGTCCGAACAGAGGTACACTCACGCTCCTCCCCGTCCAGCCCGTTCTCTTGCTAAACTGTGTTCTCTGCGACTATCGAGCTGCCGACATGGACGATCTCTGCGTCCACCTCCGTAGCCATATTCCTCGAGAAACGGTGCCACCGTACCGTCGCTACTGGCATACTTGGGTTGTATGGCCGACGTGGAGGCCCCCGCTTGGCTACAGACACCCCCATCTGCTGGGGGACCAGAAGAGGTGAAGAAGACCAAGACCGAGGCGCGGGCGGCGCTGCAGGCAGGCAAAGGAGACAACGAGGTCATCGCGAAGCTGGTCATCCTCATCACACGCCTGGTGCTGGCGGACAGCAGGGCCATCGCGGAGCTGACGGCGACGGTATACACGACGTGGGCGCTCTTCTTCACAGACGGAGGCTTCGCAGACGAGATGGAGATTTCAGGCCGACGGTACCAAGAGATTTCTCAAGATCTGGCAGAGAAACGCAAGAAAGGCGAGAACGTGGACTTCAAAAGTCGCGCCCCCCCGCATCTACACATATTCTTATCAGGGCTGATGTGGTTGGCCAGACAGGACACACCGTGGGGCAAGGAGCTCAAGGCCTTCTATTTAGAGTACGTGCAGGAGACGACCATCCACGCCGTCGGAGAAATGGTACTCCACTGGCAGTGGAAGCGCGACAAGGGCGAGCAGCAAGCCATCGAGAAGAAGGGCAGTCTCATCGTGGCGATCGACTCAGATCACGTGCTCGGCCGCAGGCTGATTCCGATGTTGCGCTCGGCCATCCTGGACATGAAGGGCGAGCGCCTGATAGGCCCTCCACCCCGCGGCCCACTGGAGAGAGATGCGGCAAAGCTGCTGAATCTGTTGCAGAAGTGACCGCGACTACTGCTGACGGTGTGCACATTCAACCTTCGGAAGTACGGCCTCCACCTGTGCTGTTTCAACCTTCTGAAGTACGGCCGCCATCAGCGCTCCATGAGAGTGCCCGCCTTCGTGAGCTGATCGCGCGAGGACACGTACCGCCCGATGTGCTACGAGATAGGACTGCGCCCACCCCTCTCCCATTCCCTACGGCCTACGGCCCCTCTCTTCCGCCCGTCCCCACGGTTCTTTTAAGGCCGACGCCCAGGGGACGCGGACGAGGAGGAGGTGGAAGGAGAGGAGGAGGCCGTGGGCATTCTCAGGGAAGATATGTTTTTCTCGTGGGGTTTGTTTACAACGGTCCCCGTCCTGTGTATACGTCTCTCGGGCCCCCCCTGAGGTACGTAACTCTGCTGCTCCCCTCCCACCGACCTAGCAGTGCGGCTTCTGGCCCTTGTGGCTCCGTACTGTGGGTTGCGGGAGCGGGGTGGTGGGGCTACGGGCTTCTCGCCTTTATGAGGGGAAGCCCGAGGCTAGGTGATATTCATCGGTCCCCAGGGGGCGCCCCCACGGCTGCGTGCCTCGAGGGGGGGGTGCCCCTAATGGGGCAGTGCGGCCCTGCCCGAGCGCAGGGGTCGCCACAGAAGGTCGACGTCTCACAAAGTCACGCCACTCAGAGTTCTATGCGCAGCACGATACAGGGTTTCACACGCCTCTGTCGAGTTGACACGCGAACTCCACGAGCCCGATCCCCATCCCGATCCTCCTCCTCCTCCTCCCCCTCTTCCTCCTGCTCTTCTTCCACTTCCTCCTCCTCCTCCTCCTCCTCCTCTTCTTCCTCCTCCTCCTCCTCCTCCTCCTCCTCCTCCTCCTCCTCTTGCGTTGTATCTGAGGGAGACCTCGTCTATCCCATCGCGCCAACCGTTTCGCAAACATGATGAAAACATGTCGAGCGTGTCGAATCCGTGTCGAATCCATGTCGAACACACATCAGAACACAAAAGGCAACCATTGACAGGGCAGGAAATGCCGCCCGAAGATGCAACGTAACTCCTCTCCCTCGCCGTTGTAGCCTAGGCTCAGGCTAAAGCTGACAGCACGATCCATCCTCCGACGAGGAGCGATCCCAACATCGAGGAGGTTTCCGACCTTCACCTCATGTCATTCCCACCGTACTGAAGGATCACTTCCCAAAAATGATTTCGAGCGCCCAGAAACATATCGAAACAACATCGAACGAGTATCGCCTCCCAGGGCCCGACACGTGAAAACCCTTCCATTTCGGTACTGTCTTAGTGCTCGAATCTTTTGTCTGGTGATCAAGGCTAACGTAGGTGGGAACATCAGAACCTTACCCCTCCCCTCCCCCCCCAGACCGCGGTCGTTTTCAGCACTGGGTCGAAACCTGAAGCAAGAAGACGTTGGAAGAACGCCCCGCGCGGAACGTATCCATGCGATCGCGAATTCATGCGATCGCGCCCCAGATGCACGGGCGCCCCGCGCGAAACGTGTCCATGCGATCGCGTATTCCGTGCAGTTCGACCAGAAGTTCGAAGTGAATCAGATCGTGGCGACGAGGCCCACAAACAAGCCCAAGTGTTCATCCTCGACCCCTGACCCTGGGAAGAGGAGGAATGGGGGACCGCCCAAATAACGTCGACTGTCAAACATTTGGAGGATCGAGTTTTCGAAGGTCGCGGTCCGGGTAGCAAAAGAGCCCCCCCCCGCCCATCCAGGCCCCTCTACCCAATGAGCGGGGAGGCTCCTCCTCATCCTCCTCCTCATCCTCCTCCTCCTCCTCCTCCTCCCTCTTCATCATAAACAGCTCCTCCCTGTCGCGCCCAGAGGCCAGTTGAGAGGGCGGGCCAGGCGTCTCGCTCGAGACTTCCCCGCCACCGATGCTCCAGAAACTTGCAGCTCGCAACAGCCTCACGGATGGAGGGCGGTCCGCGTTCCAAGACGTGGCTCTCGCCTCAGCGCCGCCCGTGAGGCGCGAGGGTGCGGCGCGCGGGTGCAGGCCAGAGGGATGGAGGCTGGTGGGAGGAGGCAGGGAGGAGGAGGAGGACGGAAGGAGGAGGAGGAGGAGGAGGAGGAGGAGAAGGAGAAGGAGACGGGAGGAGGAGGAGGAGATGGGAGGAGGAGATGGGATGAGGAGGAGGAGGAAGAGGAGGAGGAGGAGGAGGAGGAGATGGGATGAGAAGGAGGAGGAGGAGGAGGAGGAGCGCCGCGCAAACTAATCTTAAGCATCTGCAGAACTTCCGCGGCTGGAGGGCGGCCCGCTCTCGAGAGGTGGCTCTCCCCGTGGCGCCGCGCACAGTCGTCTTTGAAGGGGCCCTGGGACACACAAATAAATACACACAAATAAAACTATTCCCCATATTTTCCCATGTTTTCTGGGTTTCTGTCTACCCCCCACTGCCCAGGTTTTCCATATATTTTCTGTGGAATCGACGATGAATTGTGTCTGTGTGTTTTTTCCCTTCCTGAAAAGCGTGGCGCCCTCCAGCGCCGCGCAGATCCGTCTTGAGAGTTCGTAGCAGGGCCCCAAGGAGTCTCACTGCAGACGTCCCAGGCGCGATGTCGGAGTGTCACGGCGCGACGGTCACGCTGATTCGCTGCGTTGAAGACCCAAGAATGGTGTTCCGGTGCGACTCTGGATAGTCAAGACGCAACAGTAACGGTGACTCGCGTCGTTGAAATCCCATGAATTCTTTTCTGGAGCAGTTCCGGATGTTCGAACGGTTGCCTTCGAACGGGTCACACCTCCCTCCATGAGAATGATCCTTGCACGGGGCCTGGGACGAGGGAACTTGGAGAGAAGCATTTGTTCTGCAGTCTCGTTCATGGATCTTGGGTTTGCACTGGTTTTCCTCCTCCTCCTCCTCCTTTTCCAGTGGCTCGCTTTTCACCCCGCCAGTCCTTGATCGAAGGGGGCTGCTGAAGGTGGGGCGAGGGGGGAAGCGACAAGACCACCAGCTCGCGGGAATTGGCACAACCCCCCCCGAAAGGGTGAGTGGCCAGCCCCTCCTCCTCCTCCGCCTCCGCTTCCCCGAAGCGTGTGAAGGGTGTGCCGAAATGTGTGGGGGACGCATGTGCGCGTTGGCACTGGGGCCTTCGGTGGAGCTCCATATGTGGCCACGAAACGTGTGAGGGGTGTGCCGAAATCGGTGTGGGGGACGCATGCGGGCGGTGGCACTGAGGCCTTCGGTGGAGCTTCCCATGGGGCAACGAAAAGTGTGAGGGGTGTGGCTCCTCCTCCTCCTCCTCCTCCTCCTCCTCCTCCTTTTCCTCCTCCCCTCCTCCTCCTTCTCCTTCCTCCTCCTCCCCTCCTCCTCCTCCTCCTCCTCCTCCTCCTCCTCCTCCTCCTCCTCCTCCTCCTACCATCTCCTCCTCCTCCTCCTCCTCCTATTCCTCCTCGTCCTCCTCCTCCTCGTCCTCTATTTGGGGCAGGTGGAGGTGGGGTATATTTGATGGCCAACCCGCAGAAGGGGGCATGGAGGTTCAGGGAGGAGAGAAGGTGCGTGTTTCGGCTTCCGGGGGGACGAAGAACAACTAGTTACCGATCTCCTTGCGCGCATCCTGACCAGAATTCTGGAGCGAATTCAGCAGTGACGACGAGGGCCTCCCAGGAGGCCTAGAAATTCAAAGCAGAGGCAAGGAACAGCAGTATGAGCACGTTTCCCTCCTCCGAGCATTCTTTCCCCAGTCACGGGGAGGCTCCTCCAGGTTCAGCATGCACTGGCTGCGGTTCGACAACAGCAGCCCTCGCTGGTCCCCGGGCAGCTCGGTGCCAGCACCGCCGAGGCCCTCAGTCGAGAGGCGCGCGCGGCCGCTGGCGCCGTCGCAGCTGGGTGCCGCTCGACCCCCGATCGAGGTTCGATTGTCGACAATTTTCTGCTTTAGTGTAAGGTCAGATCGTCGATCGGGGTTCGACTGATGTCCCCCTCCATGAATCAAGCAAACACGATAAACATTAACTTCCGAAGCCTCGCGTGGATCTCTTGGGCCGGCGCTGGACACCCTCGCGGGCGCGCCAGGGGCGGCGTCAGGGGCGGCGCCCGAGCCGCCGCCAGGGGGTCCAACGGCGATCCAAGAAATCCGCGCGGAGTTCTGACTCTTTGCGTTTATACCACGTCTTGTCATGATGGCCGCGAACCCGACCGAAGAATGAGAACCGGTCCTCGAACCGAACCGGCCGAACGGGACCGAACCGGCTCGACGAACCGAACCCGCTGGACCAAACCGGCCCGACGTACCGAGCCAACCAAACCAGACGCGACCCCGCTGGCGGGTCCTGCGAGCGGGTCAGGCGGACCCCCCACGCAAGACCACCCAGGGGCCCCCAAAGGCCCCGCAGGCCCCCCAAGATCCCCAAGACCCCCCAGGGCATCCCACGGCCCCCCAGGACCCCCCAGGGGCCCCCCAGGGCCCCCCAGAGCCCCCCCCCCCCAGGATCCACCAGGGCAGAACCCTCCACGGCCTGCATAGCCTCAGGGCGGCTGATCGCCTCCGCTCCCGAACCACTGGACGCCGCGGCAGCGCTTGCTGGTCGTCCGTGGGCGGCGCCGCTTGGATTGCCCCGCGCCTGGTCGGCATCTGCCAGCGGACCGCCCGCCGGCCACGAGCTCGACGCGCAGGAGGTGGCCGCCCCTCCCCCGCCCCTCTCGCGGCCAGCACCCCTCAGGGCGGCCTGTGGGGAGCTTTCGGGCACCCCCCCCTCGCCTCCAGGCGCATCAGGCGCCGCCTCGACGCCGGTGATGTCCAGCTGGCGCAGGTGCCTGATGGCCTTCTTATTTTCTCGACGCCGACCAGGGTGCTGCCCGCGACCCCAGAGGCTGAGCTAGTCGCGTACGCCCTTGCCCCTGGGCCCCTTTGGGAGAGCACCCAGTGCGCTCGGCGCGCCACTTGGGCCCTCTGCCTCCGTCGATGCCCGCGTAGGCGCCGTAGCGGCTGCGACTGGCCGGGCGCCCCGCGCCGTCTGCCATCGCATCGCGTAAGCGCCGCCATCGCCCGCGCCGTCTGCCATCGCCCGCGCCGTCTGCCATCGCATCACGAAAGCAGCGGCCCAGCACGATGGGGGGCCATGCTCCGAGGCCGAGGGCCGGGGCCGCCGATGCCGTGGAGCGCCCCCGCTCGGGCGCAGCCCCTGCGACTGCCGCCTCGGCGGGGGGTCTGCTGAGGTCGTCCTCGAAGGCCACGACGGGCCGGCCCCTCTCTTGCCCCTCAGGCATGCCCTGCGCGTCGCGGAGGCTGCCCTGCTACATCATCGAGATTGACGCCTGCGCGATCCAGCGCGCCAGCTCCGCGACGACCAGCGCGAAGGCCTTGGAATGCACGGGCACGTCCCGCGGGACAGCATGGCGCGACGCACCGAGCTTGGCGTCGACGTCCGCGGGCCCGCTGCCACGCTACCCCATCTCCGAGACGCGGCCCTCCTGCACCTGTGACCGCGCCAGGTGGGCTGGCACCTCGTGGACGTCGTAGTCCCCAGGCCCGAAGACCGCGAAGAACCTGCTCCAGGGGCGCGCCAAGTCGGCCCATGCCAGTGGCGCACTGGCGCCCGCGCCTCAGGCAGGAGACCGTGGAGGCGCAGGTCCACGCGCAGGACGTGGCGTCTTGCCCCAGCAACCTCGGTCAGCACCTGCCTCGGCTGTCTGCTGCGGGCAAAAGTCGGCCCTCGCGGTGCCGCAGCAAGCGGCCTCCAAGATGCCGTGCTCGCTGTCCTGGAGAATGGCCCAACCTGCGCGTCGGGTCGCTACTTTGCGTCGGCTCCAGCGCCGACCCGTCCAAGAACAGCCGCCCGGCTGGCTTGCGGAACCAGTGGGCCACCGCGTCACTGCCCAGACCAGGGGGGCGAAGCATGGGCGCTGGCAACCAGCAGCGAGCGAAATCCTCCGCTGCAGCCCCCCCCCCCCCCGCTGCCCGACGCGCTGCGCGCGCCGCCGCAGACGCCCAGGGCAGCAGTCTCCCCCGACGGCCTCCAGCGGAGGGCGCTCGAACAAGCGGTGGAAGAGCGTGCCAAAGACCGCGTCGCAGAGGAGGCAGCTCCCGCGGTGTCGCTCCTTGGCCGCCATGAGGCGCTGCTGCGGCAAGTGGGCAATCGCGAAGACGGACGCGAACGCCGCCTTCTCCCTGGAGCTCAGGGAGCTGCGGGGCACGATCAACTTCCCGATGGCGCCGCAGAACAGCTGGTGAGGATGTCGCCCACCCTTGGCAAGGCGGGCCAGCTCCTGCCTGTCCGACGCACGCCGAGCCCCCCTCTCCGCCTCGGCCATGAGGTCCTTGGGGCCAAGGGAGTCTGCGACTAGGTCGGCCCCGCGAGGTCCACGATGTCCCCGAGGTCTGCGACTAGGTCGGTCCCGCGCTCGCCCAAGCCGATGCGGCTGAGCGCGAGGATGAGGGCGTCGACGGGCGCTCGGCAGTGCGCCCAGGGGGCCGTCGCCGCGCGCTGGCCGATGGCAACTCGGTTCGCCTCCGCTACGAACGCGGACTGCGAGACGGCGCCGCTCTGCAGGGCCGCCGCCGCCATCGACGCGATCTCGCCCGCGGCCAGCACCTCGGCCGCCGGTCGAGATCCCTGCCGCGCAGCTGCAACCGCGCGCTGCCGCAGCCCCAGGGGCGCGCCGTTGGGCGGGCGCCTCGCGCTCCTGCACGCCGCGACGCGCATGCAACGCAGGTCGCCGTCTGGGGCGCCGACGACGGCCCCCCCCCCCCCCAGAGGGAGCTGGAGGACGGCCCAGCCTCGAAGACAGCGTCGGCTCGCACCCCCGCCGCCTTCATGCTCCGCATCCTGCGCCCGCGACGCAAGGCCCGCAGAGTCTCCGCTGAGCCACTGCGGGGCTGCTGGCCGAGAAGTGGGCCCTGGGCGCGTTGACTGGCAGGTGCTGCGCCATCAACATGGTGGAGACCAGCTGGGCCCCCGCGTCGCTGAGCTGCTGCGCCGCCAGGCGCGCCGTGCCAATGGCCTGGAAGGTCACGTCGTCGACCGCGCTCCTGGGGCAGACGAGGGGGCGGCCCGCCGCGGGGAGATGGCCCGGCATCGGTAGGCGCCGCTGGTGGTAATCGCTGCCGCGCATAGGCCAGCCATGGCCACGCTGCGTGGGCTTGGGTAACTGACCAGGAGTCCTCTCGACAACTTCAAGTTGAAATTGTGCTTCACGGCCGCCTCCCACAATACAATACGTCGTGCCGCGTATTCTCGTACAACTTGGAGATGTCCACGAAAAGGGAGACCGCCGCCACCCCTTGGCCCTGGGCGTGCGAGGCGGCCGCGTTGCGCGCCCAGCCCGCTCGCTCGCGCCCGCGGTCTCCGCGCCCCCAGAAGACGGGAAACTCGTGGGCCCCTCCCCACAGGCTGCCCACAGGCTGACGAAGGCGACTCCGCAGCCGCAACATCAGCGGAAGCAGCGCGATGGACCTGGCGCCGCCCGATGGGGCTCGGGACAAAGACGACCGTGGTCGCCGCGGCTCAGGCCTTGCAGGGGGGCGTCCTCGAACTCCTGCATGAGGTTCGGTAGCCAATCCTGCAGCGCCGACTGCAAGAAAGGGGGCCTGGCGCGGGTGGAGCCGGTCGGCACCCAGCCCCGCGCTGAGGGGAGTAGCGCCTGCAGCGCTCCTGTAGGCCCTCCATCGTCAGGGGGGGATGGGCGGCCCCTCCAACGCCCCGCGCCCCTGTGCCGCAGCCGCCAAGGCAGCCGTCCTGACGCCATGGCGCTGCCGCTCCTGCCTGAGCTGCAGAACGGAGGCCGCGCCAGCAAGCGGCCGCCCTGAGTCGGGGTCGAGGGCGGCAAGAGGGGCGGCGGCCCTGGCGAAACAGCGCGCGAGCCGACCGCCCCTCTGGACTGCTACCTCCGCCCACAATCTCCACTCTGCCTGCAACCTGCCGGCGTCGCGGCGATGCGCCGCCGCCAGCCGCCCGCGCGGCGCCGCGACGGCCTCTGAGGCGCCGCGCGCGCGCGTCGTGGATCAGCACTTCCCAGCCGCCGCCGATGTCGAAGCCGTGTCCGCCGCTTGCTACAGTCTCCAGCTCGTGGGCCAGGCGCCGGCAGCGCCTGCGCGCCCCCCTGCTGCGCCACCGCTCGTGCGACGGGAAGCGCCTCTCGGCCGCCTCCGCCTCGATGCGCCGCTGCGCCAAGTCGCTCGCGTGCCGCAACTCGCGCGCGACGGCGGCGCAGAGCACGCGACGGCGGCGCCTCGCCTGGGAGCTCGTCGGTCTGAGGACGACGACGGGGCCGCCTCCTCGGCCGCAGCGCTGGCCCCACTGCTGCTCGCCGACGCAGTGGGCCCCGGTCGACGCCCCCTCGGCCGCCGACGTCCACTGCTGCAGGCCGATCTCCAGGCTGCGAGACCGCTCGCCCGGCTGCCGGCACCACTCGGGGGGGCCCCGCTGCCGGCAGCCAGCTCGGCCGCTTCGGCGGAAGGCCTCCACGCGCGCGCCCTCCTGGGCCTCGCGCCAGCACGTCCGGCCTCGCGACCTGGAGGGCGAGCCTCGCGGGCGCGCGGGGGCGGGGTCCGAGCCCGGGCGCGGGGCGACAGGTGTTCGCCGCGCGCGCAAGGTCCAGATCTGCCGCGCTGGTCTGCCGCGCTGCCGCGCTTGCTGCTGCGGTCCGCCCTGCAAATATGCTGTGCCCCTGTGGCCCGCCGCGCTGGCATTGGCACTCTGGGGCCCCGAAGGCCCCGGGAAAAAATGTGCCCCACTTCGCGCCGCCGCTGCCAGCGCCCGCCCCGGAGCGGGAACCGATCATCTCCGCCGCAGTCGGACATGCTGGAACGAGCCGAGCACCACTCAACCGACGAACGGTAGCACATCCACGCGCGCCATCAGCCCAGGGCACGTCGGGAAGCCGCTCTGCAAGCGCCCCGCGCCGCGCGCGCCCCATCTCTCGCGCCCGCCCGCGAAATGCGTTCAGCCGGCCAGCTCGCGCGCCCGCTCGGCCGACAATCCTGGCGGGGGGGCCCGCGCCAGCCTCTGCCCTTCGGGGAAACGCAGCGCCGTGCCTGCCATCAGGCGCGCCCGCCGCGCGCGCGCAGCACTTGTCGAAACGCGCGCCGCGGGGGGCCAGCAAAACGCCCCACCTCTCCGGCGACCGCGGGCGACGCCCAGCGGGCTGCTGCGGCGACCTGGCCCACGGACTTCTCTCTCGCGCGCCCGCGGATGGGGGTGGGCAAGCGCGGGGCGAGCACGGGCGCGAGACATGAAAGGGCCCAGGGGCACGCAAAGAAATGCACAAAAATAAAAATAATCAAAATATGTTCAAATATGTTTTAGGTTCTTGTCTCCCCCGCCACTTTCCTATATTTTCTGGGGAGACGACGATTAATTGCGTCTGTGTTTTTTCCCTCCTGAAGAAGGAGGGGGGGAGGGGGGGGCGAAACTGGCGCTGGCTGGCGCGAGGGCGCAGATCATCCACTGGCCCGCCGCCGCGCTCGCTCTCCGCTGCGCCGCGGGGGGGCGGCGCGCGGGCGACGGGCGACGGTCGCGCAAGCAGGAGCACGAACGGGACAGGCCACGAGCTGTCGTGGCAGCTGAAGGTTCCAGAAATCCGGCCGCGGCCGCGGGCGTTTCCAGACGGCGCCCATCTGGCGCATGAACCCGCATTCCCCCCACATGGGTAAATCGGAAATGTCGTCGCCTGGCGCAGCGCGAAGGCCCGGGGGGGGGCGGGCGGGAAATAGGGGTCTTGCGCTCGCCGGGCGGAGCCCGGTCGATCAGACCTGTCCGACTACTGACCAAACCAAGAGTGATCAGCGATGACCGCGCGACTTGCGCACTTCGCCGAGCCTGGCCTACACGACCACTCCGCGATGAATTTGTCGCTGAGCATGCGCGCTCTGCGCGCGCGGAGCGAGGCCTGCGCTGGCGCGCAAGGAGGCCGCGCGCCGGTCGCCGCGCGCCAAGAAGACGGCGCCGCCGCCTCGCGGTCGACTTGCGGATGACGGAATCGAAGGGGCGGAACAACTGACCTTGCTATTGGCCACCCTCGCTTTGGGAGCCAAGCTGTGCCAATTTTCTCGCGGGGGGGGTGACTGTGACCTCGTGCGCCAGCGAGCGATCCGCATGTTTGCCGATATTCCCCAAGTTCTGTGGCGCCTCCAGCCTTTTCGCACCGCCGAACCCCGAACTCCCAAACGTTGTCCCGAGCGACGCCACATAAGGAACAAACTGCCCTTCAGTATAATACCAGCAATCAAGAAGCTCGTAACATTGTTCCAACAAAGTGCCCAGACGGGGGATCCGAACGAACATTTCGAACCCTCAGCTCCGAGAGGCTCCCGGCCCACAAGAGGCTCCCAAGAGGCCCCCAAAAGACCCGTGGAGGTCCCAAAACTGCTTTCCAGAAGCTCCCGAAAGCCCCCCGAAGAGATCGCCATAAGCATCCCTGAGACTCACGCCAGCGTCACTCGTCGTCGTCGCCGCCGTCGTCGTCGTCTCCCCTCAAGGTCGGCGGCACCGGCCGTAAGGCCCTCGCAGTCGGCCAGGAGGGGGGACGAGGCCAATGTTTCCCGGCTGGCTCTCTAAGACCTCTGGGAGTTTCTGATATGAGAAGCCGGCAAGCGGGGCTACGCCAGCTCCTCTCCGGCGTTCCCCGGGCAAGCCTCCCCAGAGCGGCTTGCTTGACTCAGGAAGGTGTCCCGAGGAGCGTTTTCCTACTCATTCCCAATACGCGTGCACAAAGCCTTTGCGCAGGTCCTTTGCAGCTGCCTCGAAGTTCCTTCGAAGCTTGCTCTGAAAGACTTCCAAGCTCCCCAGGCATGGTTCCCAGCGTCCTGGCAAACGTCCCCCACAGGCATTCTCTAAGCTTGCAGGCTGTCCACTCAAAGCTTGCAAGCTCTCCAGGCATGTTTTCCAGCGTCCTGGCAAGTGTCTCGCACACAAAAATCCTGCGCTTTGGACTTCGCTGCTATTCGGGTGTTGGACGCCACAATTGGTCAAAATCGGCCCCCGGACCTCTGCTGAGGTCCTCCTGGTGTTGTTTTCCACCCTGGATCCGTTTGTGACGGTCCCAGAGACCGAAAATGGCCCCTGGATGCCGGAACAAACAAAAACCCTCCAACATATAGCGCCTCGAACCTGCCCGCGCTTCCTGCTGGCCGGTATCACTGCTGGGCCACCTCAGACCCCCAGACGGGTCCAAGTGGAGTCCCCTTCCCATCAGATCCCATCAGCTGGGGCGCGGGCCACTTTAAGGGCACTGTCGTCTTGGGCGATCTCCCAAGCTACTTGCGCCCCGAGGTGTCGTGTCGATAGGGGCCTCCTAGATGGGGACCGAGTAGAGGGGGTTGGATGACCGCGCCGCATCGTCAATGCATCGCCCATGCATCGCCGATGCATCGTCGACATCACCGATGCATCGGCGAACGTCGGCGTGGAGCAAATCGGGCCCCACATCGAACCGCATCGCCGATGCATCGGCGATGCGGCGCGACGTTCTGACCCCACCTACTCCGACCCGACCTGGGATACCTATCAGGTGGTTCCCAAGGGGACCCCAGGGAAAGGGACTTCCGAGACGGGCGATGCCGATGTCTGAAGCTCGGTCGGCTTCGCCCGCAAGACCGTCGCATGACGCTGTCACTCGCACTCCGACGCCGCGGTCTCAGAAGTCCCCTCCCTCTGGAAGTACGCAGCCTGAAGGGAGTCCGTCGCGCGAAGCGCCAACGGCCACTGGAAAGCGAGCCAAGACCCAACGGCCTCGGCTCCAGCGCTCGCAAGGCGCCCACCCCAAGGAGCCCACCCGAAATCGGGATCACGGCGGGGAGGGCGCGCAAGCGCAGTGAGAGCACGCAAGGAAGATAGGCGAACTCTTATAGGAAAACCCTCAAACGAGTTAAGTGAGATTCAACCAGTGAACCTCGGGGTCATCGACTCTGAGGCGCCTCTGACCAGATATGGATTCGTGCCGCTTATAGTCGGCAGGGTGCCTGTTGGTATTGAAACGCAACATGTGACCTGCAGCACGATTAGAATATGGTGGGGGCGGGCAACTGGAAACCAACGAAGAAGCCTTGCCCGTAGAGATGCCCCCACAAGTCATACAAATGACCACGGCCCCTGGGGCAGCGAAAAGCCCATGGCCTCTGGCCGCCTCGGGAGGGATTTCACCAGCGCGGGGCAGGGGACGAGCAGGGCGAGAGCACGGATCGGCGGCAGGCCCACCCCCCGTTCCCCCAAGGCGCCTAGCCTTGATAGGCGGCTCCCTCCCGAGCGGCCTGGAAGAGGCCCAGCGAGGCGAGGGGGGAGGGGCAGAAGCAGCAGGCCGCGCCTCGAACTCGCGGACGGCCTGGACGAGCGTGTCGTCGCGATGAGCTGCGAAAGACACACCCTGAGCCGAAGACGGCGCAGGGCCCAAGAGACGAGCACGAACCATCCTCGGAGGGGGGGAAAGCGGACGAGCTCGCACCTTGGAAGCCTGAATGCGGGCATGAACGCGCCTGAAAACCTGAGCAGGGGTCACTCCCTCATCAGGCTCAGGTGTCGGAAGAACTCCTCCCCCTCCCGACGGCGACGGCGACGACAGGTCCACCTCCCCCCCCAGAGAGTGTGTCCTATCCAGAGCAGGCTTAGACCGACTCTCGCCTTCGCGTTGCAACGACTTTTCCGACGACGACGCACGACTGTCAGGCACAGAGAGGTCAGCCTGGAGCCTAGCTCGGACTCTCCGAAATTCCTCCAAAGGCGAGGCCGATCGCGCGCGCGACTGGCCTGCAGGAGCCTCCGAAAGGTTCTCATGAGAGAGGGCTCCCTCGTCCCCCTGGGTGACCTCAGGGACCAGGAGACGATTACATAAAAGTATCTTCGCAGGGCACTGGCGACGCGCGAAAATCTGACGCTGCTTGGAAGTCCCCACAAACTTAGCGCAGATCGGGCACCGCCAGCCTTTGCCAGACGGGAAGAAAGTATGAAACATATTGGCGTCAACTGGTTTTTGGGCTTTAGCCTTGGCTCGAGCACGACGCCTCTCCCAAAAGCGAGTTTCGCCTGGGGCAACCGTGGCCCCTAAATAGTGGGTGTGGGCCCTGGCAATCCAAACTAAACCTTTGCGGGCTGATTTAAAAAGGAGCTCTACACGCTTAGCTACTGCTGTGGGGACGGCGTGCATGTCTCGGCCCTGGCAGGCCGCGAAGTCAGCCCACCTGTTCCCCCGAGCTTCGTATCCCTGACCTGTCTGATGCCCAGGTACATGAACAATCTGAAAGTCATCCGATAGGCCTCCAAGATCCGCAATGCGCCGCCATATTTCACACCACAGATCTGCGTTAGGACGCCTCGGATGACAGCCCCAGGCCGGGCCTCGCTCGAGACCTTGAGGTAAATCCAAATAGTCGGTCAGGATTCTCAAAGGAAGGATAGCGATGCGCAATATCTGGACCACTGCAAACAACTGCGCACGAGGCGATGTCTGGATCGGCCCTGGCAGTGGCCCATATACAACCAAGTCAACCATGTTCGGCCGAATCTGAGCGAACCCCCAGCCCGCTCTTGCGGCATCAGCCCAATGAGAAAACTTACGGCATGCCCCATCTGAAAACACGTCGCCTGTGACAGCACTTGCATCTCCGTATAGGACGCGCCATACTCCACTGTCGTCACGCGCAGGCAACGGCGGCAATGTAGTCTTGGCGAGCAAACCTCGAGCCCAGAACCACGAGGAAGGAGAGACTGCAGGTAAACACCCTTGCTCCTCCGCATTGCCAAACGCCTCTCTGCGCCCATCTTCGTTGTATTCACAAACCCACGGAATATGGAAAAGATCAGCGTGTGACTCCGAGCAGCAAGGGCATGTAGCAGTGTCTGAGTACCCATGCTTAGCCCTTCGCGATGGTGGCCAAAGTCCCCCAGTCACTACTGCTCGTAGCGTAGCTGCTTGTTGCTTCGTTAGCACATAAGGTTTATCAGGATCTTCCTCCTCCAGCGTTCTGCCCAGCACACTGATCACTGGTGCCAGCCAATATCCCGCCGAGGACTTCGGATCTAACTCCGTGCCGTGGTCACGATCGGGACGGCGTGACCAGTCAAACCAAAGCCGCCTCTCAGCAGCTTCTCGGGCCAAATCGCGTACGGATAACGGCGACCACGTTCGAAGGTCAAGTTTGTCTCCTCGATCCGTCTGCCATTCGAAAGCGGACCTAGACACCCAGCCCAAATCACGAATAGCTAATAACATGGCCCCACAGGGCCCTGCCACACGGCCCCACGGCTTGGCCGCGCGATAAACAATATATATTTGTCTTATCCAGGCTTGTTGCAGAACACCGCGTAGCGTATTGTCCCAACACAACAGCGCCCACTGGAAGACTGGGTCGGCCCAGGCGGAAACCTGCGGATCCTGCGTGCTGCTGCCCTGGAGAAAAGTAGAAAGCCAGGCCGAACCTTGTTTCCCTGGCTCATACCAAGCGCCCCTGAGGGCCCGCCTCATGGCATGCACAAGTGACGGAGGGGCCCCATGAACACCCACACCATATGTTAGAGCTCCAGGAATGGCCTGCTTGGCGAATTTACCCAAAATAGGGCCGGCCTTTCGTAGGCGTCGAAACCGAGCTTGACGAGTTTTCATCTTCCCGATCCTGGTCCTGAGACGAGCGTATCTAATCGGCCTGCTAGAAGCCACCTCCACCCCCAGGACCTCGAGCGCGTCGACGACCCGATAGCCAAAAACGCCGATGCGACGACATACCTGCCTGGCATGCTTCAAGTTAGAGCTGGTAACCGTCATTTTTCGCTTAGCCGCTTTAAGATCGACGTCCTCTAGTATGATGGCTAACTCTGACAACACCTCGCACGCGTGCTCGACAATGTACCTGACCTTAGCGACGACCTGAATTGTGATATCGTCCGCGTATAGGTGTAAAGCACGATGGACATGAGATGTGGCAGACAGCAGGGGGCCGATGGGAGTGAGAAGGACGAGCTGCAAGATAAACATGGCCAGGCTGCAGCCTGGCAAGACGCCTCGCCTCGCCCACACTGGGTCAGAGTAGGCGCCCTCCCATCCAAGCCGACGACTCGCTCCGTACATCTGCAATGCAAGACACAACAAAGCTCCAGGAAACCCGTGTTGCCTACCTGCAGCAATAATCAACTGCCAACCGATACGGTCGAAAGCCTTTTCCAAATCTACAATAGCATGGAGGACCACATCATCATCTGGCCGAGAAGGAGACTTTACCTGGCTTTCCCCTTGAAGCAAGACACGTGCGGCAACGTCCGTCGTACACTTCCCAGAACCCAAGGCGATGTAGTCTCTCCCCAGCTTCGAAGCCCACTGACGAACGTACCCGATGCGAGCCTTGGCCCAGACGCGGTACAAGGACACGAGCAACGCGATAGGCCTGTAGCCCCCTGTGGGCTTCCCCAGGAGGACTATGTGGACAAACTGCATGGGACTGGGCCACAAGGACCACTGCTCACACAAGAAGAACAAGTAGCCTAGCATTGACAAGGCCGAATGACTGAGTAAGGCCCAATGCCGCGGCCTGAATACGTCGGCCCCCACGGCGGTCCTAGTTGGGAAACTCTTGGAGGCCCGTCGGAGTACAGCAATCCCCATCGGTGGCAGCCTGGGGCCCACATCCCGAAGACGATCGAGCTCATCACGAAGCCCATCCTCATACGTAGGCTCCTCGGTCCCCTCCCAGATGTTCGCCCAGAAGTCCCTCTGGACCCCCGCGACGTCGGACGCATGGCTGGACGGGCCGAGGGAGGTGTGCACCTGGGAGAGCGTCCAGCCCTTCGGTTTGGACCACAGATGAACAGGCCGAGACCGATGAGCAAGACAATCACGTAACCACTTCACAAAACCTTGCCCTCGCTTTTTGCCACACTCCTGCTCAACGTTATGTGCAAGTTTGGCGAGCACCGCAGCGAGGCTGCGCAACAAAACTGCCTGATGACGCCCGGCTTGGCTGAATATGGCGATCAAGTAAGATGATACTTCCACTGCAAGCCCGTCGGGAAGACACCCCGCCAAACGACGCATACGGCCCCTTCCTGCCATCAAGTCTGAGATCGGCTGCCAGATAGAATGATGCCTGCCTTGAGGCACGCTGCCAAACTTCTGAATAACATGCGCCACGTCTTCAATACGATGTTGCAACAGCCGCAGCGCTCTCGACGTACAGGTGCCCGCTGGCTTCTGATGAGCCAGAGCACCTCCTGCCGTCACGTGGTGATATTGTATGCTTTCCCCTCGGCCCACGTGCGCCTCAGGTTTATCAAGAGAGAAAAGTGGAACAAGTTCACGCTCAGCACCTTGATACAACTGCCGATATAAGTTGTCAAGCCGCTGCTGTCGGTCCCCTGCGTCACCTGGCCCAAGCCGAGCATCAGCCTCCATCAGCGACGTCCGCGAGCACTGCGGGTCGCCTAGCTCCACCAAGTCCTCATCGGAGTCACTGTCGTCCAACTTCGGCATCTTGGCAGGCTGTGGAGGGAAAACCTTGGGGCCGCGAACGCGAATCACCTGCTGCGCCCTCGGCTTTGCGCCCAGCGAGACAAACGTGGGATAGTGGGGGCGCGGAGCGTAGTCATGAACCCTTCGCGGCTTACCCATCACGGAAGCCATGCTGTCACTGGCCAGCCAATAGTCGATGAAAGTGTGAGTCCCTGTCTTGGCGACCCTGTAGGAGCCCTCGTCCGCGACGATCAGGTGACCGTCGACCTTGCCCACGAACTCGGACTCACTCAGCACGCTCGGCGGCAGGTTCCAATCGCCGCCGAAGACAAAAGGGGCTCGATAGAAGCGGAGCACCTCGCCCAGCCTCTCGAGCCGATCTAGGTTGTCATGCGCGAGGCCCAAGCCCTGCTGCAAGTAGATGGACCCAGCGAGAAAACCTCCTCGAGGGCCTCCATGAACATACACTCCCACGCACCACGACGGGACGAGCACATGATCATGACAATGTGGTAAGCTGTCTAGGTACGTCACCCCTATGTAGCTGCGCACGAAAAGCCCAGCTCCAGCCATCATGGCCCCAGTTGGGCCTGTGAAGCAGTCCGTGATGAAGGCCTTCCAACCGTTTTTGGCACACCATTCTTCCGCTAGGCGCCTGTCATCACCCCGAACTCGAACCTCCTGGGAGGCAACCAGATGAGCACCAGCAGCACCGTCTTCCAAGAAAGATCGTATCCGCTGCCAGCCATTGGCATTGTAAGTGACAAAATTGAGAGATCGCCGCTGAGCGCGACGAGGTGCACGCCGATGGCCGCGGCGCTCTGCTTGGCCACCCGAAGGTCGGTACGACCCGCCACCTGAGGCATGGGGCACCGATGACGAGCCGTGCGTGCCTACGGGCCAGAGGCCCGAAGGTCGGTACGACTCGCCACCAGAGGGCTCCGCATGCGCGTGTGGGGTATCGTGCGTGCCAACGGGGGCAGTAGCTTCCAAAACTGTGGCTGAAGGAACAGATGTCGATAGCCTCACGCCGCTCGAATCTCTGTGGGTCTCCAACCGTGGCACAGGCAGTTCACTCAGAGGCAGGTCGTCAAGTGACAGAACCGCTCCGTCGAATAGCCTAGGCATATCAAAGTGATGTTGTACGTCACGAACCTCCCTCAGCCTCGGCTTCGTCGTCAACGTATAGCTGGCTGTCCCATGCCGTAGGATTGAGGCCTTGAGGGTGAGGTTGAGTAGCCGCCTGCTGAAGGGCCTGGAACTGCGACTGCAAAGAGGCCACCATCGTCTCGGCGTTGCCCGCAAGAATGGCTGCTGGCACTCCTTGGATGATGGTCTCGAGGCGCCCCAGGGCGGCAGAGAAATCAGGCTGACCAGGTCCGTGATTGACGGTAACTGCACCTGTCTGCGCCAGAACGGCGGCCCGAGCCACGTTGACCTCCGCCAGGATCTGGCCAAGCTCGACCACCACCGCGTCGTAGGCCGTCTGCTTGTCCTCGAGCTGCTTCTTGAGCGACTCGACAGAGACCTTGAGCTCCTCGGCCTCCTTCGACTTGGCTGACTGACGGTCGAGCGCTCGTCGTAGGAGGTCGTCGGGCGTGCGAGAAGCCTTCTCCTTGGCTTCTGCCACGCCCAAATCACGCTTTGCTTGCTGAAGAAGAGCTGAGTTATCATCAAGTCCAAGCTTCTTAAGCGCTCCCACTGCACGGCGACACTTGGCCACCTCGTCGGAAACAGAAGCCTCGGTGGATGCTCCCGCCTCATCCTCAGCGCCTGTGGGAAGGCGAGCCGACGATCTTGGGCGGGAGGGGCGGCGCGTAGTCCTGTCTGGTGGCCCTGCAGGATCTGGCTGACCTGACTTGTCCCGTCCACACATGTAGCACCGCGTTGAAGAAGCGAAGTTACGATTGTAACCGCACTGACGAGTAGCCGCACATGACCAGCGAGGTTCACGCGGGTCATCGCGCTGCTGACCACGGCCTCCGCGCCCTCCACCCATGGGCTGAGAACCGTGATGCGCTGCCAGCAACTCCTTTGCTGATTCAAGCCGAAGAAGGTGACGTGCACGTTGCCGAAGGCGCCGCCCTCGACGATGCCACGCCGGCGACCTGGATCGTGATGTCGTCGCTGGAAACGCCTTGCACGTCCGCCGCTGGGCAGACACAAGGCTGCTGTCGCCCCTGCCTATCGCGCGCACGGGGCCGCGGGCACGGGGCTGGGCGCAGGCCAAAACGCACCGCGGGGAAAGGTCTCCCACGGCTCAAGCCCACGCCTCCCTCCCTCTGGAAGGAGGAGGAGGAGGAGGAGGAGGAGGAGGAGGAGGGGGGGGGGAGGAGGAGGAGGAGGAGGAGGAGGGAGGAGGAGGAGGAGGAGGAGGAGGAGGAGGAGGAGGAGGAGGAGGAGGAGGAGGAGGAGGAGGAGGAGGAGGAGGAGGAGGAGGCTGGCATACGAGGAGGGATGCATCTGCCCGGAATCGGCGATGCATCGCCGATGCATCGGCGACAGGCCCCCAGTAGTGCATCGGCACCTTCCTGGACTGGTTGGGGCTGTCGGACCTCTATCGGCGATCAGCGGGCGATTGGGGGTCGATGCCTGCCCCCCCTATGCCTACCCTCCCCCTATCGTCGCCCCTGACCCGTGTCCGCAGCGGCCCGCCAGGGGGGGTGCCTTCGTGTACTCCTCGGCGGCGCGCCGCCACTCCCGCTGCCCGAAGAGGCGGTTGCCCTCGCCGGGGGGCGGGGGGCGGGCGGTCGAGAGGGGCGCGGGGCCACGGGGGAGGGAGGAGGGGGAGGTCGAGGAGGAGGAGGAGGAGGAGGAGGAGGAGGAGGAGGAGGAGGAGGAGGAAGAGGAGGAGGAGGAGGAGGAGGACGAGGAGGCCGAGGGAGGAGGGGAGGAGGTCGAAGGAGGAGGGGAGGAGGTCGAGGGGAGGAGGTCGAGGAGGAGGACGAACACGAGGAGAAGAGACGAAGAGGAGGTAGAGAGGGGGGAGAGGAGCGGCTGAGGAGGATCGGCACAGGAGAAGAAAAAGGAGAAATGCTGCGATGGGGTGATCGCGTATCGTGCGAGCCCTCCGTGAGCTCGCCGCCGTCTCAGACAACGCACCAGACTTCTTCCGGTGACCGTGTGCTCGCACGGGGGAGTGAGGATATGACGGGCGAAGGACGGCATGAACGAAACTTCTTCGCCGTCGGGGACGCCTGTCCCAAGGCGGCTGGAAAGTTTGTACCCCTACGGTGGCACATCAGGGCATGACCTTCCCAAGCCGCCCTGGGAAAGATATCCCATAATCGAACCGATAAGTCGGATCGGCAACCGGAAAACATCGGATCGGAGGAAATCGGCAGCCGAGTCGGGAAGGTCGAATCGGCGAAAATCAGCAGGCTAAAGGGCCTCCGTTGGCGAATTCGGAGCCCACATCAAGATCCAAAATCGAATCGAATCGGAATCGAAATCCGTCGACATCGAATCGAATCGAATCGGAGGAATCGAAACGAGCCCTGCCCTGGGCAGGCGCCCTCAACGACGGAAAACTCTGTGTCATATACCGCTGTGCGCCCGCCAGAGGAGCCCCGACCCCCTCGCGTCGGGACAGCAACTACAATCGACCCGTATCAGAAGGATGCGTGGCTACAATAAGGGCCCGACCACAAGAAACCTCCCACAGGAAACCCAACGCTGAGACCCCAGGGCGTCCATCGATTTTTGTGCGAGAACGTCACGCCTTCCATGGAACAAACGATCGAAGCCGAAAGAACCCAGGGCACCCTGGAGGCACGCCGGGTGTTTCTTGGCATGGGCCCCCCACTGCAGGATGCGAGGGCCATGGAAACCCATGTCAACGTTTCTGTCGAACGAAGTTGGATGCGAGGATGCAGGGGCAACCTTGAAACAATCGCACCTCTTTACTACAGGGCAATTTTTAATACATCGGATTTTTTATGTTTCATCATAGTTTTCTGTTAAACAAAACATACATGATTAATTCATAAAGAAGTTTATGCATTAACCCATCGTTGCTTTTAGTACTAAAGCCCTGCATATTTAATACATGATCCGCACGCGGAGCATGTATTTAAAACGGCACTGTATGCTTAGGCCGGGCATGTCCTCCTACAGGCGGATTTGGCGCGACACAATGGACGCTGTGAGGGCGTGGCGTCGTGGGCCTTCGGGCTGGATATCGACGGCAGAGCTGGTTCGCCCCCCGAATTACAGCCAAACGCCCTAATAAGGACGCGCGGTGAGGACGCAAGACCCTTGGAAGCCAAAGTTGGGATTTTTGGGGCGGCAGGCGACGAAAACCTCAAGAACGCAAGAGCAAGGAAGAGCAAGGACGTGAGGGTACCCTGAGCAAGGTCGCGCGTCTTTGCCCGGGTGTTTGACTGTAGGTTGCCCCCATCGTATCTACGGACCAAACCCCGGATTTCGAGCACACGCAAAAGTATCGAAAGTGTCGAACGACTATCGGTTCCCAAGGCTCGGGAGCGGCCAAGAGGGGGGTGTCCAAGAGGGGGGGGGCGCAACTCATGACCAGCGGCACGTGCGCGGCCCAGCAGGGGGGCCAGGGACGTAACGAAATAAGAACAGGCGCCATGAAAGCTGGGGAAATATCGTGGCCCCCGCCATGATATCCACACACCCCTGGTCATCACCCTCCTCTTTGCCGCCCCCGAAAGGCCCGACACGTGTAAACCCTCTATTTCCGGTACTTTCTTGGTGTTCGAGATTCTTTCTTGTGACCGACGCTAAACTAGGTTGGAACATCATGAGACGACAACCTTCGAGCAGGATGTCGACAGAACTGACTTGCCCCCAAAATTGATTGCTCCCTCGGGTCCGCGACACGAAAACATCGACGCGCTGTGGGCCTACACGGCGACTATATATATATATATATACACATATATATATATATATCTATATATGAAAATTTATATGTATATATACATATACGTACATACACATATATATATATATATATATATGTGTGTGTGCGTGTTTCCGTAGATTTGAAGATGCATCTGACGCCGAAGTTTCCGCATATTCAACGATGCAAATACATCCTGGCTCACAAATACCTGATCGAGTCTGGGGTCGATTCGTAGTCGATCCCGTAATCGAGCTCAGCACATTCTGAAGTCCATCCCCCCAGCCGAGGCCTGGGGTCGAGCCACCGACAGGGGGGAGGGACGGCGGAGGAGGGAGGCCAACGGAGGCGAACAACAGTACAGTACGAGCTCGACCAGAAAACAAATCTACACGACACAAAAAAAAACACCCGAGATTTTTTGGGGGAGGGGCTACGCGCGCGCTGAGCGGTCGTGGCGCCGCGCGGCGGCGCCCAACGCCGCGGGAGGCGGTGCGTGGCTCAGGCGAATGCACCTAGTTGGGTTGGGTGGGGGGGGGCCCGCCACACGCGACCCGCACAGGGGAGTGCAGAACTGCGCGTGTGACGGACAGCTGCCTCCGCGAGCGTCATTGGCAACACACCACATGTCGGGGCGGTGCCACCCAGGGCCCAAGCAGTACGACTCGCCCCCGTAGCGGCAAACTGACAGAATGCCGGCCCAGCAAAAAAACTGAGACCCCAGAACGATCATTGATTTTTGGTGTGCGAACGTCGCGCTTTCCAAAGCAAAACCATCGAAACCCGCGGAAACCAGGGCACCCTGGAGGCAAACAGGGTGCTGCTTAGCATGGGTTTCAACTGTAGGGAGGGAGGAACAATGACACAAAGGAGCTCCCCAGCTGTGATTGTACAATGTTTTCCCGCCAGGGTCCAGGCCTGGAGTCTGGAAGAAACATTAAACATGAGCAACAACAGCAAACACTTGTAAACAAAGCACGAACAATCGCCCCCAGACTATGTTTTCTTTTGCTCGTATATGCAATACTCCTCCTGTGGAGGGACCTGCACGACTTACGACTAGCATCGATCTCGGGGCCGGGTTGGCCGCCTCTAGCGAGGAGGTCCTCTATGCTAGAGGCCTCCTAGATGGGGTCGGAGTAGATGTGGTCGAAGGATCGCGCCGCATCGGCGATGCATCGGCTATACATCGGCGTCGTCACCGATGCATCGGCGACGTCGGCATTGAGAAAGTTCAGCCCCACATCGAGCCGCATCGCCGATGCATGACCGATGCATCGCCGATGCATCGACGATGCGGCACGATCCTACGACCCCATCTGTTCTGACCCCATCTCGGAGGCCCAGATGTGCCCCCTGAGCAGGGAAACTTTTTTTGAGAAATATTGAAAACATGAAAATTGTATGTTTTAGATAGATATTTTGATAAGTATGGATCGAGTAATTGGATGTGTCAGGCGCGGGCCAGAGGCACCACGTCATCAGGAGGACCGCCCCCCCCCCTGGTTACTAACACGGCCCAAGACCTGCTGTCGTGCTTGTTTCTGCTCCCTGGCAGCGCTCCGCGAGGAGCGTTCCACTGCGCCGACCCCTCGGCGTGTGGGAGATGCCGTCGTCGTCGTTGTCGTCGCCGTCCGGTGAAACTGCCGCCCCATCAAGACCCTGGTGGGTCCTGGGGGGTGGGGTCGCCAGCGGTTGCCCCTGGGAAGGCCCCGCCTTCAATGTCTGTTGCACTGGCCGTAAGGCCTTCGCAATAGAAGTAAGTCCGCCACCGTGCCGCTTGGCACGGAGTGGGCGTGTCCTCAGGTCCTCTGCCAAATCTCTTGAACATCAGCCCTCACTCATGAGGAGTCTTTAAGGGGCTGGGACCCAACATTTCTCCTGTAACTTCCGTCTTCTTGAGACTTGTCGCGTGACACCCCCAACACGGGCCACGAGAGCTTCAAGAGGCCCCCAAGACGTCCAATATCGTCTCAAGACGGCCCAAGACGCCTCCGAGACGCCCCGAAAGAGCCCCAAGAGCCTTCCCCAGAGGGCAACATCATTGATTTCCCATCAGCTTTTCAATTTTTGGGGTCCTCGACTGTTCGAGCTCCCAACGCTCCAAGACGGCACAAGAGGCCCCCAGGACCGCCCCAAGACGGGCCGAGAGGCCCCCAGGAGGGCCCCAACTCACTCCAAGAGGGCTCCAAGATGGCGCCAGAGGCGCTCAAGACGACCCAAAAAGACCCAAAGACTGCCTCAGCCCCAGACGGCCCAAGACGGCGCCAACTGCCCAAGAGCGCCCCAAGATCGCACCCCACAGCGCCCCAGAGGCCTCCAAGATGGCCCCATACCGGCGGAAGCGGCCCCTAAGACGGCCCCAGAAGGGCTCCAAGGCGACCCAAGAGGCCTCAAGACGCCCAAGATGGTTTCCCACTAGTGCATGAAGCGCCATGAGACTGCCCAGAGAGGCCCTAAAGTCGGCTTCCGACTGCGTCAGACGTGCCAGGAACGCCATACGACGACCACAGAGGCCCCCGAGAAACTCCCAAATGCACCCAATAGGCCCAAGGAGACTCCCCAAAGGCATCCAAGAGGCCCCCAGGAAGCTTCTGGGAGACTCCAAGAGTGCCCCAATGGGCTCTCAAGAAGCCTCCTCCTCCTTGCTCCTGCTTGCTCCTCCTCCTCCTCCTCCTCCTCCTCCTCCTCCTCCTCCTCCTCCTCCTCCTCCTCCTCCTCCTCCTCCTCCTCCTCCTCCTCCTCCTCCTCCTCCTCCTCTTCGTGTTCGCCTGCTTCGTAGTATTCGTCTTGTTGGTATTGTTTGTAGTGTCAGTGAATGCTTCGTAATACTCCTCAGCGATAGTATAAGCATTACTATCACTATCATTATACATGTTACTAATAGCATTCGGCTTCTTATGTGTTCCTATCATTATGATTATCCTCCTCTCCCTCACAACGTCTGGGGAACATCGAGTCCGACGGCTGGGCTGGGACATGGCCACGAAGATCGGCCCCATAGGCACTTCGAAAAAGGCAGGGGACGGGGGAGATTCGCCGTCTTCGTCTTCGAAAACTCCCCGAAACGTACCCACCCGCCTCACCACGCGAGACGAATATTTCCATGAACGCTGCGTGCAACAAAAACACATCGCCAGATATGCAGATCTGTATGAGCGGCGCTGCCCTCATCTCCACGAAAAAGGCGACTATTGCGCACTTTGCAGCCTCTGTGGCAACCGCGTGGCCCCTGCCTCTGCTGGACCTCCAAAAAGCCAACGGAACTGGTAACAATTGCGCCAATTGCGCCGTTCACGGCAACCCAGAGAGCAGCGAGGTCTCAAATGGGTGCGCGTGGCTCCCGAGCCAGCTGGACCTTCCAGGAGCTAACGAAAGTGGTGAGAGTTGAGCAGTTCGCAACTACACAGGGAGCAGCGAGGTCTCGGCTAGTGTGGCCCCCGACTCCGCTGGACTTCCCAAGTGCCCACGACAGTGGTGACCATTACGCAGTTCGTAATCTCCCAGGAAGCAGCGATGTCTCGTCTGGGTGCGCGTGGTCTCTGTCCCCGCTGGACCTCCCAGGAGCCACCGACAGTGATGACACTTGCGCAGTTCGCAACCACACAAGGAGCAATCAAATCTCTTCTGGGTGCGCGTGTCCCCCGACTCCGCCGTGCCGCCCGGAAGCCCACGAACGTGGCGACAATTGCGCAGTCCGCAGCCACCCTGGGAGCTGCGAGGTCTCGGCTGGGTGTGCGTGGTCCCTGACTCCGCTGGACCTCCCTAGTTGCCCACGAAACTGACGACAATTGTGCAGTTCGCAGCCACCCAGGGAGCTGCGAAGTTTCGGCTGGGTGCGCGAACTGCGCGATTCCGCCGTGCCGCCCAGGAGCCCACGAAAGTGGCGACAATTGCGCAGTCCGCAGCCACCCTGGGAGCTGCGAGGTCTCGGCTGGGTGTACTCCGCGACTCCGCCGTGCATCCCAGGAGCCCACGAAAGTGGCGACACTTGAACACTTCCAGCCCCCCAGGGAGCTGCGAGGTCTCGGCTGGGTGCGCGTACTCCGCGACCCCGCTGTGTCTCCCAGGAGCCCAAGAGAGTGGCGACAGTTGCGCAGTCCACAGCCCCCTAGGGAGCAGCGAAGGAGGAGGCAGAAGGAGGAGGGGGGCAAGCTAGGTGCGCTCGTGTCATATCTGACGTCCTACCCCTCCCTCCCGTCTTTTACCACGGCGTAGATTGTTTAGTCGCACAGTCGGATGTCGTAGCATGGCGTGGCATTACATGGCATATGGTGGTGTTGAAGACTAACGCGTAGCATGACATAGCATGGCGTGGCGACGCAAGGAGAACACGCGCGAGCAGTGATCTATCGGGCCGGGCGAAAGGGGGGGATAGCAAAGGGGGGGGGTGAGAATCAGCTCACGGAGCTGATTTTCCCGGCGCCTCCCGGCGCCGGGAGGCGGCCATGTATGGAGAAATGGGCCCCTCGGTGGGGCCGACACCAGCTGCATACAGCAGATTTCGTACCCCCCCCCTTCCCAATCCCCCCTTTCGTCAGGCCCGAATCTAGAGCCAAAATGAGTCCCCAACACCGCAGGGCTGGGACGCAAAGGCCTGCGCCGCAAGCGCCTCGCGCAAAAGGGGGGCACGGGGGGCCCGCGACAGCCCCGGTGTGTGCGGCAGCGGTCCGGCGAGGCCTCGCCTGCGTCGGAGATGGACAGACCCCCCTTTAGTAAAACGTGGTGTAGTGAAAACGACCTGAGGCCCAAACCTGGCGGGCGCAAGCCTGGAAAATGACGGCCGCGGCGCCCTCTCGAGAACCGAAAACGGACAATTCACCAATCGACGTGTCACTGTCGGGGGTTTTGTCCACCGCTGACTGAGACGTCGCCACACTTTGCTGAGGACCAGAGGGGCCTGTTTTCCGCCACCGCCACCACCAGAAGTTGGAGGGGGGAAGGATGGCGAGGATGCGGAGGAGGAGGAGGACGAGGAGGAGGAGGAGGACGACCCCTTCCCCTCCTGCTCGTGGTGGTGGCGGTGGACAACGAGCCCACCAGGATCCGTGCCCTCGCCGCCATGCCGGCTGTTCTCGTCCGGTCGGCCACGATCCCCTGTCAGGAACGCACTTCTCGGGTGCACACGGCCGTGTGCTCACCGGTCGTGGTACGCCTGCGCGAGCCTCAGGCCGGGCGTGTCCCCCTGCAGGCGGATTCTGGGCGAAAAGTTCGAGATACTCAAAAACTGCCCCCGAATAGTCATCAGAACATTGTCCCAAGACTATCTTTGGACTATCTCTTAGCATTCCTCCCGTAGAGGGACAGGCCCGACTTGACACCAGCCCGAGCTCCTGCCCCTCGACCCGCCTTGTTGTGCCCCCCTGGATGCTCTTGGGTTGCTCCTGCTGGGGCAAGGACGACGCGAGAGAGAGGCCTCGCGAGCCCTTTTCGCTCGACGAAAGAGACCTCAATGACACCTCGAAGGCGTGGTATACAAGGCACGCCGAGCGATCGCAGGCAGCCCGTGCCTAGATGTCTGTCCGCTACGAGGGCCTGGGGTGTACCTGAAGGTATCCTAGATGGTGTCCAGGTAGATGGAATCGGAGAATCGCGCCTCCTTGCCGATACATCGGCGATGCATCGGCGCCGTCGGCGCGGGGAAATTTTGGCTCCACATCGAGCCACATCGCCGATGTATCGGCGATGCGGCGCGACCCGCTTCGACCCCATCTGGAAGGCCTGGAGTCAGGTCGGGCGTGTCCTCCTACAGGTGGGTGTTCGACGAAAAATAAAATAAATGGCAACACACAAATCAAAACTTATCAAACATGCTCCAAAAGTCATCCCTGACGATTGTTTGACTATGTTTGGATATTCTTCCTGTATGAAAGGGCCCTGGGACACACACACACACACACACACACACACACACACACATATATATATATATATATATAAACACAAATAAAACCTTCCCCAATTTTTCCCCATGTTTTCTGGGTTTCTGTCTTCCCCCCCACTTCCCATATTTTCCCATATTTTCTGGGGAATCGCCGATCAATTGTGTCTGTGTGTTTCTTTCCCTCCTGACTGTAGAGGGACACGCCCCTTCACTCCATGCCGCCCGAGTTTCCAGTGAGCGCTGGGCTCCCTCGTTTTTCCTTCAAAGTCGCGTGGCAACGTACCCCGGGTGCTGCAAGAGTAACTTTGGAGGCAATGGCGCGGGGAACCTTCGCTCGTGGAAGCAGCTGCGCCTGCCATGCTAGAGTGAAGAGGCCCCAGGACACACAAATAAATACACACAAATAAAATGATTCCCCATATTTTCCCATATTTTCCGGGTTTTTGTCTTCCCCCCTACTTCCCATATGTTATATGTTCCAATATTGTTTGAGGAATCGAGGATTAATTGTGTCTGTGTGTTTCTTTTCCTCCTGATAGAGTGACAGAAAAACTTGATGGACAGGAGCTTTCGGGGAGAGCATGCGACGCATGGGATGAAGTCAATGGGAATAGACTGCAGTGGATCCGCGAGAGCATCAATCTAGATCCTTTGCGCAGATCCTTTGGAACTGCGCTGGACCCTCTCCCCTGGCGCGCGGAGCGCGCCTGGGGCGGCGCCGGAGGCGCCGCCAGGGGGGTCCAACGCCGATCCAAGCAATCCGCGCGGACCTCCGAAAGCTCGTGTTTATGCAATGTTCATACCTAGCCAAAAAACCCTGACACTTTTGGAGGGGACCTGAGTTAGAAGGGCCACAAGCATTAGGGATAGGTAGGGGGTCCTTTCTGCAGGCGTAGCGCACCAAACCTTCCAGAAATATGATCCATGATGCAGAGACGGGGACCTCAGTGAGGCCACGTCTTCGCTGTGTTATCAGGCCTCGGGGCTCTGTTATTCTCGATGATTTCATCCATCGGATGGCTAAGAGGCCTCCTAGATGGGGTCGGAGGAAGATGCGGTCGGAGGATCGCGCCACATCGACAATACATCGGCGATGCATGGGCGATGCATCGGGGATGCATCGGCGACATCGGCGATGCATAGGCGACGCCAGCGCGGAATCGGGCTCCACATCGAGCCGCATTTTCGATGCATCGGCTATGCAGCGCGATCCTCCGACCCTATCTACTCCGACGTCATCTAGGAGGCCTGGAACTCTGGAGGTAGGAAAAGGGGTGTGGTGTAAAAAGGGTATGGTGCCAACGCTGGACCTGGCGAGGTGATCTATCGTAGATCGCATCGCCAGGTCCACGACTGGCACCACACCTCTTTCTGCCACGCGCTTGTCCAATCTCCAGAAGATCTGGACGCCCGAAGAGGGTACAGAAAAAACGGGCACAATGCCCAACAACAAATGTTGTCCCAAACCAACAGCGGTCGCTGTTGGGCAGGCGGCCTTCTCTCTCAAACGGACACAGCCGCGGCGGCGCGGACAGCGAGCCCTGCTCAAAATGAACAGGGACTGCTGCTGGGCATTGTACCCACTCTTCCCGCACCCTTTCCGTTCGTGCCGCGAGGAATGGCGGCGGAGGCCGACCGCGGGGGGCCGGCCTCCTCCTTGTGCTCCAGGGGCCCCATCGCGCTGCCGCGGGGGGCCAACGCTGGCCGCCGGCCTCCCGGGCGGCTCGCGGCGAGGCTCTCGGGCTCCGCTGCCTCCGCCCCCCCCCTGGGCCCCCCTCTGGGGTCCCCTCTCCGCCGCCTCCCCTTCTTCCTCCTGCTCCTCCTGCTGCTCCTCCTGCTCCTCCTGCTGCTCCTCCTGCTCCTCCTCCTCCTCCTGCTGCTGCTGCTCCTCCTCCTCCTCCTCCAGTCTCCTATCCCCTTCTCCTCCTCCTCCTCCTCCTCCTTCTCCTTCTCCTCCTCCTCCTCCTCCTCCTCCTCCTCCTCCTCCTCCTCCTCCTCCTCCTAGCTCTTTTTCCGCATCCTTCTCTTCCTTTTTCTCCTCTTCCCCCCTCCTCCTCCTCCTCCTCCCTCCTCCTACTCCCTCCCGCCCTCCCTCCCCCGCCCCCCGGCCCCGGGGGCCTCCCCCATCCATTGCCAGCGCCCGACCACGGTAGGCTTGTGTGGTTACCCAGACGGCCTTGACAAGTCCCGAGGACACCTGGTTATCCTGTTTACTCCGCCTCTTCCTCCTCCTCTTCATCATGCTCACTCCCGCCTACCCTCGTTCCTCCTCGAGCCCCTTCCTCCCGCCCTCCCTCCATCCCACCCGCCCTCCCTCCCGCTTCCTTCCCTGTCATCTCCGATCCTTCTTCTCCTGCCTCCAAATTCATGTCCAAAGCGCAATCGGTCTGACTACCGCGGAAAGAACCCCTGCACATGTTTGTGCTCAATTCTAAACATATACGTGAGAAACATGGCTCTTCTGTGTAAGCGAATCATCGTTTGGATACTGCAGGCAACGGGCTGGTCCCATAGATCGTCCTGTTTCTCCTCCTTCTCCTCCTCCTTCCTTTGGGTTGCCCAGACCTGAGTCCTACGACTGGGGCGCTGTTGCATACATAAACAACGACTTGGCGCAAAGGGTACCTGGCGGGCGCCGCGGAAAAGGTGGCAAAGAGAGGCTGCGGCAAGAATCATGAAAACAGTAGGCGCCCGCCAGGTATTGCAGCATGTACCCTAGTAAGCTTTGCCCCCGAACCATAAGAGCATGTGTGTGTGTCAACGTAGCCTCGTTTTTAGGTACAAGATGCAGGATACTAGAATGTCAAGGTGTGTTGTAGCAACAACGTGCGTGTAGGCAGAATACTCACGTGCCTTCAGCTGTTGAACAAAAGGGCCAGGCTGTATGCAATTCCTGGGCTGCTACTCTTAGTCAGTGATTGTCCGCCACTTCCACATCCCCTGGTACTCCACGCACCTCCAATACACTTCCTGTGGGCAGCGGCCTGGCTGCTCCTGTCCACATGGGGCAGAAGGAACAGGAGGCAAAACGGTATGCAACTCTTGAGCTGTTACCCTAGGTGGAAGGGGTGGTGAGGAGCATCTAGTAGCATGTCGAGGAGCAGGCAAAGGTAGGTGCAACCATTGGGCTGCTCGCCTGAGGCTGAAAGTAAAAAGCATATTGCTGTGCTGTAGCATGCCAAAAACCATAGTGGACTTGAGCGTGTTTTGCTGCCATCGACGTGTGCAATTCTGGGGCTGCTACAATCGGGGCGTTGACCTAAGGAACCCTAAATAAGGAACGAGGCCCCTTTGTTCCATAAGTGAAGCTTCGATTTACCATTGAAAACCTAAAGAAAACCCAAGTCAAACTGTAAAACAATCAAGGAACACCGAGCCCCTCCCCAACGAAAAGGATTCCTTCTTCAGGGCCCCGACTGTACCCTATCCTGTTCCTGAGGGCAGCGGCCTGCCTGCTCTCCCGTCCAAGTAGGTCAGAAGCTGAAGCAGACAAGTGCTGCTGCTATGTACCAGGCAAGAGGATGCGTAGAGTTTGGCTCCGAGGTGCATGGCTGCCTGCAAAGTGTGTCCTCCTCCTCCTCCTCCTCCTCCTCCTCCTCCTCCTCCTCCTCCTCCTCCTCCTCCTCCTCCTCTCCCTCTAGCGTAACCCAACCACCGCCAGTCCATTTCTGTGAGCAGCGGACTGGCTGCTCGCTGTCCACGTAAGATGAGAAAAAAAAAAAGGCAAGACGGTATGCAATTCTTGGCTTGCTACCCTTAGCGGGAGGGGTAGGGGAGGAACAAGTGGGTGATAAGTAAAAAGGGGAGCCGGCAACGTGTGTAATTCTTGGGTTGTTACCCTGAGGTTGAAGTAGCTAAGTGCTGCTCTAATGTAGAAGGCCCAAACATGGGAAGTTCAGCTTCGACGTGCACGTTTGCTTGCGAGTGTGAAATTATTGGGCTGCTACCCTTGAGTCACAAACATGCTGCAGTGCCAGGGGATGTACAATCGGCCCGCTCATCGGTTCCTCAATGTAGGGGCCACCTTCTCCGTCTACTTGCCATGGGTAGGGAACAGTATGCTGATGACAAGGAGGTGAACGCACAGAGGCGGCAAGCGAAAGTGCTGTCTAGGCGGGCCTTTGAAGGCTGGCCTCTGGGCTCGCCGCTAGGCTCGTGAGACTGGGTGAGCTGATAAAGCGATTAGCTAAATCACTTCTGTGTAAAACATGCTGTTCTGGAGGACAGGCAAAGCGCGTGCAATTCTTGGTCTGCTACCCTGAC
Organism: Prorocentrum cordatum; assembly: GCA_963575745.1. Classification (NCBI taxonomy): domain Eukaryota; class Dinophyceae; order Prorocentrales; family Prorocentraceae; genus Prorocentrum; species Prorocentrum cordatum. Next base: position 96,068 of record CAUYUJ010016574.1, on the reverse strand, counting down.
GTGGGGGCAGAAAAGACAACTGAGATACTACAGTGATGCAATAAGGATAAACCATCAGAGACGAGGCCGGCTGAAGCAAGCAGCAGCGACGGGTACGACATGGGGAAGTAGGCGCCGTGAGCAACCGAAGGAGGAGAATACCAAACCCTATACATCCAGGGGGTGTGCGGGATGTCGGTAGTCCTCGGCAGTCGGTAGGGTGCAGCCCCCAGGGGGGGGGGGGCAGAGGGTCCAAGCTGAGTGGCTTGGCAGGCCAACCGCCCTGTACAAAGAGGTGAGGTCGGAGTCAGTGTGTACTTTGTGTGCTCCGCGGCCGCTGTCGTCGTAGCTTTTCGGCTTGGGCTCGGCTGGTGCCTTGTAGAGTCGCACCATCGGCTTGGGTGGAGGCTCTTTTGTAAGGTATTTCTGGTAGGCAGTGGTTGTGAAGGCTGCCGAGGAAGCGCTCGAATCGTGTCTGATGTGAGCGGAGCCTCTCGATGTAGATGTAGAAGGTCGGGTCTCCTGTGCTGTGTGCGGAGATGATGCGGCGGATGTCGATGAGGAGGTGCTGGTCGCCTCGTCTCGCTGCCGTGTTGTGCGCTGCGATCACATGGGCTGCATGGGGTGGGAAGTAGGCTTGTAACGTAGCGTAGGTCTGGGGTGCCCTGGTGTTTTGAGGCACCTCCTGTACCCAACTCTGTGTCATGATTTCTTCGGGTGGTGGGCAGATGATTGGTATCTGGGGTACAGCTGGTGGATGGTATGCTGGTATGGCTAATCTCATGGTAGGAGACCACGTGGAGATCGCTCTTGTGTGCGGGGTATGTTGTGTGCGTGGGGTCGGCGCGTCTTTGGTGATGTATGTCGTCGTTGGTAGCTGAGGTGGTTTGTTGGTTGCGTAGGTGGGGAAAGGTGGTGGTTTCTTGGCTGGTAGGGTGTCGGTGTCGGGGTTGGTGAAGTAGGGGCAGTGGTTCGGTTGGGCTGGTGTGTTAGCATAGGGTTGAAGTTGACGTCCTGTTTTGTCATTGGAGTAGTTGCTTGTGGTGTGGGGTAGTGCGTGGCGTGGAGTGGTGGTGCATTCTTAGCAAGAGGTGTTTGGCTTGGTGGTTGGGGTGGTAGGTACTGCTGGTCTGTCGGTAAGCCCACCTGTGTCAGTCTGAGCCACGGGCATGGTTCATTGTGAAGGCAATGTAGGTGCTCGTTGCTCGGGCGGTGGGGTATGATTTTTGGTGGGGGTACAGTGAGTGGTGGTGGTCTGTCGTGTTGGTTGTCTGCCGTTTGTGTGCTCCTCGCTGGTGCTGTCGCTGTCAGTTAGTGTCGTGGGCATGCTGGTGCTACTAGTGGTCAGGGTGCATATTTGCTGCAGCAGCGTTGCGGTGCCCCGAATTTTGACCGCCCAGTCACACTTCATGTGGGTGTCGTCGCTGTAAAAGGTGTTGAGCCATTGTGCATCGTCTTGTTTTGCCGCAGTCTTGCTAGGGGTGAGTGGTGCATGCCCTCCTGTCAGGAGTGTTTAGAAACGCTGGTTCGTCGCTACTCCGTGAGGTCGAAGTGCTGCCGTGTTGCGGTAGTGGGCCTCCTCCTCCTCCTCCTCCTCCTCCTTACCCTCCTCACCCTCCTCACCCTCCTCCTCCTCCTCCTCCTCCTCCTCCTCCTCCTCCTCCTCCTCCTCAACGTAACTGAAACGCTGGAGCGCACCCTTCGGCATCGGGATCGGAACTGGGGTCTGAAAGCGTCTGACCCTCCCCCTCCTCCTCCTCCCCCTCCTCCTCCTCCTCCTCCTCCTCCTCCTCCTCATCCCTGCTATCTTCCTCCTCCCCCCTCCCGCCTCCTCGTCCCCATCTGCCCCCCCTCCCCCTCGCCCTCCCCCCTCTCCTCCCCGATCTGCCCCTGCTGCCCCGCTGCCTCCTCCGCCGCCTCCCCCCCCCCCCTCCCGCGAGCGCCGCGCCCTCCGGGCGCCACCGGCGGCCCGCCGACTCCCCGCGGAGGCGCACAGCGGACGGCTCCTCCCTCGTGGGGGAGGGCTCCCCACGGTCCTCGGGCGGCCTGCACAGCGGAGGCAGGCCCACAGAGAACCAGGCCTGGACCTGAGCAGTGTTGTTCGTTTTGTGTTCGTGTTCCCCCGCTTTCGTCTCGACTCCGCCTCTACCGCAAAACGCAGTCGAAACGAGAACGGCCCGCGAGATCGCCAAAAGCAACGTTCAGGTCCAGCCCAGAAACCCTTCCACCAGAAGCCCAACCCTGAGGCCCCAGGACCTCCACTGGTTTTTGCTGCGGGGACGTCAGGCTTCCCATCACAAGACCATCGAAGCCCCAATAAACCCAGGGCACCGTGGAGGCAAGCAGTGTGTTGCTTGGCATGGGTCTCCACTGCAACTGGGGGTCCCAGAACTTTGTGGTGACGGACCGCGCGGCGACCTCGAGATCCCAGGGGGCCTCTCACCGCGCGGTCCGCCACCGCATGGCCTTGGGACCCTGGAGGCTCCGGTCGCCCGAGACGTTTCCAAAGAAAGACTAAGGCCGCGCCAACGGCGTGCTTGGTTAACGGTCGGGGTGTGAATCTGGTGTTTGTGACAACGAGCTCACGCAGAACAACATGTAGGAAATCACGAAACACCGTTCCCTGCATGTCAGAGATGCGAACGTGTCAAAACGAAAACGGCACAGCGAGCCGTGGGAAAAGCACGAACCACGCGCTCCTACAATTGCTTTGGCCACAGGCCACGCCTTCCTACAGTGGGCCTTCCTACACCGCCGTCAGCTGACACACCGTCACCGCGTCTACGGAACGGCCCGAGTCCCGAAACCGTGCGGCGACCCCGAGCACCAACGACTCACAGCACGGCGCGGTCACCCCAGCGTCTGGGATGGGCGGGGGGGGGGGGGGGGGGGGGTGGGGCGACGCGCCGAGACGCGAGGGAGGGGGGGGCAAGGCAAGCGGAGGAGGGGGGGGAGGAGGAGAGGGAGGAGGGGGAGGGGGAGGAGGAGGAGGGAGGAGGGAGGAGGAGGGAGGAGGAGGGAGAGGGGATGGGGGGGAGGAGAGGGGGAGGGGGAGTGAGGAGAGGGGAGGGGGGAGGTAGGGGGAGGAGGAGGGAGGAGGGAGGAGGGAGGAGGGAGGCGGGAACGCTAAGCAGAGAGCGACGAGGCCTTCCTGGCCACGGCGAGCCTCGACCCACGAACGGTTCCACGACCTCGCTCAAAAGAGCGGCCAGGGGAAGTCTGCGTGAGAACGAATGAGCACTATCAAGCCCGACTGAGAAGCCAATGAGCCGGATTGGCCCAGACTCAGCTCTCAATGCAGCCGGACAGAATGGGACTACGGGGCCAAGCGGGATGATACCCGTCTTCGACCACGGATACAGCAGGGGCACGACCACAAGTCTTCCACGAGTAACCCAACGGGGGGTTTTGCTTCTGGTTCGGGGACGTCACGCTCTCCACCGCAAAACCATCGAAACCCAAGAAACCCAGTGCACCCAGGAGGCGAGCAGGGTGATTCTTGGCATGGGTCTCCACTGTATACTAGCGACGATCTTGAACTTGATCCCCCAGGAGCTTCGTCCCAAAATTTGGGTCGGGCATGTACCCCTACAGGCAGAGCTTGGACGAAACATTTAAAGTGGTAACAAACAAATAATCAGAAATAGTACAAACAAATGGTACTCCAGATTTCGTAATAAAAGGGAGGGGGTCTGGACCCTCCAAGACAAGCCATTTCAGACCTCCCCCGTGGGAGAACCCTCCAAAACATCGTCCCCAGACCCCCCAGGCCCTCCAAGATAGCCTGGAAGAGACCCCCCCCCCGAAATGAGACCCCCCTCCCTGTATTACGAAATCTGGAGTAGCAACAATCGTCCACAGACTGTTCATGAATTATTATTGAGCATTCCTCCCGCCGAGGGACGTGCCCGGCTTGGTCCAAGATCGGGGCCGCAGGTCACACAGCTTCGCGCCCCGCGCCGGAACCCCGGAGGAAGAGGAGGGGGAGGAGGGGGGGGGGGAAGGAGGAGGAGGAGGAGGAGGAGGAGGAGGAGGAGGAGGAGGAGGAGGAGGAGGAGACGGACATCCACACAGCTACCTACCGTTTGGGTACGTCCCTAAACTTCGCGCCCCGCGCCGGAACCCCCCGCGGAGAAGGGCCGTCGCCACCGCTCAGACGGAGGCCTCCTCCTCTTGGCTTGTGTTGCTCCCATCGTACTTAAGGACCAAGTCCCCAAAATAATTTCGAGCACCCAGAAGTGTCGAGAGAGTGTCGGCCGAGCGTCTCCCAGGGCCCGAAACCGGGAAACCTGCGAGTTTGGGGGCACTTTCCTGGTGCTCGAAATTCTCTCTGGTGATCAAGGCTAAAGGAGGTTGGAACATCATGACTCTTGGCAAGCATTAGGTCGGGCGTGTCTCCCTACAGGCGGATTTTGGACTACAAATGAAAGATACCCGAAACATGATTCCAACATGCTGAAAAAAAACAGTCGAGAGATCGTCCCCAGACTGTTTTTTGCCTACTTCGAATATTTTCCCTGTAGAGGGGCAGGCCCGACTTAAGGCAAACATGAGCTAAATCGAATCGAGAGATCGAATCGTATCGGAAACGGGTCGGATCGCCAGCGAAGCGTCCCAAATCGGATCGAGAGCGGATCGCCGGGGCACTCTCGGGCTGGCACCGGCCGATGCTGGTGGAACGGACCGAATCGAATCGCATCGGAATCGCGGCCCCAGCCCGCGAATCGAATCGCATCGCATCGGATCGTAGGCGGCCCTGCTGTGGGGGTGCAGAAGCGAAAAAAAACGAACATCGGGGAGACGTAAGTTTCGGGTACGGAGGACTCGGGTTGGCCTGACGGGACTGTCAGGAAGATGACGGGTCCCAGTCTGAAGCTTGGCGCGACCTCCCGCTGCACATATCCCGCAAACAACTGGACCGTCAAAATCCAGGACGGGCTCGTTAACAAACGTCGGCAAACACTTTTTTTTGGTCTGCGGGTCGAGAGCGAACCTCTTCCGGTTAAAAGCTAGAAACGTCGGCAAACACGAGTTTCCGCGAACTCGATTCCTGCGTCTCCCCGATGCCTCCCCGTACCACAAGCATGCCCCAGATCTCGCACTGCGCGCGCCGGCGCGCCCCTGCGTGCCCGAAAGCACACCATCGCAGGCGCGTGCTCGGGCGGTGCCGGCGTCGATGCTCCTCAGGCCGTGTACAGCCAACCCGTATCAGAAGGATGAGCGGTAAGGATGCAAGGGCCGTGGAGGGCCACGCTAAAGTTTCTCGATCGAGGCTGGCTACAGCAGGGGCCCGACCACAAGGTGCCTTCCACGAGAAACCCAGCCCGGCGGCCCCAGGACGTCCATCGGTATTTGGCGTGGGAACGTCACGCTTTCCATAGCAAAACCATCGAAACCCAAGAGAAGGGCACCCTGGAGGCAAGCAGGGTGTTTCTTGGCATGGGCCTCCACTGTACCATAAGAATGCGCGTGAAGGGTGCAAGGGCCTTGGAGGGCCATGCTGACGTTTCTCGATCGAGGCTGGCCAGCGAAAGCCGCCAAGGATGGGCCGAAGGGGCGAGGATGCCAAGGTACCCTTGGGAAGGTGACCTTTCATTCCCCGTGCGGGTTGACTGTATCATCGGCGGTGGACAGACCGCCGTTTAGTAAACCTCCCTTCAGTGAAGACGGCCTGGGACCGAAACCGACGGAACTGGACTGGACCAGCAAAAATGACGGCCGTGACGCCCTCTCGCGAACCGAAAACGGCCGATTCGACGTGTCAGGGCAGGAGGAGGAGGAGGAGGAGGAGGAGGAGGAGGAGGAGGAGGAGGGAGGAGGGAGGAGGAGGAGGAAGAAAAAGGAGGAAGGAGGAGGAGGAGGAGGACGGGTCGCCTACGCCCTTCGATATATCAGCGCCCAGCTGTGACTGTCTGCCGAGGCCCTTCACCACGACGCAGGGGGCGCCACGAGGGCCGCCACAGGCGGCGCGCCGCCCGTGGAGCTGGACGAGGCAAACACACGCCCTGGCGAACACGCGCCCCGGGGGTTTCGTGCGTGTTTTTTTTCGCCAAATGATCAAGGATGCTCCTCGATGGTCTTCGCCGAAGGAAACATGCACACGTCCGAGCGATGCCAGGTGACGGGGGGGGCGGGGGCACGGGCGAGAGGATCTCGAAACTCGAGGTTCGAGTGTCGGCGCTTCCGGGCGTGATGCTTCAGGGCCCCCGCCTGCACGGTTTCCCGGGGGCCGCAGGCGACCCGAGGAGGAGGAGGAGGAGGAGGTGGAGGAGGGGGAGGGGAGGATGGAGGAGGAGGAGGAGGACGAGGAGGAGGAGGAGGAGGAGGAGGAGGAGGAGGAGGAGGAGGAGAGAGGAGGAGAGAGGAGGAGGGAGGAGGAGGAGGAAGGAGGAGGAGGAGTCTGAGGAGGAGAGGAAGACGGGTCGCCTACGCCCTTCGAAGAAACCCTCCGCACCCGCTCCCGCACGGCTTCCACAAGGCCCTCGCTCCGGGCTCGCGGCACGCCCGGGCACCGCCCGCGGTGCCACCGAATAATCTGCACCTCTGGCAGCAGAGGCAGGACCACTGTGGCTCCACGCCACACGCCGCTGCCATCTAAAATTAAGTCGGGCGCGTCCCCCTATAGGCGGATTTGACGAAACATAAGCAATACTAAAAAACATACCCCCAAAATGCTCACGACATAGAGTAACATCGTTCCAGACTATTGTTTGACGATGTTTGAACATTCCTCTTGTAGAGGAACAGGCCCGACTAAACCTTGCACAGGCTCGCAAATCTCACATCCACCCAAATCCTTCAGATACCAGCCTACGGGGTGCAGCGGAGAAGGCGAATGGCGCGGCCATGCTCCAGGACTCGATGCCTGACAAATTTATCGAGAACTTCTCCTACCTCCGTGGACACACAACATCACGTCGGAGGCCACGGGCATGACCCGCGCCTGTGCCTACCTGAGACCCCCAGGCGCTCTTGGTGGTTCCTGGGTCGGGCCCGCGCTAACATGGAGTATGGATCCGTGGATCTGGCGCGCGGCAAATCCACGGATTGGGGCAAAAAAATTGTTTTTTTATTCTGGCCGATAACGCTCGTTACCCGGGGGGGGGGGGGGGGCGGTCGTGCTCCCCGGGTAACGGTAACGCTTGGGCTGGGCGGGGTATGGCGAGGCAGGGGCGCTCTGCGATCGCCATAGTATGCGCGCGAGCAGCACTCTCTGCCTGAGAGCACCACAGTGGCTTGCGATTCGAGTACAAGCGCAAAGCCCGCCGCGTGGTCCCGGCACCACGCCCGCGCCCGCGCGCGCGACGACGATGATCGACGAGCGACGAGCGACGAGGTCGACGACGACGACGACGACGTTTGCCGCCTGTTTCGGCCTCCGGAGGCCGTTTTCGAGCGCCGTCGACGACGACGACGACGACGACGACGACGACGACGACGACGACGACGACACTGAAGCAGGCATGCTTTCTCGGAAGGCACCCTCCTGGGCCCGACTGGGCCCCCCTAGCAGCATTCAACCATGAACGCCCGCGCTGGGGTCGCCGCCGCGTCGATGCAATTCCGCGCCAGCCCCGCTATGTGGGGACCTCCAGGCTGCGAGCAAGTTGGATGACAAACTGTCTTTCCCCATCCTCCTCCTCCACCTCCTCCTCCTCCTCCTCCTCTCCTCCTCCTCCTCCTCCTCCTCCTCCTCCTCCTCCTCCTTATCCCCGCCATCGCGGTCTGTGATCACCGCGCCACGCCTGCGGTCAAGGCGCCATGCGTGTGAGCACCGGCGACCGCGGCGGCACACATGTGAGCGGGCGCTAGAGAACCACCAGCGTGCCTGCGAACGCCACAACGCGCGCGTATACAACAGCATGCCAAACCGTGTCGGCACCGAAAACGTTCGCGAGCAGCGCAACTCGTCCTCGAACACCCCGCACAAGCCTGCGTGTGCCATGGTAGCACACGAGAACCGCAGTGTACCTGTGAGCAGCACAGCATGCCTTCGGGCACCAGCATGTTAGGGGGGAAGGCCATAGAGCAGACGACGACGACGACGACGACGACGACGACGACGACGACGACGACGACGACGACGACGTTTGCCGCCTGTTTCGCCCTCCGGAGGCCGTTTTCGGGCGCCGTCGACGACGACGATGGCGACGACGACGACGACGACGACGACAACGTTTTTCGCCTTTTTCGGACTCCGGAGGCCGTTTTTCGGGCGCCGTCGACGACGACGACGACGACGACGACGACGACGACGACGACGACGGCAACGAGGACGACGACGACGACGACGACGTTGTTTTTGCGCCTTTGTCGGACTCTGGAGGCCGTTTTTCGGGCGCCGTCGGCGACGACGACGACGATTCGAGTACAAGCGCAAAGCCCGCAAGCACCAGCATCGCGCATGCGAGCGCCGCAATGGCCTGCGAGCGCCCACAGTGCGCCTGCGACCACCACACCACAGTGCGCATGCCTTCGGGCACCAGCATGTTGGAGGGGAAGACCGAGACCCCCCCCGCGTACGAGCGGTACCGGGGGGGGGGGGGGGGGGGGAGAGGCCCGGGTAACGAGCGTTACCCCCCAGAGGATAAAAAAACAATCTCAAACTCTCCCTGAACTATCCGGCGACGGGCCGAGCCGATCCTACACGGAAGCGGGACCCGTCGCTAATCCGCGCGCCCAAATCCATGCGTTCGTCTCCCCTCGGCGGCGAGCGACGGGGGGGAACCGAGGCGCAGAAGGCCATCTCGGAAGGCGGCGGGACTTCTCAGAAACCCTCGCGCCTTTTTACCTAACAGCTTGTTCTGATAGGTTTCTAGTAGGGTCAAAAGAGAGCAGCAGATGACTCCACAGGGGGGTCTGGGCGGGTGCCGGACAGGGTGCCGCAGAAGTCGTTTTAAGCCAACAGTCACACACTTCGTGCTCTTCGACCTCCCAGAACTCCATTCCCGGGCCACATTCTGAATGCCCGGAGCCAACTGTAGGCCACTTCGTGCTCTTCGACTTCCCAGAACTCCATTCCCGGGCCACATTTTGAATGCCCGGAGCCAACTGTAGGCCACTTCGTGGTCTTCGAGTCCCAGAACTCCATTCCCGGGCCACATTTTTGCCCGGAGCCAACTGTAGGCCACTTCGTGCTCTTCGAGTTCCCAGAACTCCATTCCCGGGCCACATTTTGAATGCCCGGAGCCAACTGTAGGCCACTTCGTGTCTTCGAGTTCCCAGAACTCCATTCCCGGGCCACATTTTGAATGCCCGGAGCCAACTGTAGGCCACTTCGTGTCTTCGAGTTCCCAGAACTCCATTCCCGGGCCACATTTTGAATGCCCGGAGCCAACTGTAGGCCACTTCGTGGTCTTCGAGTTCCCAGAACTCCATTCCTGGGCATGATTTTGAATGCCCGGAGCCAACTGTAGGCCACTTCGTGTTCTTCGAGTTCCCAGAACTCCATTCCCGGGCCACATTTTGAATGCTGAGGCAGGCTGATGCTGAGGCTGCAGGCTGAGGCTGAGGCAGGCTGAGGCTGAGGCCGAGGCTGAAGGCAGACTGAGGCTGAGGCTGAAGCAGGCTGAGGCTGAGGCTGAGGCAGGCTGAGGCTGAGGCTGAGGCAGGCTGATGCTGAGGCAGGCTGAGGCTGAGGCTGAGGCTGATGCAGGCTGAGGCTGAGGCAGGCTGAGGCTGAGGCCGAGGCTGAAGGCAGGCTGAGGCTGAGGCTGAGGCTGAGGCTGAAGCAGGCTGAGGCTGAGGCTGAGGCAGGCTGAGGCTGCAGGCTGAGGCTGAGGCTGAGGCTGAGGCTGTGACTGCGACTGCCGTTGCCACTGCGACTGTCATCGCGAATGCGACTACGACTGCGAGAACAGCAGAATTCTACAACTGGATTCTCATCTGAATCTTGAGGGGAATGCTTCCAGATATGCTCCTACACATCGCTGTTAGGTTGCTTTGCCGGGATAATGAGCAGTTTTTTCCCGGCGTCCCCGGGGAAGGCGGGGGGGGGGGGGGGGGCGAGCCTCCTGGGAAGAGCCGCCCCATTCTCACCTCCCTCCTCGCTCGCCGCTCCTCCCTGCCGCTGCCCCTCCCCCACCTCTCTTCCCCTGCTCCTCCCGAGAGGGGCGACTGCGAAGGAGGGGGGGGAGCAGCGAGGGAGGAGGGACGGAGGAGGAGGAGGTTGCACGAGGAGTTACGAGGATGTCTGTGTATGATGCGAGGGGATATGATGACGAGGACTGTGAGGAGGAGGTGGGCAACAGGATCATGGAGGGGGGGTGGACTGTTTTCTTTGATAAGCAAAGCGTGCTAAGAGGATGGGGGACGGAGGGGGGAGGACGGAGGAGGAGGGAGGAAGAGGAGCGGGACGACCTCACATCCCACTAAAGCTCCCTGCAAGAGAACTCCTCCAAACCTCCCGAAACCACCGACAACCTCCCTCCACGCCCTCCCTACTCCAACTCCTCGACGCTGACGACGTCGACGCTGGCAAAAACGTCGACGGACGACGACAACGGCGACAACGACGAAAACAGCCAGACAGACAGACAGACAGACAGACGACAGACGAGGACAACGAACGCCGACGACGGCGGCGGTATCGGTGCCAACGACACCAACAACGACGACGAAGCCGACGTCGGCGGCGGTTGCGACGGACGACGACGACGGCGACGGCGGCGGCGGCGGCGGCGACGGACGACGACGACGACGACAACGACGGAGACGACGACGACGGACGACGGACGACGGCATCCACGGCGGCGGCGGCGGCGACGATGACGATCAACACGACGACGGGGAACAAGCCTGCTGCGACAGGAGTTGGCGGGGGCCGCGGTCCATGCGGCGCCGTCGGGGGAGGGGGCGCCCGACGAGGGGGGGCAAGTCTCGCGGAGGCGCCGCTGGCCGCGTGCCGCCAGTCGCTGCCGCAACCCCCTCCACCCGAAGAGGCAATCGCCGCTGCCGCCGCCGCCGCCACCGCCGCCGTCGTCGTCGTCGTCGTCGTCGCCGCCGCCGCCGCCGCCATCGTCGTCGTCGTCGTCCTAGTCGTCGTCCTAGTCGTCTCGTCGTCGTCCTAGTCGTCGTCGTCGTCGTCGTCGTCTTCGTCGTCCTCGTCGTCGTCGTCGTCGTCGTCGTCGTCGTCGTCGTCGTCATCGTCATCGTCGCCGCCACCGCCGCCGTCGTCGTCCGTCGCCACCGCCACCGTCGTTTTCGTCGTCGTTGTCGTCACCGTCGTCGGTTCGGAAATTCTGGGCAATCGCAGCGCGTAGACACGGCACAAGCAACTTTGCAAGAATGGATCCTCGAGCGGGGTCCAGACCCGAAGAGGCAATCGTGTACGCCGTCGCCGCCGCCGTCGTCGATTCGGAGGTTTTGGGCAATCGCAGCGCTGGATGCGGCACGAACAACTTTGCAAGGTTGGACCCCACTGGGCGGGATCCAGGAGGTAATTTACAAATAGATGTTGACTGAAGTGGGGAGGTCCGATAGCCATAGTGAGGGGGCCGATCGGTCGTACGGTCTTACACTGTCTCTCGGTCCGTCGCTGCGTTGGGGTTCCACGGTGCTGGGCCATGTTAAATTATGAATTTGACGTCGTTGCGCCCCGGCCCGCGACCCAATCCGCCACCAACCTCGCGACCCACCGGCGATCCACCCGCGACCCAACCGCCACCCACCCACGACCTACCCGCGACCTGGCCGCCAACCACCCGCCAAATTTCCCGCGACGCGCCCACGACCGCTCGCCATCCACAACCGCAGGGCGCCTCTACGCATCGGTGGAACAAAAAAAGTAGCCGCCTTCGGCGGGCAATATGCGTCGACAAATGACAGAAAGGCGTCGCCCAGGAAATTGAGGCACAGGGGACAGGCAAGTCGCAGAAGGTCGATTCCATTCCTTGATCCCCTCCCTGCAAAGGGGGGGAGATCTCGGGGGGGGATCCTGGGGGGGTGGGGGGGGCCCCAGGTTAGCATTCCACCCCCCCCCCCTCGGCACGATCGAAATGGGTACGGAAAGAATGGGCATAATGCCGAACAGCATGTCCTGTTCATTTTGAACAGGACTCGCTGTCCACGCCGCCGCGGCCCGTGGCCAGAAGGCCGCCCGACAGCGGCCGCTGTTGGTCTGGGACAACATTTGTTGTTGGGCATTCTACCCATTTCTTCCGTACCCACTTCGGGCGCCCAAATCGCCGGGGTTTCCCGTCGGGTACTTGGGCGCCCGAACTATCGGGGGTAACTAGGGTCCGGGGTAAGTCGGGTTCGGAATCCCGAATTACCCTTTGACGTACCCAACCCATTTGTATCATGGGAAACGAGGAGTTGGCCGAAACTTGCATGGACAATCAAATTGCAGGATCCGTTGTTTGATATGTGATCTACTTGGGACACGCGACTATGGCATGATGCGCAGGAGAACCATACAAGAACGAGGGGCGACAACTACAGGCTCGAAGAGGACATGGGGAGTCGGGAACAAAGAGCAGGAGAAAGACGTGCGGGAAACCCACTGTGCTGTGCCCCTCAGCAGCCCTCGAAAGTGGCGACAGTTTCGCAGATCGCAGCCCCCCAGGGATGGCGAGGTCTAATATGAGTCTGCGGTGAGTACCCACTGTGCTGGGCCCCATCAGCAGCCCTCGAAAGTGGCGACATACTCACAGATCGCAGCCTCCCAAGGATGGCGAGGTCTAGTATGAGTCTGCGGTGAGTACCCACTGCGCTGGGCCCCTCAGCAGCCCTCGAAAGGGGCGACAGTTTCACAGATCGCAGCCCCCCAGGGATGGCGAGGTCTAATCTGAGTCTGCGGTGAGTACCCACTGTGCTGGGCCCCTCAGCAGCCCTCGAAAGTGGCGACAGTTTCACAGATCGCAGCCCCCCCCCAGGGATGGCGAGGTCCCATTTGAGTTTGCGGTGAGTACCCACTGTGCTGGGCCCCTCAGCAGCCTTTGAAAGTGGCGACAATTTCACAGATCGCAGCCCCCCAGGGATGGCGAGGTCTAATTTGAATCCGCGGTGAGTACCCACTGTGCTGGGCCCCCCAGCAGGCCTCGAAAGTGGCGACAGTTTCACAGATCGCAGCCCCCCAGGGATGGCGAGGTCTAATTGAGTCTGCGGTGAGTACCCACTGTGCTGGGCCCCTCAGCAGCCCTCGAAAGTGGCGACAGTTTCACAGATCGCAGCCCCCCAGGGATGGCGAGGTCTAATTTGAATCTGCGGTGGTACCCACTGTGCTGTGCCCCCCAGCAGGCCTCGAAAGTGGCGACAGTTTCACAGATCGCAGCCCCCCAGGGATGGCGAGGTCCATTGTGCCCCCCAGCATCCGCGGTGAGTACCCACTGTGCTGGGCCCCCCAGCAGGCCTCGAAAGTGGCGACAGTTTCACAGATCTCAGCCCCCCAAGGATGGCGAGGTCTAAATTGAGTCCGCGGTGAGTACCCACTGTGCTGGCCCCTTCAGCAGACCTCGAAAGTGGCGACAGTTTCACAGATCGCAGCTCCCCAGGGATGGCGAGGTCTAATTTGAACCCGCGGTGAGTATCCACTGTGCTGGGCCCCCCGGCAGGCCTCGAAAGTGGCGACAGTTTGACAGATCGCAGCCCCCCAGGGATGGCGTGTCCAAGTCGGGAGCCCCAACCGAACCCAAAGGAACGGAAGAGGGCCGAATTGAAAAGAGAGGGGCCTCAAGAACCTCGAGGCCCCACGCGGAGATCAACCCATAGGTCGATCCGAGATCAGCCAAACAGGCCGTCAAACAGTGAAGCCTAGGCCACCACAAGGCCCAGTCCAGACGACAGGGGGCGGCAGGCGGCAGCCTGGGGCAAAGACCCACGGGTGGGGGGAGGCCCCAGGCAAGGCTGGAAGGTCCAGCAGCAGAAGGATTCGACTAATCGGATGATCCCGAGTCAGTCCCACCCCCGTCCACCACCCCGTCCCTCCCCACAGCCGCCGTCTCCTCCGGTCGGAGGGCGGCAGCGACGCGAGAGGGCGCAGCTGAGCTGGATGGGGCGGCCTCTTGGCTGCCTGGACCCGCTGCAGCATCAGCCTCGAGGAGGATGGGCCGCCGCGTTCTGGGCACACGTCCTGCTGACAGGGCTTTAACCTGGGAGCGAACGCTAGCACGAGTGGCTTTATTGACTGGCGGCCCAAGACAATCCTCACGGAGCTTTTTACTATACTTGTCAACCTGCAAACTATAGAGCCCACAGAGTCCACAGATTCCAGCGGGGCCCCAACGAATGAGTTTATGTCCTCTTCCGATGCTTGGGGCCCCAAGACATTGCGAGTTAAAAAGGTTCCTGTAGCTCACAGGGGTAGTGGCGATCCTGAGGCACTTAGAACATCTCACTTGGGCACCGTCCTGAACACACTCATGTTCGGTGAGGGAGAGCTTGGGGGCCTGATCTAACTTGCATTTCTTAACCAGGGGCTCCCCAACCTCCTTGAACATCCTGACCGTGCGGGATGCCATGCACGCCGTGAACTGGGCGATCCTCTTGGACTGGACGATCATCTGCTCATGATGTTCTGCCAGCGTGTCCGCGACCTTCACGCCCATAGCTCCAGCATATGCAAAGAAGTCGGCCCATGCATTCCCATGGGCATGGGCGAGTGATCCACCTGCCTCGATGAAATTCTGAATATCTTTGTGGGAAGGCACCCAGACAAATTCAGAGCGCTGCTGGTCATGACGGCAGAGATGGAAGATCTTGCGCCAGACCTCGGCGTGCAGCGAGCCGCTAGCTTCGAGTTCTGGGCTCCATTTGTTAGCTTCACGTACGAACGACAGGTGATCACTGACAATTAAACCTGGCCGTTCCATCATCATCAACGCTCGGTATCCCGCGCGGCGTTCTCCCCGAGGCACCGTTTGGTCGCGGCCAGGGAGGCCCCCGTACTGAGCTCGAACTGGGATCCCCGTCGACGGACATATCTGAACAATGGCCCATCCGACGCGGCCCAGGGCAGGATGACTGATGTGCATTCCCGAAGCGTCGCAATAAGTAATAGAAGACCAGAGACCATCAGCATCACCCCATGACAGTATCTCTGGGGTCTCATCTGGAAGACGGGGTTGCAAAGGCTCCGTCGGAAGTCCATATGTCAGGTCAAAAGTATCGGGGTCATTCATGTTCTCCTCCACAAGTTTCAACCTGACTTCGCGGAACTCAACTACGTCCTCGGGAATGACCTCGGGGCAGGCATCTGAGAGCTGCAATGTAGCAGGGCAAACGTTCCACTGATGCGAGAGAGTACCTTTGGGAGCACCGCAATATGGGCATTCACGAGACGCCCCGACCCCAAGGTCCACTGACCTGTCGGGACACAAAAGACCTCCAGCCCACAGCTTCCTGAGAGCTCCCCTCATTGGTCCAGCTTTGACAGAAAACAACGCCAGTCTCATGGCCCGTCGCCAAATCTTCTCGTCGCCGATCCGCTCTGGTAGATGGTGAAGGATACGTCCCACCTGGAGCCGATGAATAGATTCCACCAGACGCTTCTCCAGATCTCTGGGAGCAACATACAGTAGCGAATATTGTTGTCCAAGGTCGTCCGAAAAAAGAGCGGGCCCGCTGAACTGCCATCCGATACGAATCAATGTAAGCCAAACTGTCGACAACGGTCCTCGTGCCATGGCCCAAGTCGGCTTGGCATCTTGGAACTTGTCGGATACATACTGCCATGTGTGATGCAGCTCAGCTAGGGATACTCTGCTGTCCCATATAAAGCTATGGTATCTTTTGACAACAAGACTAGTACAATCAAAAACAGGGTCGAATCTGTCATCCCTTTGAGTAGCAAGGTAGAGCGTGAGCGATGCGTTACGGGCAGCTCCAATCATACCGCCCGCGAAAGTGCGCAACTGCTTGAGCACAGTGTCCGGCGCACCACTCACACCCGTGCCGTGCCCCACTGCAGGTAACAACCCAGTGCGCCACAACACCCCAAGCCGCTCGTGCACAGCTCGCTCCAACGTGCGTATCTTTCCGACCCTCTCCTTAAGCTTAGCCATGCGTGCTTGCTCTTGGATACGACGTGCTTTGACCCCGTGCAGCTCGTGACCTAAGTTGCGCATGTGATGCTTGGGCTTGAGTTTCATGCACTTGACCCCCGACGAAAACCGATGTCGAGCACGAACCGTGGTAGCAACGAATCCCGACTTAGAGTTCTGAAGGATGAGGCCTAACTCTCTCACGTCCCCACCGAAGTTGCGTACGCACGTGTGCAGTATATCTGCTCCTCTGGGGCCAGGGCCTTGCCACTGCATGGTAAAGTCGTCCATGAGCACGCGTGCTGTGATATCTGGATATCTATTGTACTGGTTAGAGACCACCCGATGCAGAACAACCATAAGTATAGTGGTAGCATGTGTACAGCCAGCCAGAATGCCCTGACGGGCCACATACATCGAGCTAATATCACCATATGCACGTATGGTCCGTGGAACACGATAAGTTTGTAGCACCATCCAGATCAATCTAAGAGGGAAATCTAGTGCTCTAGCTTCTCGAAGTATCATGCTCCATAATATGGTCTCATAGCACTGGAACATGTCCAGGAATACTGTAACGACATGCAACTTGCGTGCGTGTGCCGATTCGGCCTGTAAGTTTAAGTGGAACGCACAGTCCGATGAAGAACGTCCAGCTCCCGTCCCCCAGAATGCAGGGTGTCTGTGAGCTTTTTCCCAGGCCGTGCTTAGATGTCGACGAGCACGGCCCCATATCCTCAACATTGTGTTGAGGAGAGCAATGAGTCGCGTGCCTCCACTCGGCTTCGGAAGCATACACAACTCAGTGAACAAAAGGTCCTGCGGCCAGATCAGCCGCTTCTCGCAGGCCATGAACATCTCGGCCATGGTTTGTAGCCCTTCATCGCATACAAACCAAAAATGCCGAGGGAGAATACGCATCTGCCCACGTCCTGTGCGACGGGCAAAAGACATGATGGTGGCCCGAATCTGGGTCCCCGTGAGCTCTGGCAGGTGCTCCCACACATCTGCATCAGCAGGACGAGGAAGCTCGCCAGCGCCATGGGGACTCCAAATCTGCTGCCACTTCTCTAGCTCGTGGTCCGCCAGCTGCGCTGGCGTAGAGTGGTCCGAAGCTTGCAACACTTGCTGCAGGGCACGAAGTCGGGTGAAACGGTGCGCATCGCGCCCACCATTTTTGAAAGCATCCTCGGACCACTGCTGCCATTCCTCCTTGCGGCGCTGCGAATGCAAATCCTGCACCAGCTGCGCCTGAGCAATGATCTGCTCCAGCTTGCGATCTAATTCGAGGTCTTGAAACCATGCGGCCCACCCTGCCTGCAGAAAATCACGAGCCGAGTCGCCCATCATTCGGAGCACATCATGCGAACTATGCACTCGCCGAGAGAAGTTGTCCAGGTCATAGCAGAGAACGCCCAGCTTCTCGACGTGACTTTGCTTGAGCTTCTTGCGAGCCTGTCCACGTCTTCCCTCGCGGAGTTGCTGCTCATAGTGTGTAGAGAACTGCTCCTTTCCAACCGAGGCAGAGACACCCACATTGCAAATGAGATGGATGAGCGTGTCCATGCACTCGGACATTCGACGGATGTGTCGGGCCCATATTGCAGCAACTCGCCAGGCATATACACGTCCGTGCCCTGACTCTCGCCGATCTTCAGGAGTACCGTTGAACGCGGCGGGCTCCGTGGCAACGCTCGAGGGTGTCAGATATCGCAGGACCTGGTCTCCGACAATGTCGTGCCGCCCTGCTAACTCGAGCTCGATCGTATTGACCACCTGCAGCCACGCCGCGCCCAAATCCGTGTCAGACTTGATAAGGTATATCTGCTCACGGACGACACTCCAGTTGCAAGGAAACCTTGAGCACCCTGCCTTGACAGTAGTGGGCATCTCCTTAGCCTCCTGGATTCTCCTGAGCATCACTGGGCACTCCTGTGTTGCGACGGGCGTCGTCACAGGCAGGCGAGGCTTGGCATCTGCATCCTCGACTACAGCTGGCCTGCGAATGTGCGGTAGCATCGCCGCACCCACCAGAAAATAATCGATTACGGTACCTGGGAGGGTCTGCCTGCACGCAGTTGCCCGAGACGCTGCGACGAAGCCTCCAATGCTGTGGAGCCAGTCCGTCCCGACGTCCTCAGGGCTGATGTTGAAGTCGCCGCCGCACAACCAGTTGGTGTGGCCCATCGACCTGATGAGCATCACATGCTCCGCTAACTGCTTGAGCAGAGCAACGTTGTGGACAGACATGCCTTCGCCGACGTATAGGTAGATAGAGTAGACGATGAATCCCCCAGCTGGCCCCCATGACAACTTTGTAGCCATGAGCCTCGACGGGACGATCACTCCGTCCTCGGTCTTGGGGGCAGCTGTGACGACCACATGTTTCCGAGTAAGAACAGCAACCCCTGCTGAACGTCCGCCCGCATTCGTGGTCTTGGCGGCGGACCAGATCCCATGCCAGCCTCGCCGCAAAGCCTTGGCCTGGGCATCAGGTAATTTATCTGGAAGAATGTGATGTTCCTGCACCGTCATCACCTGAGCCTTAGACCATTCCAGGTAATC
This sequence comes from Prorocentrum cordatum, assembly GCA_963575745.1. Lineage (NCBI taxonomy): Eukaryota > Dinophyceae > Prorocentrales > Prorocentraceae > Prorocentrum > Prorocentrum cordatum. Next base: position 77,544 of record CAUYUJ010016574.1, on the reverse strand, counting down.
TAGAAGCTGAGGCTGTGACGAGCAGTTGAAGGTCTCAATCGTATGAGCTTCCGTCATGGTGACCGTAGTATTAAGCAACAACCAAGCCATACAGCATAGATGTCTAGGCCGTAACCTTCTGCTTCTTCGTGAACTGAGTGAACTGCTCAGCTGCCCGCTTGGCTGCTGCACGAATTTCCTCTTCATCCTCAGGGACTGGTACCCCCATGGCCTGGAGCAGGTTCTTGAGATCCTCAGGGTCCTCCTGGCCAGTGAATACAAAGCCTCCTGCAGCAGGGGGCTGACCACCATCATCCCCAGGAGGAGGCTGCTGAGGAGGAGCAGCTGCACCGTTGGCCTCTGGCGGGACCTCGGGCGGCTGGCTGAGCTTCTTCTCGGCCAGCTTAAGCATGTCCATGCATTCACGGAGCTTGCCCCCCAAGATGTCAGCGTCGGTTTGCTCAAGGCCTCTCGCCTTAAGCATGGTCCCAAGCGCCTCGACGGAGGTTCCCATGGACTCAATGGTGGCGCTGAGATCCTTCTGCTTGGGCGACAGCGGCTGCTCCTTGAGCACCTGCTTGATCTCCTCCTCCTTCGCAGTGATCTGTTCCAGGGTGAGCTGCAACGCTTGGTCGGCGTCGGCCAACGCCTTGGTCGCCTCCTCGAGACGACTCTGAGCCTGAGCACGCACCCCTTCGAGACGAATACGTTTATCCTCAAGCTGCTTCTTCTGATTGACCACATCATGCGCCCTCCATTCGAAGGGCTGAGCAGCACGCAACTTGGACTTGCACGCGTCGCGGTGCCTCTCCAAGTGAAACTTCTGCTCCTTGCCGAACTCAGTGCTGGGCTCCTTGGGCAGCGCCTTGAGCATGGACTCTGCCTGGGCCAGCTCCTCTTTCCACTTGGCGTTCTCATTCGCGAGCCGATCTCCCGCATCAACTTGCATGGCATTGGCATCCGCTGCATCAGGGGCCGCTGGGGCCTGCTGCTTGGCTGCCAGCTGTCGTTGAAGGTCGGCCAGCTTCTTCTCGAGCATTCTCTCACGGTGCGAAGGGCTTGGCGGCTTCTTGGCACTGGTGCTCGGCGCCTCCGACAGCTGACGGACCGAATGGAAGGCCATGTCTTTGCTGCAGCCGCACTGGGTACAAGCCGAAGCTGTGGCCGCATTCCACCAGCGAGCGCCCGCCTTGCTAGTGCACCATTTGCAGTTCCACTGCGATGCCCATGCCATCCTTCGCACAGCCCCACGAGAAGCAGGAGGAGCCATGCTCGATCCCCGCGGGGAGTCGTGTTGCCTGAAAGCGTGCTCACCAGCCTGGCGGCGACTGAGGTGAGCACAGTTCGTGAAAGCTGATTGGTTGCACGGGGGCCTTGAGCCGCCCCCTTGGCTGTGATTCAAGCCGGGAGCCACGTTGGAACTTGAGCCAAAATGGCTACGGACCCCCCCAGGGATGGCGAGAAAGCGTGCTCACCAGCCTGGCGGCGACTGAGGTGAGCACAGTTCGTGAAAGCTGATTGGTTGCACGGGGGCCTTGAGCCGCCCCCTTGGCTGTGATTCAAGCTCCAACGCCGGGAGCCACGTTGGAACTTGAGCCAAAATGGCTACGGACCCCCCCAGGGATGGCGAGGTCTAATCTGAATCCGCGGTGAGTACCCACTGTGCTGGGCCCCCCAGCAGGCCTCGAAAGTGGCGACAGTTTCACAGATCGCAGCCCCCCAGGGATGGCGAGGTCTAATTTGAATCCGCGGTGAGTGCCCACTGTGCTGGGCCCCCCAGCAGGCCTCGAAAGTGGCGACAGTTTCACAGATCGCAGCCCCCCAGGGATGGCGAGGTCTAATTTGAATCCGCCGTGGGTCACTGTGCTGGGCCCCCCAGCAGGCCTCGAAAGTGGCGACAGTTTCACAGATCGCAGCCCCCCAGGGATGGCGAGGTCTAATTTGAATCGCCGTGGGTACCCACTGTGCTGGGCCCCCCAGCAGGCCTCGAAAGTGGCGACAGTTTCACAGATCGCAGCCCCCCCTCAGTCACTGTGCTGGGCCCCCCAGCAGGCCTCGAAAGTGGCGACAGTTTCACAGATCGCAGCCCCCCAGGGATGGCGAGGTCTAATTTGAATCCGCGGTGAGTACCCACTGTGCTGGGCCCCCCAGCAGGCCTCGAAAGTGGCGACAGTTTCACAGATCGCAGCCCCCCAGGGATGGCGAGGTCTAATTTGAATCCGCCGGTGTACCCACTGTGCTGGGCCCCCCAGCAGGCCTCGAAAGTGGCGACAGTTTCACAGATCGCAGCCCCCCAGGGATGGCGAGGTCTAATTTGAATCCGCGGTGAGTGCCCACTGTGCTGGGACCCCCAGCAGGCCTCGAAAGTGACGACAATTTCGCAGATCGCAGCCCCCCAGGGATGGCGAGGTCAAAGGCAGGGGGGAAGAGAGGGACGGGGGGGGGGAAGGAGGCAAGGAGACGCGCGAGCAGTGCTCTATTCAAAACGAGAACCCAACGCAGGAGGGTTGGGAAAAACCAACCCGAGTTAGCCCTGACCCGAGTTACCCCTGATGATTCGGGGCTCTGCACGCCCGAATTATCCGGGGTAACTCGGGTCCGGGGTAAGTCGGGTCTGGAATCCCGAAAAACGAACCCGAAGTAGCCCTGACCCGAGTTACCCCTGATGATTCGGGGCTCTGAGGTCCCCTGGAGTGGTCGCCAGCTGGGCCCGGGGGAAGTCCCGCCTTTAGGGCCCCCGGCACCGGCCCCTAAGGCCTGCTCCACCGCAGGAAAGGCGGCGCCCGCGGAGGGTTGCCTTTTCCGGTGCCTCGAGCCGCGTTGCCCCGCCGACGCCCCGCCCCGCGGCCCGCCCACACCGTCTTGCACGGACGTCGGCGCCCGCCGTGGGCCGATTGCTTCGAGGACCTGCAGCCTGTTTGTGACTACCTACCAGACCACCCCAACCCAACCCGAAGACCCCAATTTCGGGTTGGGGGGGGGGGTACGGGTTCCATATGTGTTTTGTCCAGTGTTCCCCTACCCCCCCCCCCAACTGGAAATGGAGGGCTAATTGAGGCCTTCGGGTTGGGTTGGGGTGGTTTGGTGGGTGGTGAGTTTGCGCGCTCGAGCCGAGACGCCTGGGCTGCCGCGACGCCCGGGCAAGGCGCCCCAGGCGCCCCCATCGACTCTCATCTGCCGGCAGCCTGCGAGGCTGGAGCAGAAACTGGCGAACGCCCGCTGCAGGCGCGCTGATGTTTCACACGCTGCGCAGCGAGCCCGCCGCCGCCGGTGGGTGGGTCGCGGGGGGGGGGGCCAGCAGGTCACGGGGGGGGGGCAGCAGACCCCCGTGAGGCCCCTAGGGCCTCCGAGGCTTCCCAGCGGTCCCCCAAAAGTGTTTCCGAGAGGCCGCCGATAGGCACCCCGAAAGACCTCCATTTGCAACCGAAGTGCCTCGGACCCGCAACACAGGCACGTTGGCGGGATGGGCCAAGGGCCGCGCAATGAATGTGGTTTGGACGCGCGCCGATGGTCGTGGATTCTGGGCGCCTGGTCTCTCCGACCCCACGGTCAAAGTCACACGTTCTCTCGGAGCGCATGGGTTTCGGCATCCGATCTCCCCGAATGCATGTGTGTCTCCGACCGCATGCCCCGACTCATGTGGTCGCTCGGGACACGTCAGTCTGGGCATGTGGTCCTCCGTAAACAATTCCAGGCCATGTACCCTCTGCAGACGCATGACCCAAGCCATGCGTTCTCGCAAAATGGGGCGCCACCGCAAGCGTTGGTCAATTCCAGGTGCCTGCCTCTGGCGATGGCGGCTTGAGTCCCAGCGTCGACAAGGAAGATCGAGTACAGTGAGAACTGCTGCCGAGTTGGCGCGCCACGAAACCAAACACAAGCTGTTATCTGATCACAGTGGGACTGCACCCAGGAACCCCAACTCCACGTATGGAGAACACGTCCACTCGTTTCCCCCCTCCCATATCTGGCCCGCCCACATGAGTCCTCAGTTGCGCATGGTTTGCTGTGCTATCCGAATGGCCGAATGGCGTTACATTTTGCCCCTGCGCACGTCCTCTGTTGCGCATGGTTCCCTCTGTTGCCTTGGTTTCTTCGGCGAACGTCCTCGGTTGAGCATGGCTTCCTCTGTTGCGCATGCTTCCGGCCGCTATCCACATGGCTGCACTTTGCGTGGAACGACCAATGCAGCGAACAACAGACCAATGCGAACCGGCGCGCGGCAGTCCAGTGCGAAGCAGGAGCGCACGCTGCCGTGCGGCTTGCACAGCGCAGCGATGCGAAGCCGCCCCCAACCGCAGCGCGGAGGCAGCGCCACGTCGTGCGGGGCAGCGCGGACGCGCAGACCGCAAGAGGACAGCGGCCATGGGCGGCGACGGGGCGGCCATGAGCCGCCCCGCCGGACAACACACTGCCCCGTGCAGCTGGCGGCGACGGGCGGCGGCAACGGGCGGCAGCACGCCGGCTGGACAAACACCAGGGTCAAGTCAGCATACAGTCGGGGCGTTGACCTAAGGAACCCAAAATAAGGAACGAGGCCCCTTTCTTCAATAAGTTAAACTTCGGTTTCTGAGGAAAAACCTAAGGCCCCCTTTCTTCAATAAGTTAACGAGGATCGAAAGCATAAGGAAAACCTGAGGCAAGCTGCGAAACACTTAAGGAACGCGGAGCCCCTCCCCAACGAAAAGGGCTCTGTCTGGCCATCGCTCGGACGTCCATTCTCTGTGTGTTTTTGGTGCCGTGCGTGGCTTTTTCGCCAAATGATCAAGGATGCTCCTCGATGGTCCTCGCTGAAGGAAGAATGCACACGTCCGAGCGATGCCAAGGTCAAGTCAGCTTAGGCCAACACATTTGCTTGGTGGAGGTGGGGCAGAGCAGACAAAACAAACAAAACCTAGGGAATAGCAACATAGATGGTGGTGTAGAGCCGGCTAGAGCATATGAGGAAGTAACAGCCGCAGTCGTGCAGGAAGAGAATCAAGCATTCATTGATTTAGGAGTCTAAGAAAACAGGGGAGAAGCGTCACAGGGTAGGACAGAAAAGGTCGGTGCACAGGCGGATATGCGACACATCCCCCATGATGGTGGGAAATCCTGCCCGTGGCTAATTCGCCCGCTGGCCTTCCACGCTTTAGCCCCTGGCCTGTGCCAGGGGCGAGGTGGACGTGCGTCAGCTGGGCGCCAGGCATAATTGAGAGCTGGCTCGCTTCCCCACCGCCTTGACAGCCCCCTTCCTGGGCAAGGTCGCCGAAGTCTCCCCTGGAAGCCGTACCTGCTGAACGCGACCGTGGGCGGCCGCCCCTACCTCGAAGGTGAGCATGGCCTCATTGCTAAGCCTGGTGGGGCAGGGGCCGTACAGCCTGCTGGCCCCGCTGCTGCAAGGTCGGCCGCTTCCGAGGTGACCTCCCCTCTGATGCCTGCCCCGCCAGTGTGGTCACAGGCTGCCAGGGCCATTTTCCCCTTGTCGTCGAAAAGGTGGAGCGCGCCCTGCCAGCCAAACGTCGCGACAGCCTTGAGGACAAGAGCGCACTGGGTCTGCCGCGATGCGCCGCTGGATCACCATGTGGACCCTGGAACCTTTGGGGTTGCCGTCCTCAGTGTTGGCTGCTGGTTGGAAGGGCTGCAAATGCTGCCGCTTCCTCGGTGGACTTATGGCGGCAGGCGTTAGAGCATGCCCCTATCCGTCGAGACTGCCGACTTCGCTTCGCTAGATGCCAAAGTATGACTGATCATGCTGCGAACCCCCGCCCTGCAGCCCCTGCCTGCTCGCGTGGAATGGCCCGAGAAAGACCGCGCCTGTTCCCAGAAGCACTGCGCGCTTCCGTGACGCCCGCGTGCCCTGCGGAGGCTCGATCTTGATGGGCGCCGCCTTCCTGAACTGCGTCGCCCTTGAGTTGGACCTAATCGGGGTCGGGAGGTCGAGGTCCTCGTCCTCCTCGGCTGAGTCGACCGACGTCGGCGCCTCCGCCCTGACGCCCCCCCCCCCCTCGATCTCTGTCTGCCCAGTTTCGAGGTCGGATTCTGCTACCATCGATATGGCTCTGCCTTCTCGTACTTCAGTCGCGCTTCCTGGTGGCCGGTTACGCCCAATGGCTAGGCCCCCTGGCGCGCGTCGGCCTCGCCCTCCACTTGCTGTTACTGCTGCTTGAGCCTGGCGCGCGCCGTCTGCCGCTCGCGCGCCAGAACACCCACCTCCGCGCCGAGTTCGAGCGAACCTTCTGCGAACGCCTTGACGTCCTCGTTTGAACGCGCGACATTGGCAAACCTCCCCGCGCTCGTCGCACAACGCCGCGGTCGCGCAGCATCGCCTGCGCGCGCAATGGAAAGCTCTCCTTGGCGAGGAGGATTGCATGTCCGAGTCCAGCAATTCGAGTGCCTCCCCGCGCTCCTCCTGCGTGAGTTGCGGCGGCGCGCTGCCGAACGCCCCCCCGACTGGGTCGCGCGGGCGACGCCGAGGGCCAACCGGGACTGCACCTGGGACTCCGCGGTCTCAGTCCAGGCCGCAGGAACTAACGGTTTCTGACGGAGCAGCGGTTCGTTCCCACGGCAGAGATGCGGCGACGTGCGACGCGGCCCCGAAGCCCTGCCCCCCTAACGCGATAGCACCCCCTCCTGCCAGGCCCGCCCCCCCTGCCCGCGGCGGACGGAAGCCCGCGGGCGGGGCGGACGTCGTCCGCGCGGGCGGGCGGCCGCCGGTCGACGGGAGTTCGGGCCCGCCCCCCGGGCGAGCGGGCAATGCGCCCACCTGGGCGCAGCCCCCCGCCTCTGCCGAGAATGGACTGACTGTCCGCGGTCGCTCCGACCGCGAGCGCGAGAGCCTTTCGTGTCTGGATTGTCTGGTTGCGGGGGTACCCGCCCCAGCGGGTCGCGCGGGCCCCCCCCGCTCGCGCCCTCGCGGCTGCCCAGTCGGGGGGATGGGGGCGGGGGCCGGCGCGCCCATGTCCCAGGGGCCACGCGGGGCCCGCCTCCGCCGCGGCCTCTCCTGCGACGGCCCCCTCCGACCCGTCGGAGCTGGGGGGCTCGACGAGCTGCCCGAGTCGCCGCCGTCGCTCTCGTCGGCGGCCATCGCCATCTCGGCCGACATGAGGCGCTGACATGTCTGGTCGATTCCATCCGCGGTCTGCCGCTCGCCCAGCCGCCGCCCCCGACCTCGTGGAGTGCGGCCACCTTGCGCTTCTTCGCGGGCGCGATGTGGTCGATGCCTGCGCCCTCGGCGCCCCTGCTCTCGATGGGGGGGCTTCTCCTCGCCGTCGCCCATCTGTGCGTTCGTCCAGCAGGCCTTCCCGCGCTGCTGCGTCGATGATATGCTTTCCGCGCTCTTCGCGGGGGCGTCGCCGCCCCCGCCGCTGGCGCGACGTCACCCAATTCCCCATCTCCAACGCCAACCTCTGAAGTGGCTGCCGCGCCAAGCTCGCCCTCGTCGTCCCGGTGCGCCGTCGCCAACCGGCCAGCGCTGGCCTCGATGGGCGCGCCGGTCTCGGCCGCCGCGCTCGGCCGCCTTCTGCCCGGAGGAGCTCTTGCTCAGCGCCAGCCACGCCGCAATCTCCGGGATGGCCGCCGACTCCTCCAGGGCCGCGTGAGCCGCCCCTGAACGCAGCGCATCTGCGAACTGCTCCTGCAGCTTAGCCACCACGAAGCAGCATGTCACCCCGTTGGCGCCCGCCCCGGTCGTCGCGGTCAGGCTTCGAGGCCCCGTGGCCGAGGGGTCGTCGCCCAGCCCGAATGCGGCCCAGAAGCCTCCGACCTCCTCGGAAAGGAGGGGCTCGACAGCCTCCCCTGCGCACGCCACTGGCTTCAGCGTCCTTCGGAGCACCTCCAGGCCTGCTGCCGACGCCTTGGCGTGCCCTGCAGGCGTGCGGACCGGCGCCAGCCCCAAGTCGTCGCACCTCGGCAGGAAGTTGCCCCTGTCGAAGTCGGCAATCCCCTGCCGCAGGTCAACGCCCACCTGGATCCATGCTGGGGCCAGCATGTAGCATTCTCGGGATAGCGGAACCTCCGGCAACTTGCGGCCCGCTCCGCTGGTCTTCGCGCGCCCCAGCGCGGCCGTCGACCATCCGCCCACGAAAACGAGACGCTGCGGCGGCAGCCAGACGTGGTCGTCATACCGCATAACCGACCACACCTTGACAGTGCGAAACTACACCGCCCAGCAGCGCAAGTACGGCGCGAGGCCTCTCCATGATCATCCGTTAACTCCGATGGGGGCACAAGGAAAGACCTCGTCGTCGGTCCCTTGCCCACGACGAAGATCATTTTTGCGCTCGCAGCTGGGCGGAATGCCTGTCGCTCGCGTCGATGCCCGCGACCCTCTCCGTCCACGTGGAAGTGCGCAGGGTCTGGTTGGGCACTGGCGGCCCGCGCGATTCGGCCGCCCTGGCGTGCGCATAGTCGCATAGTCTATGAAGTGCACGATCGTCGAGGACCACGGGGCCCCGAGCGCGCGCAGAAACCATCTGCGCATCGTTTCCACGGCACGCACGTGCGAACTTACCGTGTTGATGCGTGTGCGGCCCTGGATGTCGTCATTCGCCCGCTCTGGCCATGACCCCGGGCAGCGCGATCAGGCGAAACTTCCGCCGAGCCCAGTCCTCCACCTAAAGACCACGCCGGCTCTCCTCTGCGGCCACGCGGCACCTCCGCACGAAGCGGGCCCCCGCCATCGCGCAGGCCCGCGGAGGTTGTGGTCCTTCGGCCGTGCCTCGGCAGTCCGTCAGCGCTAGGCACGCCGTGCCGTCCTCCAGCATGGCCCGCCTAAAACAACCATGGCACGCCCAGGGGCGTTCCTGATCAGGTTCTTCAGCAACGGCCCGATCCACGAGCTCCTTCAGCGGCAACACCGCCTCCTCCACGTTGAGGCCCGCGGCCTCCGCAACCTGCACGATGGTCTCCTCGAACTCGGCATCCGCCACCTGCAACGCGAGGCGCGGGCCGAGGAGGTCGTACTGTGCTAACCCTGCAAAGCCGCCACCGCGCGGCGTGGATGGAGCACATCTCATATGGCCAGAGTCTGCGCCCAACCGTTGATCAACATCGGCCCAGAGCCAAGGTCCAAATGAGTACAGGCATCGGGCAAACTGATAGGATACACATTCGTCATACCACGCGGGGGCATAACATGAGCCGTTCCGTCGTCGGGGACGCCTGCTCTAGGGCGGTTGTGAAGTTTACACCCGGCGCGCCACCGTAGAGGTACGAACTTCCCATGAGTCCCTGGACAGGCGTGCGCATTCGAGTAGGAATTGCTATACACGAATATTGAAACTTCTCGTCCAGTCTGCGAAACATGAGTGTACTTGCAATACTATTATACATATGTAATGTAGAGTCGAAGAAGAACAAATCCAGGGGCCCATCAATTCTGCAGTCGATCTCCTACTCGACCAGTGGCGGACAAACGCGACGAGGGGGAGGGGGGGAGCGGGAGGGGGGAAGGGAAAAGGGTACGGCGGCGCGGAGGCGCACATAGTGGGGTAGGGGGAGGGGAAGCCTCTTGGCGGCGCGTAGAGGGAGGCAGGGGGACGGAGGAATGATTCTTACAAGGGGGCTGGTTCTGAGAAGGCGCCAGCCCTACTTTTACAGAAGAGGCCCGCGCCCTCTAAGAGGCGGCCTCCTTCTGAGAAGCGTCCCCCCTTTCCCCATACCCCTCTTGAGAGATCCAACGACTTGAAATACTTGAAACGCTGTAACACAATCGCGGCCTGACCCCCCGACCCCATCTTCCTGCGCCAGTCTTCGAGCCCGATCGATCTGAGAGGGTCCCGGGAGCCGAAACTAAGCGAAATCGCCCGTTCTCTGAGAATTAACGGGCGAATAACGCTACAACGTAAACTCTTCCGCCGACGGGGACGTCTGCCCCCCCCCCCGACGACTGCAAAATCTATACCCCTGCGTGGCACAGTACAGGGCAGTTTTTAATACATAGGGTTTTTTTCTTCTAATTATATGATTTTTTGATACATGATTAATTCATGAATACATGTATGCATGAACTGATCGTTGATTTTCATGCACAATCCATGCATTTTTAATACATGCTCCGCACGCGGAGCATGAATTAAAAGCGGCACTGTATACCCCTGCGTGGTACCGTAGGGGTTAAACCTTTTCCAGCCACTCGGGGGGCAGGCGTCCCCGTCGGCGGAGAGGCTTATTTTTACACCGCTCTTCGCCCGCCACAACAACATCGGGGGCGCGCAAACGCGGATTGGCGATCCATGGATTTGGCGCGCGGTCGCCCAATCCATGGATCGGGGGAGGTGCCCTCCCCACAAAATTTGGCCGGTGCTGCCTCGCTCGGCGGCGGAAGTCCGCGATCTCCCACGGACGCGGGGACCCGTCGCGAGTCCGCGCCCCCTTGATCCACGTTTGCGATCGCCTGATCTTCGCCCGAAGTACAGTAAGCCTCCCCGAGGCCGAACCTAAACGGCGTTTTTCGTTTTCGTTTCCCTCGTTTTGTCTTCAATCCACCTCTACCGCAAAACGAAGTCGAAACGGAACGGCCCACGAAATCGCCAAAACACTGTTTAGGTCCAACCCTGACCAGAGGGGGGCATTTTTTATTTATTTATTTTGTTGTATCCTATCACCCTGGGGCTTATCATGCGCAAATAAATTCGGGCGCCGTCTTACGGCCCCGCAAACAGAGCTTGCACGGGCCCGCGGCCGACCAGGCCCAGACCCCGAAGCGCGACCGTCACTCCGCGCTCAGACCAAGCACTGGCCTGGGGTCCGCCATCCTGGCCGCCCTGGCGGCCCTGCCTCGCTCCTGAGCCTCAGCAGCGCTGGCAAAGCCGAACGAGCCCAGGGCTCCCTCGAGACCTGGGCGAAACAGCCTCCCTGGGGCAGGCGGAACGGGTGCCCGATCCCGCACCTCTGGGGGCTCCAAGGCGGGGGCTCTGGAGCCTGCAGGGGCCACTGGGTCCTCCGTGCCCACAGTGCCCGCGACCGAGCCAAGCGCCTCGGCCCACCTGGCACGGGTGGCCGCTGTGGGCCGAGCCAGCTGGTCGATCGGCTGCTTGGATTTCCCAGGCAGGATCGACTTCGCGAAATCGTTTCTCGCCTGCGCCCTGGAGCCCTTTTTGGCCCTGGGGTCGTCAGCGCGCTGTGCCCCGCTGCAGGCCTTGGCTAGGCCCCTGTGGCAGTACTGGGGTTTCAAGCAATACATCCAGCACGCCACACACACACACACACGCACCAAAAACTCAGGGCCGTCACCGCCAGACACGCGCGATTCACGAAGACGGTGGCCGTTGACCCCCCAGACTCCCGACTCGACAGGGTCGTCCTGGGACGGGCAAGCACGCGAAACACTCGAAATAGAGACCCCCGACATTTGGCCAGAGTCTGGGGTCTCAAAATGGAGCCCTGGGGTCCCCCCCTGGCCAGCTGGGCCTGAGAGGGCTCGCGGAGGCGGGGCGGCGGCCGCAGCAGCAGGGGGTGCCGCAGAGGAAGGAGGGAGAGGGGGCTGCGACACAGCCGACGGGGGCGGGCTCAGTGCGCCCGCGGCCGAGGGCGCCGCCCGCTCCGCCTTCTCTGCGCGGCGACGCTGGACCGCGCGAAGCAAGGCCGCCGACGCGCTCGACGCATCAGCGACTGGCTCACTGGGCCCGACGGGCCCCTCGCCTGACTCCTTCCTCTCACGGACCTTCGCGTCGACCTGGTACTGGGCCTGGGCGCCCTGGCTGGCCGCCGCTGCCGTCGCCAGCGCTGCTGCCGCCCCCGGGGCTGCCAGTCCGCCAGGGCCACGGGCAGCCGACTCCTCGGCCTCCAGCAGCGACTCCAGGGCGGGCGACGGAGCGAAGGGGTCCAGGTCCACGAGGTCCAAGGAGGTGAGCGGCCAGGCATCCCTGACCCCCGACTCGGCGATGTGCACCTCGAGGGCAGCCGCGCACCTGGCCGCCTCCTTCGCCCGAGCCAGGCAGCCCTCCAACATCAGGGCGTCATGCTCCGCGATGGCGTGGAATGCCGCTCCTTCCTTTGCCCTAGTGTCGGCGCGCCTGTTGCCCACGAGCTCGAAGAGGGCGAGGTCCCCGTCCTGCGCCGCGGCCTCGGCGCGGTGGGCGGGCACGTGGCGAATGATGACGCCCTCCGCTGCATCGCCCACCCTGGCCCACACGTGGGCGTGCAGGGAGCTGGGGCCGCAGGCCTTGGTCAGGTTAGACGCAGCCTTCACCGTGCTCAGGCAGTCGCTGAGCAGCGTGTAGTTCCCGATGATGTCGGCGAGGCCGATGGCGGCAGCGTAGTCCTCTCCCGCCTTGGCCGTCTGCGACGGGAGGTCGCTGGGGGGCACTGCGCCCCGCGCCTCGGCGATGAGCCTCCCCTCGGGACCGTGCACGATGGAAGTCCCCGTTCAGGCACGAGCCGTCCGTGAAAACAAAGGAGCCGTCGGGCACCACCAGGATGCCGTCCCCCCACCCGCAGGATCGCCGCGCCCAGCTGTCACCCCAGGCTGGCCTGGCCACCAGGAGGCTGATGTCGGCGAACAGCCCCTGACTGAAGAGCTCGTCGAAGGGGGGCCCCACGCGGTGGGCCTGCTCCGCTGCCTGTCTCACCTGGCACGGGCAGTAGTCCCGCCTCCATGCCGCCCAGGCTGGGCACACGTGGTGTCTGTGGTGCATCGTCCCAGGGGCGGCGCCGCAGAGCCTGCAGAGCGGGTCAATATCACGACCATGCCTCGCCAGTCGGGCCTGGGGCCAGCTGGCCAGCGACGCCAAGCGTCTCAGGCACCCTTTGTGGTGAGCCGTCCAGGTGTCCGACTCCTTAGCGCCGAGGAGCTGGTTGTTCGGCGTCCACCACGGCGGCGGCCGCCACTGCCAGAAGGTCTCGGGCCTGCTGGCGCACTCCTCGAGCGATGCCGCCTGACGCGCGTCCTCCTTGACCCTGGCGGCTAGGAAGGCGGGCGAGAACCTCTCGACGTCAAACTCGCTGGCCCCCCTGTCGGTCAGGACGCGCCCGCCAGCTCTGAGACCCCAGCCGACCCGCCCTAGCGCGAGCACCAGCGCCGAGACGGGGTCGCGCACCGCGGCCCACGGCCTCTGCAGCGAGGCCAGACGGCTGCTGTCCCTGAGGCAGGCCTGCACGGCGGCAAGAGAGGCCTGGCCAGACCAGCTCATGGCCACGAAAGCCTGGACAGCCATGCCCGTCGCTGTCACCAGCGGATCCTGCCTCCAGCCCTGGGGCGCGCACTGCAAGCAGAAGGTCAGCGCGGCGCCCGTCGGCAGATTGCAGGCGGCTTTCGCCGCAGATATCCTGAGTGCCCTCATGCGCCCAGGCGGGATCCCGTTGATGGCCGAGCCCCACAGGGCCTTGGCAGTGGGGCCTGCCCTCTGGATCTTGGCCTGCCTCATCCCCGAGCCGAAGATCCTGGCGAGGTTGTTGCCCTGCCGCAGCGCCGCCAGCTCCCTGGCCACCTGCGTCCCGACCCTGCGGTGGCTGCCCGCCGTCGCGTCGCCTCCTAGGTCGCGGTGGCCAGCGACGAAGGCTTCGTCTGCGAGGACCCAGTCGGCTTGCTGCTGCAGCTCTCTCCTCAGCTTCACCGAGGAGGCCAGTGCCTTGGTCTTTCCCCAGTTGATGGGGAGCCGCTTGTCGCCCAGCATGGTGGCGACGCCCTTCGCGAACCTGGCGATCTGCTCGACGACCAGCCTGCGCGTGCCGATGGCGTGCCCCGGGATGTCGTCAATCACGTTGGCCACCCTGCCAATAGGCAGCAACTTCCTCGACTGCAGCAGGAGGTCGTGCAGCATGATCCTCGCCATGGTCGTCGCACAGGAGCATCCAGCAATGACGGTGTCGTCGATGACCAGCTGCTCGCTGAGGGCTAGGTCGGCCCTGGCCCTGCGGGGGCCCGAATACAGGACGCACAGCGCCTGGATCAACCCCGTGTTGAAGTCGCAGCCCCGTGCCGCTTCGAGGAGCAGCCCGCGGCTGATCTGCTCGTAGAACTTGCTGATGTCGAAGTAGACCGATGCAGCTTCGAAGTTCTTCTCGCGCGCCAGGCCGAGCAGGAGGTTGTGGATGTAGGCCGCCCTGTCGCAGCAGGTGTCCGAGTCTGCCCCCCAATATGCGGGGGGCTTGTGGTCCCGCTCCCAGCCCGCGCAGTACTTGCGCCTGATTCGGCTCCAGATGCGCAGCCACATGCAGAGGAGTCCGATCGGGCGGCGGCCCCCGTCGGGCTTCCCCAGGAAGACGATGATCGTGGTGAAAAGCTCCGACGGCTGGGGGTGCCGTTCCCGGGCTGTCAAGATCTCAGCCAGCCTGCCTGCGCACGCCCTGCCTAAGCTGAGGATGAGCCTGGGGTGGAAGGCGTCCCATCCCAGAGCCGTCTTCCTGGGAAAGGTCTTCGCCGCTGCCAGCGCCTCCTCCGCCGTGATGGCGCCCAGCCCCAAGGGTTCGTCCCAGTTCTCGGGGCGGACTCTGGCGGGGCCCTCCTTGTGCCAGAGCGCCTTCCACTCCTGAAGGATCCTGTCCAGGGCCTGCTGCCCCAGCGGGACTGGGGGGGCCTCACCCTCGCCAGGGCCGAGGATGGAGCAGGTCTCGAGGTTGGCCTGCTTGCTGATCGCGCGTGCGCCCTTCCCGTTCCCACTGAGGGCCTCGGCCATGAACTCCTTCCAGCGCTGCCTGGCGAGCTTCACGCCCTCCCTGCGCTTGACCTCAATGGCGGCGCTGATGGCCTGGAGGAAGATGCCGCCCTGCTGCGACCTGACCGAGATCTCCGCCATCATCGTCGCCATCTTGGCGCCGCCAAACATCTCGCTGCCCGCTGCCTCAAACTTGGGGGCCAAGCCTAGTGCTGCCGCCTGCAGACGCTTGACGTGCTTGCGGTGCCCAGGCGAGGGGTGGGGCACCGACGCCGCGGCCGCCAGCTGAATGGCCAGGCGCCCCAAAGTGATCCAGCAGCGGGTAAGCGGGCTGGTCCTGTGCACCTCCTCCGAGCGCAGGAGGTGGATGAGCTGCTTGGGTGCCCTCTTAAGCCCCTGCGCTCTGCCTCTGTACTTGGCGCCGTCCTTGGTGCCGAGGAGGTGTATCAGGCGCTCCTCCGCCTGGTCGAAGAACTCGATGATCGCCTTGTTTGGGCTCCCATTCTCGTCCAGGAGCGGCGCCTTCCAATCCGTCAGCGAGTCCTCCTCCTCTGACTCAAGCTGGATCCCCTCCTGCTTGGCCGCAGGCAGCTCGAAAGGCTTGGGGCCCTTCTGCACCCAGACTCCTGCCTGGCTGCTCAGCTTCTCGAACGTGAGCCTTACGGGGACGTGCGGGTGCGTAGTCGCCTGTCTGAGCACCGACACCTTCGGCCCTAGCCCCGCCAGGACGTCCGAGATCACGAAGAAGTCATATGTGCTATCTCCGCAGGTCGGCTCGTCAGGCGCCACTATCACCGCCCCCACCGCGCGTGGCCACCACGAGCTGCTGAGGAGGCTGGGCTCCAAGTTGCAGTCCGCCCCTACTACGAAGGGCTCGCGCAAACCCAGGAGGAAACCCTGCAGCTCGCTCAAGAGGTCCACGTTGGTCTCATTGAGCTTGACCGAGCACTGCAGGCACAGGCTGACGCACACCACGACCAGGTCCCCGAAGGCGACTCGCCTCGCCACGATCCTTGGGGCGCGCAGGCCCCAGACCTGGTCGATCGAGGCCACTCCGCGGTGCTCGCCGACCAGCACGGCGACCCCAGAAGAGACTGCTTGGACCGCCGTCCCTGTGCTGCGGCACTCTCCGAAGGCCGCGTTGATGCCGTTCCGCTCGCACCAGGCACGGGCCGAACCTACAGCCAACGCCGAGGTGAAGCGGGTCTCCTGGATGAAGTACACGTCGTCCCTGACCTTCTCGCCCAACAACTGTTCGAGGGCCGTCTGGGACTCGGCCCAAGTGAAGCCGTTGATGCTGAGGAAGCTGGCGCCCTGCTGCGCCGAAGGCCGCGCCAGCTTGGCCAGCTGGAGCCATGCGGCCGCGGCGGGCACCGTCGCGCCTGCCTCCTCAGCCCTGGGCTGGGGACGGCGCTTCGCCGTGCATACGAGGTCCAAGGGGGGACTCACGCCCGAGCCTGTAGCCGCGCCATCCTGAACGAGCAACCCACTATTACATATGGGCCCTCGGCTGGGCTGCGGACCGCCAGTCCCTTGGCCTCGCTGCTCCTCCAGGCTCCCGTTGGACCTGGGGTCAAAGATGCCGAGGCCGCTTGCCTGCTGCCCAGAGCGCGTCCAAGGCATCGCGCAGCTTGCGCTTGGCCTCATCTCGCTGCTCGGGGGTCGCTTCACGGAGGGCTGCTGAGGCTGCAGCGTACTCCTCGCGCTTCTCCTCCCAGCCCTCTCCTCCCAGCAGCTCCATGTCGATGTCGTCTGACTCTGGCACAGGTTTGTGCTCGCCGCCTGCGTCTGACTCCCCAACAGCAGGGCCAGGAGGAGCAGCAGCGGACCTGGCAGCGGCAGCAGCCTTCTTGCTGATGCTGGCTGCGTTCTGCAAGCGGGCCAGGACCGCGAGGGCGTCCTTGGCCTCCTGGCTGGCGGCGACGTCCTCATCCAGTCCCGCTGCGACTGCCAGAATCGGGTCGGGGAACTCGCTGGCCTGCAACTTGACCAACTTGGCCTCCCCCTCTGAGAGCTTCTGGTTCTCGTCGCCGAGCGAAGCCCTGAGCTCCAGGAGCTCCTTGTCGAGAGCGGCCTGCTGCTCCAAGATGGCTGACTCGCGGGCCTCGAGCTTCTTGATCTTGTCTCGCATGGCCTTGACCCTCCAGCGCTGCGTCTGAGCAGTAGGCTGTTTGCTCTCAAGCGTCTTCGACTCTGCAGCCTTTTCTGCCTCTTCCACCGCGCTGGTGTCAAGCCCCTCCTTCGCCAAGAAGGTGCGTACGTCCTTGAAGGAGATGCCAGCGCTCGCCTCGGCCGACTTCCTGGGCGGGGGCTTGCGCCCTTTCCAGGGCTCCGACGGGGGCGGGGCCTCGCCCTTGAGCTCCGCCACCTGCTTCTGCAACTGCTACAGCTGCGCCAGAAGCTGTCCCTGTCCTGGCGGGCCCTGAGCCCAGGCCCCGCGCGGGCGAGACGTGCTGGGTGCTGGCCCGTTGGCTGCTGTTGCCGAGAGCTTGGCTGCCTGCACCACGTGGGAGGGAGCAGCCTTCCAGCACTGGCGGCAGCGCGTCCTGGAAGCCCAGTTGCCATCACAGCCGCAGGAGCAAGACCAGAGGGGTGTCTTACACGCGCCTGAGATGATGCCAGGGTCCGATTGTGCCGGCGCCATGGCCCGCGGGCTGCCACGGGTGGGGCCGTCGTCGTCGTGAAACTTGTCTCGTGCCCACTACGCCGCTTCGAAGTAAGTGGGCACAAACGCGAGCTGTCTCCAGCTCAAGAACTCCAGCTCGCGCCGAAACGGCTTGAGCCAAAATGGCTTGAGCCAAAATGGCTACGGACAGAGGGGGGCCTTGGATAAGGAACCCTTAGATAAGGAACCCAGGGTCTGGAGGCCTGTGAAACTCCAATCGAGGGCTGGGCCATGGATATCACCGCCGCCCCCATCAGATAAGGAATCCTCCAGGGTCAGCAGCAGGGCTGAACCTAAACAGTGTATTTCGTTTTCGTTTTGTTTTCGTTTTCCCTCGTCTTGTCTCCGACTCGCCTTCACCGCAAAACGACATCGAAAAGAGAACGGCCCACGAAATCGCCAAAACACCCTTTAGTTCCAGCCCTGACCAGAGGGGGGCATTGGATAAGGAACCCTTAGATAAGGAACCCAGGGTCTGGAGGCCTGTGGAACTCCAATCGAGGCATGGGTCTCCACTGCCGAAGCCCTACATGCCGCCATTCTGGTTCCGGGCAGGCTGCGCTGTCCGGCGGAAGGGGACGAGGAGGGGAGAAGCATGATACCACTGCCGCCCTCATCAGATAAGGAATCCTCCAGGGTCTGCAGCATCCTGGGCGTACTCCTTAACCAACGCCCCCACCGTATACAGTCGGACTTGATTGGAGAGGACACGCGAG
This sequence comes from Prorocentrum cordatum, assembly GCA_963575745.1. NCBI lineage: Eukaryota > Dinophyceae > Prorocentrales > Prorocentraceae > Prorocentrum > Prorocentrum cordatum. The sequence goes on along the minus strand of CAUYUJ010016574.1, from coordinate 59,608 downwards.
AGGACACAAAACCCTTCCGAAGGACACGCGAGAGGATACGCGAGAGGACGCCATAGGAGTGTAAGAAGGAACGTGTCGCGAGGCACAGGACACAAGGGTACCCTTGAGCTTGCAGGGTCGACCTACTAATCTGGGCCGCCTGTACAAGAGGCCTCCCCCCTCCCCCGGCCCCCCCTTCTGCGCGTGGCCGACCACCGCTGCGGCGCCCGCCGCGCATCGCCCGCCGCCTCCTCCTCCTCCTCCTCCTCCGCTGCTCCGCCTGCGCCTCGATGGCCCCCCTCCGCTGTGCGCCTCGGGCTTCCATGGCCACAGTTAGGTCGGGCGTGTCCGCCTAGAGGCGGATTTTTGACGAAAAATCAAAAACAGTCAAAACAAAGACTCCGAAATAGTAAAATATAGTCGAATAATCGCCCCCAGGCTACTTTTACAAAAAATATGTTTGCAGATTCCCCCAGCTCCCACGGGCGAACGGCACCCTCCAGGTTTCCTCCTGTCCCCGCTCCGCGTGGCGTTGTCCCCCCTCCGTGGCCAGCTCCCTTCGCGGCCGCGACCCCGCCTCCCGCGCGGAGGATTGGCGGCGCGCCGAGGGGGGCGCGCGGCAGGTCCTCGATGAGCATCGTGGTGGCGTGGGAGGGGCCCTTCGTCGCCGGGGGGGCCATGGCCAGCCTGCCGGTGCCACGGGGGAACGAGAGAGGACAGCACATGATGTGGAAACAGCTGGACAGACGAGGTGGGCACGAGGGTGGTCGGAGGTCTGGGTCGCGGTCCCCCGCCTGGGCGCGTTGGGCTGCGACCGAGCACCCAGGCGGACAACAGTCCAAGATCGAGACGTTGTGGACGAGGAGGAGGAGGAGGAGGAGGAGGAGGAGGAGGAGGAGGGGGAGGGGAGGGGGAGGAGGAGGGGGGCACCCACGCCTCCCTCGTCCTCCGCCTCCGCCTCCTCCTGCGCTGGGCCTTCCAGGGGCGGGCCTCGCCGCAGCGCGGGAGCACTCCTCGGAGTCCTGCTCGGGATGCGATCCAAGAGAGGGATGTCGGGGTTGACTCGCAGGGGGGATGGCCAGGAGAGGGGCGCGAGAGACGAGGAGGGGGGAAGAGGGGGAGGAGGGGCCGAGAAGGACGACAAGACGGGGAGTCCTCCTCCTCCTCCTGCTCCTTCTCCTCCTCCTCCTCCTCCTCCTCTTCCTCCTCCCCCTCCCCTTCCCCAATCCCCTCCCCCGTTTCCTCCTCCTCCTCCTCCTCCTCCTCTTCTTCCCCCTCCCCCTCCCCCCCCTCCGCCTCCCCATCACCCTCTTCCTCTTTCTCCTCCCCCTCCTCCTCCTCCTCCTCCTCCTCCAACTCCTCCTTTTCCTCGTCGTCCAAATCATCCTCCTCCTCCTCGTTCTCCTCCTCCCCCCCTCCTCCGAGGAGACGGAGAACGACAGTAAGACGAGGAGCGAGAAGGGGAGGGCTGGAGGAGACCGACGACGAGGAGGCGGATGACGCCCTCTCAGAATCAACTCCCTAGACCTCTCCTGAAGCGCGTTCTGTCTGAGGTTGCTTGCGTGTCTCAGCGGATCCAGCCGTGGCGACGAAGGCCTCCCCATCCGACAGCCCAGAGGAGACTGAGGGGAAGCAAGACGGGGAGGAGGGGGCGAGAGAATGCAGGGACGGGGGAACTGGGGCTGTGGTTGCTCGCCGGCAACGTCTCCCCACTCCTTCTCTACCTGCCCCCCCTCACCCTCCCCATCCCTGTCGTCCTTCGTCGTCCCCTCTTCCGCCGCCTCGTCCCCCTCCAACTCCCCCTCCCCCTCCTCCTCCCTTTCCTCTACCCCGGTCGGCTGGTCACCAAGTGGCAAGCCTGGGCCCCTAACGGTGCAGGAAGGAGAAAGAACGGCGGCAGAGGCGGGCACAACTGCGGCGCGGCAGCGACACCGGCAGCCGGCAATCCTCGACGCGGGACTAGATCCCACACCCGAATCAAGAGCCCCATCCCTTAGGGAATCGAGCTCTATACACCAACGTTTTTCCCGACCCTGCGCCGAAATTCGCACAGGAACGCGGATTATGGTGTATACGGGATCCTGGTATATACATTTTTCGTCGTTTCCCCAGGACATCGGGGAACAAAGTAAAAATCACGCCACCCCAGCGTCGTCCTCGACCATCACAAAATCCGGGGATTGAAAAACAGCCTGCCACTGGCAATGTGTATGTTCCAATTTCCGATCCCTGATGGGTTGCCCGGCGCCCTTTTCAAGTCCCAGGCCCATGCAGGAGTCGGCCGGTGCGGGAGCCCCCCCCCCCCCTCCGCCTCCCGCTCCCGCCCACCCCCTCCGCCTCCCGCTCCGCTCCGCCCACCCCGCCCCCCCTTGGGCACGGTCCCGCAAGCGAGTCCCCTCTGGGGCACGGCCCCCGACCCGCGGGCGAGGCGAGCCGCGGTCAAAACCGAGCCGCGGACACGCGCCGCGCCCCCTCGCCCCCCCCCCGCCCCCCGGTGGCGCCTCGCGGTCGCGTGTTGCGACTGGGGCTCTGCCGTCGGCGGGGCCAGCGGAGCGGCAGGGCGGCGCTGCGCCGGGCGCGACGGCGGCCAGCAAGCTGCAGGCCCAGACGTGCGATGTTAGGACGAAGCCGGGGCGAGGATACATCCGGGCGAGGATCAATCGAGAATCTCTGATATGCAGCTGCTCTGGAAGATGTCTCGCGCGCCGACGCCTTCTCAGAACGTTCCTTCCGCAACGTTCTGAAAGCTCTCCAGAACGCTTTGGAACTAGCTTCTCCTCGTCCTAACCCCGCTTGATGTCCTCCTCATACTGGTCCTCCTCCTACTGGTCCTCCTCTTCCTTCCTTTTCCTCCTCCTCCTCCTCCTCCTCCTCCTCCTCTTCCTCCTCCTCCTCCTGTCTCCTCCTCCCCTTCCTCCTCCTCCCCTCCTCCTGGTTCCCCGTTGATGCGTCATGGGCCTGCCCTGGTCCTCCTCCTGCTCCCTCTCCTCCCCCCGTCCCCCCTGCACTCCGGCGCCCCGCGCCTGCGCCTCGCGCGGCGCCCGTCGTGCGACCTGCCTGCGACCTATATCAAGCCCGCGACCCGCCCGCGACCCGCCTGCGACCTGCCTGCCGCTGCGCGGAAGAGGAGGGAGTGCGGGCGCCGCGGCCCCGCGGCGCGCGCCGCCCCTCTGCCGCGGGGGCCGCGGGGCACAGGGCGCCGCCTGCGCACGGGGGCCGTGGGGGCGGGCCGTGGGGGCGGGCCGCGGGGGCGGGCGCGTCGACGACGACGACGACGACCACCGCGACGCCGACGACGACGACGACGACGACGACGACGACGACGACGACGGCGACAGCGACGACGAGACGACGTGGCGACCGCGACGACGAACACGAGGATTGCGTGGACGGGGGGGCGGGGCGGGGGGGCTTTGGGGAGAGGCGGGGAGGGGGAGGGACGCCGGCGGGGTGGGGAGAGGTGGGGAGGGGGGTGTTGGGAGAGGTCAAGTTAGCCAGCTCGAACGAGCCAGAAGGCTCCGTCCACTCCCACGCGCCCTCCAGCCGCGCATTGAGCAACGTCGACGAGAAACAAGACCGCGCGCGACATACGCCGCGCCCCGCCCCGGCCTCTCAAATTGCATCGTCGGCGACAACATGTCCAGCGCGCGAAGCCAGCCACGCGCGTTGCACCGCCAATCGCTTCGCTCCTGCAGCGCATGGAGGAGGGGGGGAGGAAGGGGGGGGGAGGAGGGGAGGGAGAGATGGAGGGAGAAACTGAGAAGGAAGAGGAGAATGCCTCTTGGGAGTTCACGGGGCGTCATGGGAATGTTCTGGCATGCGCCTGAGGGCCTCTTGGATAGATCTTCCGGGTTGGAGCATTGTCAACACAAGTAGGTGTTAACCTCACAATCCTTCAAGCACCGAGTGCAAATCAATCTTTGTGTTGCCCCCCCAAGACCTCCTGGACGCCTTTTGATCGACCCCTCGGGGGTCTCCTGAGGCACTTGCTTGAACCGCAGTTGCTTGAGGCATTATGACTTGCCGCCCGCCCAGCTCCTCAACCCGACGGGCCGCAGCGTCGACGACAAGGAAGTCCATGTTGACGAGCAGCAATCCCCGCGCGATGTGCGCCGCGTCCCATTCCCGCTGCGCGATTCGCAGCGCCGAAGACGGGAGTACATGTTGGCAAGGAAAAAATCGGCAGTGCGGTGTTTGTTGGCAGGTCGGACGGGGGGTCCCGCGTACGGTTGGCCAGGCGTGCGCGCGCGATGCGCGCCGCGTCCAAATCCTGCTACGCACGCATTCGCAACGACGGCGACAAGAAATTCCATGCTGTCGAAAAAAATGTTGGCTTTCGTTTGTTTTTGATAGGTAGGAACGCGACCTCCCGCTCAGGGTTACCCAAGCGATGTTTATTCCGCCATATTCCTGCTACGCTGCTCGCAGCGACAAGGAAACCCAGGTTGTCGAAACAAAAACGGTGACTTTGTTTTGTTCTTCTGATCGGTAAAACGCAACCACCCGCTCAGGGTTACCCAAGCGATGTTCATTCCGTCGCATTCATGCTACACTGTTCGCAACTCCACAACGAGTTGTCGAGAAAAAACATTGACTTTGTATTGTTCGTTGATAGGTAGGGCGCGGCCATCCGCTTAGGGTTACCCAAGCGATGCTCACTCCGTCGAATTACAGCTGCACTTTTCGCAGCGCCGACGACAAGGAAGTCCATGCTGTCGAGAAAAAAAACGTTGACGTTGTATTGTTCTTTTGATCGGCAGGACGCCGACCACCCGCTTAGGGTTACCCCAACGATGTTCATGCCGTCGCATTCATGCTGCCCTTTTCGCAACTCGACGACGCGTTGGCGAGAACAAGATTGAGCTTGCATTGCTGCTGTCCGTTAGGACGGCGGGGCTGCTGTCGACCGGTTCGGTGGGGGTTTGGGGGTGTTCAACCATCAGAAGTTAGGGTGGGGAGGGGGGGCGGGGAGGGGGCACAGGCGGGGCGGGGAGGACCGGGCGGGGGGCTTCGGGGGAGAGGGGGGAGGAGGGGCGGGGGAGGAGGGACACGGGTCGGGAGTGGAGGGAAAAGGCGGGGCACGCTGGCGGACGATCCAGGATCTCGGCGGGGCGCGGGGAGGGAGCGGGAGGAGGAGGAAGGGGAGGAGGAGAGGAGGAGGAGGAGGAGGAGGAGAGGAGGAGGAGGAGGAGGAGGGAGGGAGGAGGAGGAGGAGGAGGAGGAGGAGGAGGAGGAGGAGGAGGAGGAGGAGGAGGAGGGAGGAGGAGGAGGAGGAGGAGGAGGAGGAGGGAACGGCTGCGCCTGCTCCCCTCCGTGTTCTCTTGGATTGCCTCTGGGACGTGCCTGGGTCTTGGGTTTCGGCTGCCTTGGAGGATCTGAGGTGGCTCAATGCTATGTGCAACAAAAAGGATGTCCCCAGGTCTGGGGCGGCGGAAGAGTGTATTCACGCTGCGAGATCGGCGTCGAAAAGGTTCGTCAATCTTGTTGTTGAGGCTGGAAGACGAGCCAGATTCTTGCAACAGCAGGAGTATCATGAGCACGTTCTGTCCAAGACGGTCGCAAAGATGGGTCTCAGCCCCCAACAGCCCACCAGTCAGCCGGCCGAAGAAGCTGACAAAACCTTCGTCTGCTATGAATGTGGATTCACCTCGAAGTCTGAAAGGGGGCTGGCCATCCACAAGGCCAATAATCACCAAACTGAAAGCGACCCGTCTCGGTGGATAACGGGCACGCTGTGCCAGGTCTGTATGTTTCAGTTCCATTCCAGATGTCGTCTCATTCTACACTTAAAGCAACAGACGGGGTGCCTCCAACCTCGGCTCGAGACTCAAAGAAAAGACCCAAGAGATGTCATTGACGATTGGGTTGATCGCAGCAGACAGGAACAGAAACGAAATAGAGACGGCGGCAGATTGGAGCACTTTGCAGAGAAGGCGGCTTACAGAGAGCACGGTCCGCCCATCTGCTGCAGGCAAAATATAGGAAGGCCGATAGTCGTTGCTGCCCCAGCGAGCCAGCATCGGATCGTTGATGAGGCACCCACTGTGAGCCGACCTTCTTCTTACATGCCGATGTTTTTGATTGTCAGTCACGGTGACACAACAGATAAGGATTCTCATGATGTCCTCTCGGCCCAGCTGTGCCAACATTCGGAGGATTTCGAAATGTCACTGCTCGTTCGAGGAGATGGCTGAGGACCGCGAGGCGTGGTGCCAAAGAATGAGAGAGGGAGCCATCGTGGGAGGGGTGCACTTTCTTCCTCCTCTTTTCTCTTCTGCCTCGCGCGCCTCTCGTCTGCTTCGCGATCGGTCTCATCCGTGGGGATCTCCGCTGCTCTCCTCTCCCGCTCGCTTGCTTGTGCACGAACAAAAAAGAAGCATCCAGGACGCTCTTGTTCTTGCCGCCTGTGCCGCCTCCACTGGAACCCCTTGGTGCGTTGCGACGGATAGACAGGTCAGCGAGAGACTCCACTTTGATGAGCTGCCAGTAGTTCGAGACATGATCTCGAATGGGCATCTCGTTCACGTTCGATTTGACCAGTGTGCCATGACCAGCTCAATGAGTTGGAAAGCGTGGTCGATCCTTGCATGGAATTGTGAAGACTTGAGGAGCAGCTTTGAGGAGCGAGGAGGATTTTTGTGCACTTGCAATAGGCCACACCTTGAAAGTGAGCAGTTTTGCAACCTTGGGCAAGAATGGCCGATAAGAACATACGAGAAAATGGCCACGGCCTTGCGGGGCAGTGCGAGAAGGAAGAAGAGGAGGGGTATGGATCTGGGACTTGTTGCTTCCTGGTCCGCCTGGCGTCCCCAAGATCCGTTCTTGCAATGATCCCGCTCGTCTCGGGACGACTGTGGGGCGGGTAGGGCGGGGCCCTTGTTGTCACATCTGCCTGTTGCACGGTCAGCCCCCTTTTTGGTTTTCCTTTTTTGAGTAGGCTGCGAATCTCAACAGCCTTGAGTCGCCGACCGACCGAGGAGGAGGGAGGGGGAGGAGGAGGAGGAGCTGGAGGGCGATCGGTAGGGGGGCAGGGGATCGAGTGGGGTCAGGGTAGGGCGCAAGAGTCTTGCTTTAAGGCGGGCCCTGGGGGGGTGGAGCCGCCGCGCGTGGCGGGGGCGGGGGGCCCATGGGGGGGGCCCTGGGCGGGGCTACCCACGCAGCAAGACAACTAAGGTAATGACCGAAGCGGTGACCGTCCACGGCGCCTCTGCAGAAGACGCAACTCAGAAAGGGGCATCGAAAGCTGGCACAACAGCGCCAAGCGACCGAGAACGTTTTGAAGAGGGCGGCAAGGACATAGGAGGGGCCACATTCAGCACAGCGCCCGAGGGAAATCAGCACTTGATCATCAAGGTGAGCTCTAGAGCCCAACCCAACAACTATACTTTTACACTGGTCTGCAGAGCTTTGTGAAACAGAGGAGCCTGCCGAATGCGGAGCTTCTCAATGTTGCTCTGAAGTTTGCACTCACCAAGAACAGGAATTCCAGGGATCTGTGTCCGAATTGCGTGTTTGTCCTCACTGTCCTGCATAAGCCACGCCGTTCCCGCAAGCGGGACGAGACGTCTTATGGCGCTCGATCGGACGTTCTGCGTTCTGCGTTCTGCGTGTCCGAATAGCATAGTTCTCCGTCAAGGCCGTCATTATTCATGGAACTCTAGGTTCACACACGTGCCGTCTCCAGAGGGTGGTGCAACTACCCGAGCCGCTACGCTCCTCGATGCTGGTCGCTCCGTCAAAGAACGCGTTCGGCTTGACTGCAAATCGATGCGTATGTGCGCGAGACTCACATTCAAGCAAGCATACACGCCGGTCGGCAGAAGTAGGTATACACATGCAGTGGGACGGCGGATGAAGTAGATTAGATCCAGGCCCTCCGAAAGAATGGCAGAACACATCAGAGCGATGCCGAATCTTGAAGTAGGAAGGCGCTAGAAGTAGAATGGGATCTATGGATCCAAACAAAACCTAATGTCAACGATTGGCGTGCAGTTACGAGGGAAAACCAACATCGGCAAGCTGAATGAGACGTGCGTCGCTGACGTTAGGTTGGACATGTCACCCTACAGGCGGATGTGTTGGGCGAAAGTTGAAAACAACAGAAATAGTTCAACATGGTCTAAAGTAGTGGAAACAGATCCCCTGATTATTTGTTTGACTATTTTGGGATATTCCTCCTGTAGAGGGACAGACCCGACTGAAGTGTAGTTGCGCGAGAACCAACATCGTCAAGCTGAATGAGAACTGCGCGGCCGACGGTGCTCCTGGGCCCTCCTCCACGAGATGCTGCCCCCCGCGGGCTCAACCACGCCACGCGCTGCCAGAGAAGGCGAGAAGCACAGTAGGGGCCCGACCACACGAAATCTTCCACAAGAAACCCAACCCTGAGACCCCAGGACGTCCATCGATGTTTGGTGTGAGAAAGGCACGCTTTCCATGGCAAAGCCATCGACACCCAAGAAAACCCAGAGCACCCTGGAGGCAAGCAGGGTGAGTCTTGGCATGGGCCTCCACTGTATGTGAGACAGCTGAACGCGCTCTGGTTGAGTATGGTCATACGGTCATACGTCTATCAAAACCCACTCCCAGACCTTTGATATCCTTGGCCCACCAGGAGGCACTTGCGAGCAGGAGCCTCCCAATACAGCTCCGAAGCGTTTTCTCCCTCAAATAGAACCCCAGGTACTTTCGGCACGACTTGAAAGTATTTAGGATGTCAAGCGCACCGAAGCTTCTTGGCTACATGGTGAAGAGTCAGGGAGGCGATGGGGAAAGGAAAAGTCACAGATTTTGCGAAAAAATTGAGTTGGAGACCGGCAGCTCCGCCGACCAGGGCAAAAATGGGTAGGATCAAGGCCGATGCACTGAAAACAAACGCTGCCACTCTCCGAAGATCGTCGGCACACGCAGTAAGCGCGGCGGAAGTGGTATTCAGCCTCAGGGGCAACGAATGTAAGATAGGGGGCACGCAGGGTGAGTTTGAAGAGGGAGCGGGAAAGCGGGCACATCTGCTTGATGCCTCTCCGAACTCACCAACCAGCGCCCCTGGGACCAGACACCGAAACTCGAACCCACACGATGCGATAGAGGGCGGCGATGGCCTCTAGGATATGTTGAGGCAACCTCAGTACTTTAAGGACAAATCATATCCCAACGTGGGGCAAGGTCGGGCAGGCGGATCGGGTATCGATTGAGGCGTGATCAGCGTCCTGGCAGCCTTCTTGCACAAACCATTGAATTGCGCGAGCCTCCAGCACAATGTAGTTACGTGGAGCATGTCTCCGAAGATCGAACCCTCGCTGGATATCGGAGCAAACCCTCCGGGGGTGATGGGCTGGGGAATAACCCCAAGCGCTCGACATACACCATCGACCGCATCGTTGAACTGCTCTCCTTCACGTAGAAGAAACAGCGAGCCAGTCAGTCGAATCGGCTGGAAGCGAACTGCGTTCCAACACATGCCGATAAATCCTGATCATAACGTTAAATTATGGCAAGGGCTTCTCCTTTAGACCAATCCAGAGTATGGAACCTGTCAGGACCAGAACACGAGTCATGTGCCCGAGATACAATTTGGTAGAATCCTTCAATCTCCTCGAAATTCAAGATATATGCCGTCAGAGACCTGCTAAATCTGCAGCGAAAAAGTGGACGGCGCCCCAGTAGTCGGTAAGCAACGTTGCTGCCGGATCTGGGTCTGAGATTGGAATACCTGAAGGACCCGCAACCCCCCCGGGAAGGTGAGTCGCCTTCTCTCTTTCCCAGGCGGTGGGGTAGTTGGTGAGCTTGTTCTTGATCCCGATGTTTTGGGGATGAAGAGGTCGGCTTGATGGGGATAGTGAATTTGCTCGTGGATGTGGCTGGTGCTTGGCTGCCCCAAGAGATCGTGAATTCAGGGTCGCATGCCAGTGCCCAAAGGTACTGTAAATAGACAGACCCACGACAGGAAACGCACGAATAACCCTGTACAAAAAAATGCAGCCGCCCGAGGAGGGAACTCTGACGACTGACTGGGCCCAACACAACTTTTCGCTGGTCGTGAAGGGCCCACCACGAGCATAATATTCGATGACTTGCTGTGTTGCAGCGCGAATGATAACATTCATCTCCTGTACAGCGAGCGAACGCAAGACACTAAGCGAAAAGCTCAGCAACAAAAGCGATATCGGCCATGAATTCATGGTATTTCGCATGTCGGGCCAACACCGGCGGGATACAGAATCCGCTGGGCTTGCTTTTGGATAACAGCGATGAGTGCCACAGGTACATGATCAGGCAGCGGCCACTCACTATGCGGAGGGACAAGATGGCGACTGGAAACAACATTTTCGAGAAGGAGAGCGCTGGGCAGGTCGGAAGTTGGGGGGTGAGATCGAAGTGGAACGGAGAGCCCCCCTACCGGGAAATCGATTTCGGTTTTGTGTTCGTGCGTGCTGTGCGGGCGAGGCGAAGCTGCGTGGGCGGGCGAGAGAAAGTCTCCTGTGGCTGAGGCGCGGCCGGACCAAATGACTCCTTTGGGCGGCCGGTGGCCCGCGGTGTCCCGCCGGTGTCCCGCTGGTGTCGCGTGTGGCTGAGGCGCGGCCGGACCAAATTATTCCCTTCCGGGCGGCCGGTGGCCCGCGGTGTCCCGCCGGTGTCCCGCTGGTGTCCCGTGTGGCTGAGGCGCGGCCGGACGAAATGATTCCCTTCCGGGCGGCCGGGGCGGCGCGGTGTCCCGCCGGTGTTCCGCCGGTGTCCCGTCCGTGTCCCGTCGGTGTCCCGATGATGATGTTGATAATGATTATGATGATTATTATGATGATGATGGTGATGATGATGATGTTGATGATGGCGATGATGATGATGTTGATGATGATGACGTCGATTGCGAGATCGATTGTGATATCGGTAGTGAGACCGAATGTGAGATCGACTGTGCGATGCTGATGGTGATGATGGCCTTCATGGTGCTGATGTTTGTGATTATGATGACGACATTGATGATGATGATGGTGATGCGGAAAACCATGATGAATACGATGATGATGATGCTGATGATGATGATGCTGTTGATGGTTAGGTCGATGATGATGATGCTGACGACATGGACTCGCGGCTGTTGGTCGCGCCTTGCGCGACCGCCGCCGTTGGGTCGGGGTCCCGGGGGGCTCGGGTGTCCCAGGGGGCTTTGGCGCGGGTGTCCCAGGGGCCTTGCGGGCCCGGGGGTCCTCGGCGCTCAGGGCCCCCCAGGGTTCAAGGGTCCAGTCTGGGGGTCGAGGGCTCCGGGGGCTCGAGGCCTCCAGAGGTTCAGGGGTCCAGTCTAGGGGTCGCCATCACCATCACCATCTCATAATCATTACCACCATCAACAACGGACACCACCGTCAATTTCCGTACCATTCACGGATTTTGGCTCAAGGCTTCTGTTGCACTCGACACGCGAGGTTCCCCCCCAACGCGCCCACTTCGGTCGCGCACTTCCTTCGGCTTCACTACGAGGGGCCAGGCTTTGCCAGCCGAAATGCCCGACGAGAATGTGGAGGCGCTGAGGGGCATGAACACCAAGACGGCCAAGTGCGCCAAGTGGCACGCGAGGGTCCTCGACCCGAAGGTCATTGATTACACGTTCACAGCGAGGAACGAAAAAGCGGAGGCGCAGAAGTTCAGTTGCGCTTTGGTGTCCAACGCGCCGCGCAGTACATGCTCGGCGCGGTGCCCTTCAAATTCAAGAATCGGGCTGCGGCAGCCGACGCCTTCGAGAAATTCACGGCGGACTCCGCGCGGGAGCTCCGGACCCCGAGCTTCGACACCAGAGCAAGTCGGACTTCGTCGGCGGCCCATTGAAGTCGGTGGTCTTGCTGCGCAACCCATTGACACTGACCCGACTCCCGCCCGCCAACACGGAAGCGTTGGCGCATCCCGCTAAGGGGCTGCAGATCGCACTGGATATCAAGGGCATCGTGGAGCTTCTCAAGGGGACTGCTACTGGCGCAAACAACCGAACGACCGGGCGGCCTTTGACTTCTGCGGTAAGTTCCTCGGCATCACCACTCCCAAGCAAGTGAGTAAGAACGGCGGCCTCCTAATGGTGGCCGAAGCGGAGTACACGGATGCTGGCGGCGGGAAGATCGTGGTGACCGCGTGGAAAAAGGCGCGCGAATACTTCGCCCACGTGCCTCCGGGGTCTGGCGTCGCTGTGCTCGGATGCAGCGCTGCGCTTGAGAACGGCGCGGTGAAGATCAACATCTGGCCGGGGGCCCACATCAGCACCGTTGGCGATCGGGCCCAGTCCTTGACAGGCTTGGACGCCACCAGTCTGTCGGCCGAGGTGCTCACCGCCCAGTGGGCGCCATCTTCCGGCAACGGTTTAGCGAGTGTCATGGAGGCCGAGGCACACTCCACGTGCGCTGTGGCGTTGGCCGACGCGATTGCCCACCCCCAGCCCATCGCGTTTCAGATCAACCGGTTCCTCCTGGACGCGCCGCTACAGCGAGACGCGATGTGCACGCAGGACGGCCGCCTCTTCCTCCGGCGTTGCCGTCTTCGGGATGCCGCCGGGGGGGTGGACGTAGACGTGGTCACCGATGCCGCCCCGACACTCTACGACTGCTCGACTCCTGACCAGGTGGCGGCCCAGCTCGACGCCCAGTCTGTGACAGGCGCCAAGCACCGGTTCAACATTCGGGGCAATCTCCGCCAGGAGAACGGGGTGGCCAAGCGGTGCATCATGGAGGTGGGCACGGCGCCCCTGGACGCAGTGCTTTCCACGAGTGCCTTGCGTATGTGCTGCGGCCTCTCCGTGGTGTCCGGCGATGTCGTCCTGCCGGCGCCTGCGAGTCGCATCGTCGAGGACCCGCTCCAAGGTTTGGCAGTCTGTCGCGACGGTGCCAACAACATCGGTGCAAACAGGGTGTGGCTGCTGGTGCGCAGCCAAAGCGCAACCACAATGGAATCCCTCGACGATAAGAAGCCGCCAACATATCAGGTTTTCAAATGGTCCTCGACAAAGACCTCGTGTCTACTGACCGACCCGACGGGGGACGCAACTGGTAAAATTAATTTGGTTGGTTACTGCGACTTCAACAAGATGTTGGCGTACCGCTTGGACACAGAAGCGGCTCTCGTGCTCGCCGCAGCTGTCGACTGCCCGGCGCCAGGCCTTGCCAGCGCGACCGACGGGCCGTGCCCAACGGCCACAATCGAGCACGTCGTCAAGCTCTCCAAAGATGAAGTCTTGGAGCTGCAGAAGAGCATGGCAGCGGAGTGGAAAGCCATTTTGACAAGGCCGCAGCCGGGCTCCAGTCCGGCGGCGCCCCCCATGTGCACCCAACAGGTGGGCGGCAGTTATTGGTCGGAGGAGCGCCAGCCTAAACTCAGGCGCATCCAAGCCGAGCCCCAGTCCCCGAAAGCGTAGACACGGCGAACGCGTCTCGGCGCCGGGCTTTGCCAGCGCCCGCCGAGCCGCGACCACTACAGCCACGACCGCCACAAACACTACCGAATGAAGATCCCCTGGTCGTCGTTGTCAGTGAGCGGGCCGGCCGGGCGGCCAACTCCTCTCGATCAGTTGTTGAGTTCAGCTCGCCGTTCACAGTAAGCGGACCGGTCGTGCAGCCGATTTTACGCCAGGAGTGTCTGCGTCAACCGGCATGGGCGGAGACAAGAGAGAGCGGCATGTTTGTCGAGCGGCTTGCGTGGCGAGCGGCATGGGTGCATCTTCTCGATCAGTTTTTCAATTGAGATCGCGCGAGGGATAGTGAGAGGGACGGTGAGATCGAGTGTGAGATCGACGGTGATATCGACAGTGAGATCGATCGAGTGAGATGTCGCGCCGCACCGAGGCCCCTGAAGGACGTAGAGAAGGCCCCCGTATCCTGATTCTGGTTTCTGGAGAGCCCTGTTCGAGTTCGGGCCCGCGCCATCTGAGTAGGGTCAGAGCAAGAGTTGGACCGAAACTTTCCGCTAAGCGGGGTTCGGCTCAAGCATGGTACCCCGCCCTTGCCGCGCCACTCCCGCACTCGTTTTGGCCCGCCCGGCCCGCCCGGCACAGGCTAGGCTTTGCCGGCCGCCCTCCCCGAGCGCGCGCCGCGCCTTCGGGCGGCCGCGCGGGCGCCGTGGCCGTCCAAGCGCATCTGTTGGAGCACCGCGTCGATGAGATCTCGTGGCGCACCGCCCTCAATAGCCGCGCTTCCACTCGCCCGAAGGTGCACGGAGGGCCCGCGGTCAGCGCCGCCACGAACTGCAAGGAATTCGCCGCGCCAGGCCTTGCCAGCGCAGAGCGGCGGTGCACCCTGACTTTGCCGAACAGCTTCGCAGCGGGAGATGGCCGTCGGGTTGTTGTTGCAGGGGAAGGCGCAAGCAAAAACGAAGCGTCGGAGCTCGCTTGCCGTCGAGCCGTCGCTTCGCTCATCAGCGAGTCTCCGAGGGATTTTCTGCTCCGACCTGGGCGCTGGAAGGTGTCGCCGGACCAGCTGGTGGCCAATTTGCCCGGCGCCGACGCGGGGCACCAGGCTTTGCCAGTGCGCGCCCCTGCGCGCCTCCGGGGTGCCGGCGAGGAGGCTGGCACGCTTGGCGCTGACGCTCGCATGGTTGCACTTTTGCCACAATGCCTGGACGCGCATGGCGGTGAGTTCGATCCATCTCAGATTTCACGCAACAAGATGGGGTTCAAACCGAAGGACGAGCGCGCGTGCCACAAGTTCAACAGGCCCTTGGTTCCTGGGGGGCTCAAAGCTTTCATCGAGAGCCACCCCGAGTTCGCATGGGGGCCCAAGGGCAAGACAAGAATGGTCATCGCATGGGCACAGGGGGCACGGCAGCTCGCGTTGGACAACGCGCCGCCAGAGGACGACGCGCGAGCACCAGGCTTTGCCAGTGCATCGGCCAAGGAACAGGAGGAGTGGCGCTGGGCGCCCAAGGAACAGCAGGAGTGGTGGAGCTGGACGCCCAAGGAACAGAAGGAGTGGTGGAGCTCGCAGAATGCCAGCGCCACGGCCGCCGCCATCGGCTCGGGTTCGGAGGTCGCGCCACCGGGCTCTGCCAGTGCATCGACCGGCACCGTCGCCTCGAGAGCCTCGGCCACACCTTCTGACAGGGAGCGGCGCTGGACGCGCAAGGGGCGGGAGGAGAGCCAAGCCACGTTGCCGAGCAAAAAGTGAGTGCAGGGGTTACGGGCTGCGCCACGCTTTGCCAGCGCTCCCGCATTCCCTGACCAGATGAGGCGCAATTTCGCGGGTTTTCCAGCCTCGGATGTTAGCGCGATCCCGACAGAGCAAGGAAAAATAATGACGACGGCGGCGAGTCGGGCACGACCGCCCACGGGGCTCCAAGAGGGCACCGAGACGGCCCCAAGACAGCCCAGGAAAGCTGGGCAGCAAGTATTTTTTATAAGATCCCCAAAAAAAAACTTCCCACGACTGCCCGCGCATCGTCGTCGTCGTCGTCGTCGTCATCGTCGTCGTCGTCGTCGTCGGTCGTTGCTGGACCGGGGTGCCGAGTAACAATTGCCTGGAGCTCCGGCACCGTTCTAGTGTCGTCGTCATCGTCGTCAGCGCCGTTCATCGGTCGTTGGTCGTTGCTGGACCGGGGTGCCGAGTGAAAATTGCCTGGAGCTCTGGCGCCGTTTTCGTTCCGGAGAGGGGCCAAGAGGATCCGAGATGGCCCCGGGGACTTGCCCAGGGCGCTGCGAGAGGGCCCCAAGACGGCCTCAAGACGGCCTCCAAGGAGTGCACGACGGCCCCAAGACGGCCCCAAGAGGGCCCAGAAGCGCCCCCAACGGCCACCGCATCGATTTCGGCTCGATTTTAGTTTCCCCCACATGCGCGTGCACTCGCTCAACCGCGCAGGCTGCGCCAGGCTTTGCTAGGAGGAGTCGGCTTGCGGGGGGGGTCGGGCGCGCGGGGGGCGGGCGGAGGCGTCGCCGGCGCCCCGCGCCCCCGGGGGGCTCCATGTTGGATTTCCCAGGCTGCGCCAAGCGCGCGCGTTTCTTGCCAGCGCGCTCACATTCGCGCAAGCGCATCATAAGAAACTATGATTGGGATCGGAACCGGGCGACGCAGGGCATGGGGCGCCTGTCGAGGCTGCTTCTGGGGGCGATTGCTGCTGGCTCGACGCGCGCGATATACGTGTATCGACTTTTGGAAGACGGGCGCTGCGCCGTCCAATCCAACGCGGCAATGGCGCGGTCCGGGGCGCGCGGCCGTCTCGGCACACGGCGGTCGACGTGACCGCGTGGCGCGCGCGATCGGCCGCGCGGCATTTGCGGGCCAGTCGGCCGACGCTGCCGGGTCGCCCTCAAACAGCCCACCAAGAATATGCAAATGCGCAATGCGCCAGCGCGCCGCCGGGATATCGCCCTGAAAACAACCTGTTCACTCTGAACGCCGACTGCGCGCCTCGCTGAACCAGCGAAGTCGCGCGGCGCGCCCGCGCCGCGGACCCGCCGCAATGAACTCGCGGGAAAAAAACCTCTCTCCATGGGTTCTGGCACCGATTCTGGCCTACTTCCCCGTTCTGGCCGATTCTGGTTCCATCGCCGATTCCTCCTTTGATTCCGTATTGATTCCGTGCTGATTCCTTTGATTCCGCTAGAATCAGGGGTCGCAGTTGTGCCGATTCTGTTTTGATTCTGTACTGATTCCGCACTGATTCCTTTGATTCCCCTGTGCCCTGGGGGCAATCAGGCCGCGGCCCGAGCTCCCGCCTCGGCGGCGTGTTTTTTTCCAGGAGCGCGGAAGAGTTTTGAGGGGAAGGGGGGCGGGGGGGGGGGGCGGAGCGATTTTTGGGGCGCATCGGGCGGCCGAGCCGCAGATTTCTGGGCCCAGTGCGCGCGCCCAACATGGCAGGCGCGGGCGCGCGCGCGAAATCTCGACGGTCGGCGCATCTGTCAGTTCATGCCCCGCCCCGCGCGCCGGACTGGAAACTCGCGTTGCGGTTTCCAATTGAACGCGCGGCCGTCGCAACTGCATCGCATTGCTCAGCGCGCAAAGCGCGCGAGCAGCATGGGGGGCTTTGCGTCCGCATGAGAAGTGCGCGGGACCGAACCGAACGGTCGGCGGCGCCCGCTCCTGCGCCGCGCGCGAGGCCATCGCGTCAGCGCGGGGGGCTACATGGGCCTGGGCCGTCGCCCTGGGGCGCGGGCGCAGCGCGAGGCCCGCGCGGGTCTCTCGCGCCAGACATGCGCAACAAGGTCGGCCCGCCCGCCGGCTGGCGCTCGCGGGCGACGCGACGCCGGCGCCGACTGCGAGGCCGACTGGGCCCGGGGGATTACTGAGAGCCCCGGGAAGGGGCAGCGGGCCGCGATGGAATCGGCGCGGTCGTTGGCGTCCCCCCCCGCGCCCGCCCCCCCCTGCAAGCCGACTCCTCCTAGGCTTTGCTAGCGCCACGCTTCCCACGACTACTGCAGCCCCATCGGATGGACCTGCCGGGGCCCGACATCCGGCGTCGCGAGGGCAGCCGATCGCCGCGCCTGCCCATCGGCGCTCGTCGCCTGCGTTTTGGCGCGGCGTGGCGCCCGCTGCCCAGAGCCCATCGGCAGCCCGTCGGCCAAAGCCCGACCCCGACGCAGCACTCGATCACGATGTTCGCCCAGATGGTCCACAGCCGCACGGGGGATATCTTGACCTACGAGCCGCGGGATCCGGACCGGAGCGCCGTCTATTTGGCCCTGCAGGCTCGCGGCCCGTAGGCGCCCCAGGGGCGCCTGCGGACTGCGACCTCGCAGGGCCACATCGGCGACACTCTCAGGACGAAAACCCCCAGCCAGTGGATGAGATCTTCTGGCACCTGCAGTACTTGGTCTGGGGGTTCCAGCGGTTGCTCGACCACGTGGCGGAGGGCGGCCCCGCGTCGGAGATAGACGAGTGCTGCGTGGAGCTGGACGACATCCTCAACGGCGGCGGGCGGCGGCGCCAGCGCCTCGGCCGTTGCGCGTTGCCGCCGCCAGCGCCGACGCCAGCTCCGGCACCTACGCCAGCACCTGCGCCCGCACTCCCGCCGCCTACACCAGCAGTTGGACCAGCCTCCAGGGCGCCAGGCTTTGCCAGCGCCCGCCGTGCCACGACCGCCACAAGCACTACCGAATGAAGATCCCTTGGTCGTCGTTGTCAGTGAGCGGGCAGGCCGGGCTGCCGAATCCTCACCGTCAGTTCTTCAGTTCAGCTCGCCGTTGACAGTGAGCGGCCCGGCCGTGCTGCCGATTTTGCGCAGAGGGTCTTCGTGTCGACTGGCATGGGCGGAGACACGGAGAGAGCGGCATGTGCGTCGAGCGGCATGTGTGTCGAGCGGCATGGTGGGATCGTGTGTGGGATAGTGAGACCGGCCGAGAGAGATCGATGATGAGATCGATTGTGAGACCGATGGTGAGATTGATCGAATGAGATCGATGAGTGATACCGATAAAGAGATCGATAGTGATATCGATCGTGCAAGAGGGGGCGCAGGCTACGCCAAGCTTTGCCGACGCTTCAGTCTTCTGTGGCCAAATGGCGCCGTTAGCTGCCGTTGCGCAAGTTGGGCAGGTTCCCAGGGGGAGGGCCGAATGGTACCAAGGCGCCAAAGAGCAAAGGGTGACGTAAACAACTCGACACCAACGCTCCCAAGAGCGAGCGGCAACGCAACGATCTCCACTGGCACTGTCACAACAACATTCACCACTGTTGCCCATTGCTGGGCCCCTCCCCCCCAACCTCCTTATCACCCGCAGGGTGGTCGTATAGGTAGGCTTATAATCAATCAACTCCTGAAAGCGAGGCGATGGCGGGCTTTTTGCCACGGTTGTCCATCACCGCGGGTAGTGTGAGGGTGCTCATCCTCCACCAGATTGTGAAACGTATCGCTGCAATGGTACTTGAAGAATGCGAAGCGAAGCTGGTGTGCCCCGGGATGTGCTATGAGCGTTCACCTGGTGTGGAAGTTCCAGACCCAAGCGCAGCATGACGTGCAGGAGTGAAGAGGAAGAAAACAAGCTTACAGACAGACGACGGATCTCTTGCTTGATACGACTGACGATGTGCACGGGGAGGAGGAGGAGGAGGAGGGGGAGGACCAATGCAAACCCAAAACTCATCAACGATGATGAAATACACCATCCCTCAAAGATCCGTCTTCACAAGCCCCTACAACAAGTCACTTCCAACTGAGGGGAATGCCCTGTTGGGGAACAGCCGTGTGAAAACTGTGAACCCTGCCGAAACACCATTCGCATGACCTCGACGCCACGGGTTAAGCTGACTGTACGTAATGGCGATCCTTAATCGCACCAAAACGCCGTTCATGGGACTTCACCACGAAGAAGCAACGTAATTGTTCCGTCCTGACAATCCCGAATCGTTCCAAAACACAACTTCTGGCACGTTGAATATATGAACTCGTGGAACTCTTATACATGTGTAAAACAAATGTGCGGCGCGCTAAAGCGAGAACCGCATGTTGAAAACAGCCCACCCTCGCTCAACAGACTCATGCAACTGTTTAGAACGAATGCGCGCGGCGCTTAAGCGATAACTACAATTTGAAAAAAAGAAACGCCTTCAACCCGTGAACCTTTTGCATAAAACTAAAAATGAATGAACGCGGCGCTGAAACGAGAGCCACATCTTGCAAACGAACCTCCGCGTTCCTCTTGCACATATCTAAAACGAATGTGCGCCGCGCTAAACCGAGAACCACAGGTTGAAGACATCCCGCCCTCAATCCGTGAAACCGTTGCAAACTTTTAGAACCAATGCGCGCGGCACGAAGACGAAAACCCCATCTTGAAAACGAACCGCAATGGACCCGTAAAAGCACTGCATCTCCCTTTGTTTGTACACGTGCGAGGCGCTGCGGCGACAACCACATAGTGAAAACGACCAGCCCTCAGTCCGCAGACCTCTTGCTTTTAAAAAAGCACATGCGCGCGGCACGAATACGAGAAGCACATCTTGAAGACGACCCGCCCTCCATCCGTGAAGCTGTTGCCAATGTTTGAGCATCAGGCTCACAAGCGGTGAGGAGGTCTCAAAACGACACGCCCAGCCCGCCCTTTCGACCGGCCTCTGGGCGCGACGGGGTGGAGTTGTCTATAAGGAAGAGGAATGGAGGGAGAGGAGGAGGAGGAGAAGGCGGAGGAGGAGCAAGAGGAGGGCAGCATGGAATTGATGCCTCTGTGGATGTCGATGGGGGGAGGGTGGGGGCGCTGTGGAGCCGGCGATGGCCAAGCCGCGTCCGAACCGAGTGTGAGGAGGTGGGCGGGGCGGGCGGAGGAGAGGAATGCGGGCGACGCTCCTCCGAGGGGAGGAAGGGCCAGGCGTTGACAAGTTTCTAACTGGCTTCGCAGGGGTTTTCGAGGGGACCAACAATTCAGCGCCACGCCGGGGGGTACGACAGGGGGGCCTCCAAAGGGATGCGTCCGATCAGCCCCCCTGGGGTGCATCGCCGAGTTCCCCTCCTCTTCTGAGTGGCATAAGTTTTCGTGGAAGAATCAAGGGTTGGGGGCGAGGCATCGTCTGCGAGTTTAGTGAGACCTGGTTCAGTGATGTGTGCTCGGAGGACGCCTTCTCCGCCACGTGCAACTTACTGGACCTGCCGTCGCCCGAGACCACACAGGCTACGGCAGATCTGGTAGCCCTAGGGGGCGTAAAACTACATATTCGCCCGTGGACCCCTGGTTGCCCATCTGCCTCGGCCGGTCGTTGGCGGTCTTCCAGCGATCTTCAGCGGCTTTCGGCAGTCTTCGGCGGTTCTCTGAAGGTCTTCGTCGGTTTTGCGGTTCCTGTTGTTTTCGGTGAGAAAGCTGGATGATTGCGCTTAACAAGGGGTCCATGATCGAACACCTAAGTAAAGGTGGGGTGGGGGCAGAGGTGGGGTTGGAAGAACATCGCTCCCAATGACCCCTGGACAAAAAGGACATGTGAGCAACCAACTGAGTTCGTTCCCTACGGCACCTTGGGATAAGCCTCCCTCTACGAATCCCCGGAAGAGGAAGACCAGGACGTCCTTCGTCACAAAAACAACGTGTGGGAGCATCTCTCTTCATGCGCAACTGGAGCACCGTGTTGGGCCCGGGGCCGTCTACCCTGGATGAGACATCAGTCCCAGGGAAGAGGTCGAGGAGCCCAGGGGCCAGCACAACTAAGGATGGGCAGAGGGAGCCGCTGCAGTGGCCAACCATGACAAGAACTGTCCCCCCCCCCACCTTCTTAGCGCGATCATCGACGAGCTCTCCAAAACCGCGGAGGGCCAACAGACGGCCACTCTCATGCCCCTTGGAACGACCTGTTTGCACAGTGCTCACGGATGTGAGGCCCTCGGGCTGAACAGGCAAGGATGGACCGAACGGGCAAGCAAGGGCCGAGAAGGCACGGATGGACCGAGCAAGCAGCGGATGCAAAGGCGGCCTTGAGGGTTTGTTGGGGGGGTGGAAGCGGGGCATGGGTTCAAGGATGGGGGGCGAAGCGGGGGGTGCCCACCTCCTCTTTCTTCTTACCTCTCCATCTGTTTCTCCTCCTCCTCCTCCTCCTCATCCTCTTCCTCCTGTTCCTCCTCCTCCTCTTCATCCTCCTTTTCTAGTGTGCATCCGACTTAAAAGGGAATTACACATCCTCCTTTTCCAGAAGGTGGGGAGGGGGGAGATAGAACTGGAACAAGGGCACGAGCACTGGGTACGCACGTGCTGGGCAGCACTGGTGGGAGAACAGAAGTGGATGTATCGGGGTCAACAGGCACGGAACCACTTTCCAACAGTAGTGATGAGGGTGGGCTATTACTTGAAAATGGACGGCAGGACGGGCATCTGGAGGGTGGGCAAGTACACACACGGCAACGGCGTGGGAATGAGCGAGAACACTCCTGGAACCCAAAGACTGGAACCCAGCCTAGCGAAACCGGTGAGGAATGGTGTAGAGTTAGTTCATTACGGTTCACCAAGCCCTAGAGTACTATTTATCATCATCGACACCGTTGCAACAACTGTTTACAATTACACCAGCGAAATACCCTAATCAGTGGATGGTTTTCGCTGAGGAGATCGACTGGGAATTCGGGAACCCGACAACCCAGAACCCACCGGAATCGGCCCAGAACCAATAACCAGGAACCCCGGAACCCGGAACCGGGAACCTGGGAACCCAGCCTGCTACCAAAATCGGCGGGACACCGCCAAATCTTTCAACTTCCGCAATCCTACGAACTGCTGTCACCGATGCTGCGACGAATGCTGTGCCACAACAATCACTGGATAGCTGCCAACAATTCCAGGACTTCTGTTGACGGCTGCTACTACTGCTACTCGGACTCGATCATGGATGCCAGGATGAGCATCATTGTCAAACAAATCCCCACCACAATCGCCCTCGGTCCGCCACCGTGCACCTGGCATCGCGAATCAGCATCGGCACCGTGCCCCTGTCCTTCCCTCCTCCTCGTCGCCATCCCCGGCGCCCACAGCAAAGTCGGCGATCCGAACAGACCGACAGTCAAACGACACCGCTGGGACAGCTACATCGCACGTGCGCAAGGCTCACTGGGGGTAGAGGAGGGGAACAGAAGGAAAGAGGCACGAGAAAGGAGAATCGGGGGCGCGCAATCATGGATTGCGATCCATGGATTTGGCGCGCGGTCGCCAAAACCATGGATCGGATGAGGTGCCCTCCCCAAAACGCGGCCGGTGCCGCCTCGCTCGACGGCGGAAATCCGCGATTCCCAATGGAAACGGGACCCGTCGCTAATCCACGCCCTCTTACTCCATGGTTGCGACCGCCTGAGAGGAGGGGAACAGAAAGAAACGGGGCGCGAGCAACGAGAAAGGAAAAGATGATAGGAAAGCCGTCCCCCCCCCCGCTCCTGCGGCGCCTCCTGGGCGCCATCCCCCGCCGTTCGCTCCCGATCCTCCTCGCTCGCCGTCGCCTAAGTTACCCCTTCCCGCTCCTTGGCGGGGCAGCCCCCCCTTCCAGCCAGCAACTCTGAAGGGGCCCTGGGACCCGGACACACAAACCAGTGAAGACAAATCACAAGCTTCCCCACATCTTCCCACATGTTCCCGGTTTTCGTCCTCCTCCCCCCACGTCCCATATCTTCCCATATCTTAATTGTGTCTGTGTGTGTGTTCCCCCCCCCCGGAAACTCGCGGCCACGACGGCGAAAAGCAAGCAGACACACCTTCTGCTGCGCGCGCCACGGGCTGCGCGCGCCGCAGCGGCCCGCGAGGGCTGGACGGCGAGCCCGCCGGCACCGCAGCGCCGATGCCACACAGAGACGACGACACGAACACCTCCAGAAGCAGTAATGCGGCCAGACCTAGCATGAAAGAACATCCTTCAAAAACGCGGCACCCCCTGCGGGCCAAACTGAAGAACAGTTGAGGGTACCCTCCCCCAGGGTGCACGAGACCATCCAACAAACACGAAGAGCATCAGGGCAACCTCCCCGAGCCGACCTCGATCTGATACCTCGATCCGACCGTATCAGATTTCAAACTTGACATGATGCACGAGGACGTCTTGAAGCAGAAGATTCAGGGGCGCCTCTGATCTGATACACAACGCACTTTAAGGATTGCGGCTTTCTCCGATTTGCAAGCCTGCGCTGAATGCCACATGGGGAGGAGTCCTTGTTTGCAGTGCAGCCACCAGCCCTTAACAACACCAAATCCCTTCGCCGTGTCACAGAAATACTTGGCGACTCAACAAAAGGGGGGGGGACGAGTGGAGGAGAGGGAACGTATGCAGACGATGACGACGAGAGGGACGAGATGGCTTGCGAGGGCGCGTGCGAGAAGGAGAAGGCACACCCTCTCTGACTCGCCCCTTTCATTCAACACATGCGCGCCCTTGGAATGCTGGCGGGTGTTTTTCCGACGGCCGCATCCTTGCGAACGCACAAGAAAATCAGTGCTGCTTTCCCAAACAATGATGGTGGAGGAGGGTCTGGGTGGGAACGACGTGGCCCGCCTTTGTCCATGTCCACAACTTCGGAAGACCGCACAAGGTTTTTGAAGCCAGTGGATATTGACATCCCCGTCGTTGAGGCGGCTGGGCTTCTTAGCTGGATAAACCAGTCGGAAAACAATAGACAATAGGGAACATGCTCCAAGATGGCCCCCAATCTGGCTCAAGATAGGTGAAGACGGTTCAACATAGCTTCCGACAATACCTCCATGAGGTCTTACGAGGGCCACAAGACGGTTCTAAATGCTCTCGGAACCCCTTTCAGGACCCCGCAAGAGGCCACCATCCTTCAACAATCGATAGAAGATCAATGACTGTAGCCTTCTCGCCTGTTCGCTTCCGATGCGCTTTTGAGGCTTCAAGATGGCCCCACAATGGCCAACGAGGCCCAAGAGGTGCCCAAAAGGACCCCCAGACAGCCCCAAGAGCGCCCAAGAGACGACGCTGTTGGCCCCAGGGGGGTGAGGCACATTTGCCCCCCCCCTTTTTGATAACCTCCGTGATGGCCCCAAGAGTCCATCAATGATCCCACGGGACCCCCTCGATGATGATGATGTTGATGTTGATGCTGATGATGCTGATGATCATATCAACATCATCATCAGCAGCATCAGCAGCATCATCATCATCAGCGTCATGATCATCAGCATCTGCATCAGCATCAGCAAACTCATCATCATCATCATCATCATCATCAGCAGCAGCAGCAGCAGCATCAGTATCATCATGACCATCATCATCATCATCATCATCATCATCAGCATCGTCATCATCGTCATCATCATCAGCAGCATCATCGTCATGATCATCAGCATCAGCATCAGCATCAGCAAACTCATCATCATCATCATCAACACCATCACCATCACCATCATCATCATCATCAGCATCATCAGCATCATCATCATCATCATCATCATCATCATCATCATCATCATCATCAATATCAATATCATCATCATCATCATCATCATCATCATCATCATCATCATCAACATCATCATCAGCATCATCATCACCATCCTATGAGAGCCCCAAGAGGGCCCCGAGACCCCACACAAAGAGCCATACGAGGACCCCACGATCCCCCCCAAAGGAGCCCCAGGAGGGCCCCGAGAGGCGATTGTGAGAGCCTTGTCCTCGCCCCGTGCTGTCCTCCTCCTCCTCCTCCTCCTCCTCCTCCTCCTCCTCCTCCTCCTCATCTCCTCCTCCTCCTCCTCCAACTCCTCCTCCTCCTCCCCTTCCTCCCCCTCCTCCTCCAAGCCCTCCTCCTCCTCCTCCTCCTCCTCCTCCTCCTCCTCCTCCTCCTCCTCCTCGTGGGCTTGGGCGAACGCGGCTACCCGCCGGGCGATGCCGACGATGACCGCGAGACCGTCTCCTCCTCCTGCTCCTCCTCATCCTCGTCCTCATCCTTGCCCGCATCGTCTTCCGTTTCCTGGTCTTCCTCTTCCTCGTCGTCGTCGTGGTCGTAGTCGTGGTCGTGGTGGTCGTTGTCGTCGTCCTCCTCCGCCTCCTGCTCCTGCTCCTCCTCCCTCCACCTCCTCCTCCTCCTCCACCTCCTCCAACTCCTCCTCCTCCTCCCCTTCCTCCTCCTCCTCCTCCAAGCCCTCCCTCCTCCTCCTCCTCCTCCTCCTCCTCCTCCTCCTCCTCCTCCTCGTGGGCTTGGGCGAACGCGGCTACCCGCCGGGCGATGCCGACGATGACCGCGAGACCGCCTCCTCCTCCTGCTCCTCCTCATCCTCGTCCTCATCCTGGCCCGCATCGTCTTCCGTTTCCTGGTCTTCCTCTTCCTCGTCGTCGTCGTGGTCGTAGTCGTGGTCGTGGTCGTTGTCGTCGTCCTCCTCCGCCTCCTGCTCCTGCTCCTCCTCCTCATCCACCTCCTCCTCCTCCTCCTCCTCCTCCTCCTCCCTACTCCTTCCCTCGCCCCCACGTGGGACCCAGGGATGGCCCGAAGAGACCATCCAAAACCACCCACTTGCTCCAAAAATCTATGTTCACCCTGCTTGCCCGCTTAGATTCACATATGTGTCTCGTCGTTCCTTTTCCCGTGAGGGCTCCTCAACGTTTCTGAACGGGCTGGTGGGGATATGCGAAGGGTGAAGAATTCGGATGCGATTATGTTCTCTGCGCCTCGTTTGCATCACCGCGTCGGCGCACCCCTTGCCGAATTTGGCCATCTGTAAGCCGAAACTTGGAGCTCCGATTTCGGTGCCCTGATGAGGGAAATTACTTGCATGCGTTTGGTCACATGCTTGACTATGTACATCCACTCCGTGCTCACTGCTCTTGGCCACTGGCATGCCCTTGGCCTTGCCTTGGAACCGGCTGGGGGCCGGGGTGGCCCAGCACTGTTTCCGGCCAGCAGGAAGGGCAGGCAATTTCGAGGTTCTGGGCTCGGGAATTTGTTCTCCCCTTTTCGGCCTCTGGGGGCCCTTATCGGGACCCTGAACTGTGAAAAACTGATGCGAGGGGAACAACTGCACCAGGTGGACCCCGGGAGAGGTCCCGGGACCGACTTTGAGCGGACTGTCTCATTACCGCACTCCTGACCGATTCTCGTGGGCCCCAACCAATTCTACCCCCTGCCGCCTCCAACCGTGGCCCCCGCCCCTCTGACTACTTTACCCCCTAGATGGGAATATTGGCGGTGCGCACAGGGGGGTATGGGGAGGGGGGAAGGCTTCTTAGAAGCACCCCTGCTTCTTAGAAGGCGCGGGCCTTGTCTAGAAGTGTAAGGCCGGCGCCTTCTAAGAAGCGGCCTCCTTCTAAGAAGCCCTCCCCCCTCCCCCTACCCCCCTCTGCGCGCCGCCAAGAATAACTATATGAGCAAGCAGGGCGGCGAACCCCGCGCCAAAGTTCCGCCAAGTTCGCCGCCGATCGGGGATCTTCTGACCCGGGTTAATCCAGACCCGGGTCAGCAGGACACCAAAAGCTGCAGTGCAGGACAAAAAAACACTGCAACGCAGGTCATCGCAAACCCGGGTCAACCAGTGGGCGCGGCCGCCTCGCGGCCACGAGCGGCTCGCTGGCCCGGGTCAGCCGGAGGGGATCTTCGCAGGATCCTGCAGGATCTGGCTCCCTGGCTGACCCCCGTCTGCATTGACCCCCGTCTCGAGGCTCCCGAGCCGGGGGATGCTTGGCGGTCCCGGGGCTCGGCGAGGGCCCCCATTGACCCACAACTGCCCAAGACCTTCTGTCGCGTTTTTTTTTCCCAGCAGCGTTTCGCTAGAGGGCTCTGACAGGGAGACGCTGACGTCGTCGTCGTCGTCCTCGTCGACGCCGTCGTCGCCGTCGGCGGCGGCGTTGTCGTGGCCGTCGCCGTCGTTGTCGGCGTCGCCGTCGTGTCGTCGTCGTCGACGCCGTCGCCGTCTTCCGTCGTCGTCGTCGTGGTCGTCGTCGTCGTCGTCGGCGTCGTCATTGTCGTCGACGTCGGCGGCGGCGGCGTCGTGCTCGTCGTCGGCGTCGGCGTCGGCGTCGCCCCCGCCCCTCCCGGCGGGCAGGGCGGCGGACCCCGCGCCGCGGTGCCCGCGCACGGCGCGCCCGAGGGGCGCCCCCCCCCACCCCGCGGCTCACGCCCCGCGGGGCTCCTGCACGGCGCGGGAGGGCGGGGGGGCGCGGCGCCCCGCCCGGCGGCTCGGTCGTGGAGGGGTGCGGGCAATGTCTTTATCCACATCCAGGGCGTCTTGGAGTCTCGGACACTCTTCCCAAGAAACATGAGGCGCACTGGATATGGATCATAACCTGCCTCCAAGCGGCTCAATTTTTATCCATATCCAGTGCGCCTCGTCCTTGCGGCGTCCCTTCCAAGAAAGCCCAAGACGCACTGGATATGGATGTAAATATTGCCCGCAGAGGGGGGCCCGCGGGGACAACAAGTGAACCCGCTGCGCGATCATCGATCTTCCGCCTGTGTTCTCAACGATATAGCACCGAGACAGCCGCGTGGATTCCGGGCGGGGAGCTGCCGAACGATGTCGTGAGCAACCCGTTAACATAGCAAACCAATGCGACGCAATACGATGGCAAGAGGGAATACAACGGCGCGGCGGCGACGGCGCGGCGAAGAGGCGGCGACGGCGACAACAAGGCGACAACCGGGGCACCAGAGCCCAGACGACGCGCGGCGACGAGGCGGCGACAGCGACAAGAAAGCGTCGGGTCCAGCACCAGAACCCGTGCGACAGGCGGAGCGGCGACGGCGACCTGGCACCCGAGCCAAAAAAACCGGCGGCGACGAGGCGGCAACGGCGACAACCAAACGGGACTGGTCGGGATCCTATGATGATGTTGGTGGGATCCCGCGCAAAGGGTTCCGAGGGCAAGATATCATTTCCAGGGCTGAAACTCATATAGTTTCGCCGACAAGGGGTGGCGTGAGAATCGGGTACCATCGTTTTCTGCGTAAACTCATGACTTTTTGAGGTCCGCCCGGATGTCCAAGATCGGCGGCAGGGCCCCCGTGGCGGCACCTCCGGCGCCGCCCCTGGTGCGCCCCGCGCGCCAGGGAGGGGGGCCCAGCGCCGCTCCAGAAACTTCGCACGGACCCCCGAACGCAGGTTTCTGTTGCTCGAAATCGAGGGCTGCAGGAATGGGCCGTGCCTTTCCAAGAGACCACAGTGGAAACCCAAGGCGCCCTGGGGAAACAAATCTGGCGTCTTGCTGCGAATCCCCACCGCAACAGAATCGGAACGACGCTGCGGGGTTGGGGCAACCGCAAAAGCTACCGACACAGCTACTCGCGGGACCTCTCCCGGGGCGCGTTCTAGGGAACAGAAAATGACATAAACATGAAAACGCGGATGTCCGCGCGGATTTCTCGGATCGGCGATGGGGCCCCCAGGCGGCGCCTCCGGCGCCGCCCCTGGCGCGCTCCGCGGCCAGGGAGGGGGGTCCAGCGCCGATCCGAAAAATCCGCGCGGACCTCCGAGTTTGTATGTTTATGTCACTTCTGGTTCCCCTAATATTTCCCCACGTTCCGCCCATATGTCCTGCCTACTGTCCACCCATTGCCACTTCATGCCACTTTTCGTTCCCCTAATATTTCCCCACGTTCCGCCCATTGTCACTTGATGTAACTTGTTATGTTCCCGTACGTTTTGCCCACAACTTCGAAACGACCTCGGCCGCGGGCGACGAGGGCCCCCCAGGAGGCCCAGAGAGGCGCCAACGAGGGCAGGGCAGCGGCGTCGGCACCTCTTCCTCCGAGGCACAGCCTTGGGGCAAAAGTCTCGGGAGACACCTCTTCCTCCGAGGCACAGCCTTGGAAAAAAGATCTCGGGAGGCACCTCTTCCTCCGAGGCACAGCCTTGGAATTATTATGATGGCGCCCCGCAAATATAGGGGCAGCTGCTTGTTTTTCCGCCGTGCCCGCCGCGCAACAACGACGGCAGCGAATGCGATTGCGATCTCGCCGACGAGGAGGACGAGGAAGAGGAGGAGGAGGAGGAGGACGAGGAGGAGGAGGAGCAGGCTGTGATAAAAAAGGGGAGGGGACCAAGACTCAAAACCTGTAGCGGTTACGTAGCGGGATCGCATTGGATCGGATCGGACCCGGATCTACATCGAGAACGTTCGGTCGGACCGCAACGGGTCCTGCATTGGGGCGCGCCGACCAGGGGTGCGTTCTGCTCAAAATTCCGAAGCGAATCCGACGCTGGCGATGCATCGGCGACGTCGGCGCGATGCGAATCGGGCTCCGCATCGAGCCGCATCGCCGATGCGTCGGCGATGCGGCGCGATCCTCCGACCCCATCTACTCGGACCCCATCTGGGAGGCCTAGACCTCAAGCTGCGCCAGTCCAGCTTGGCCGGCCTGGGGAACTTGTGGTCCTGCTCGACCGTGACCTGTGAGGCTCGAGGCTTCCTTGGGACATCGCTCGGAGTCCTTGGGCAATCCATGGGATCCCTTAGGACATCTCCATCCAGGAGGCCGCGAGCATCGAGGCGGCTCGACCGGACCGTCGCGGCTCCTGCCAGGGGGATTTTCGACAAAAATTAAAAGTACCCCAAAAATGCCCCCCAAAAATCAAAAAAAGACCTCCGGGATAGTCCCCAGACTATGTTTGGACTATTTTCTGACTATTCTTGGGGTATTTTTTATTCTTCGTCGAAGCTCCCCCTTGTATGGGGGACAGGCCCGACTTACTGCCAGGGGGCGCGCCACCGCGCAGGCGGGGCGCGGAGCCCTCACAGGGCCGGCGCCGCGCCGGCCGCGCAGAGCGCCACCGCGGCCAGAGCTGGGCGCGCGCGGGCCGCGGCGGCTCCGCTGCGCGCCCCGGCGGGCCCCCTTCTTTTGGAGGCTTCCGCAGATGGGGGGGACACAAAACCTACCTCGCTTTTGACCACCCTCGCTTCCAAGAGATACCAAACGATGCCACACTACGGCCTGTACTGGTCAGGCCGCCTGACGAGGAGGCGCGTGGTATGACTTGGTGTTGCCTGGAAGCGAAAGCGGGGTAGGTAATTCACGCTCTGATTAGATGGGGTCCGAGCAGAGGGGGTCGAAGGGCCGCGCCGCCTCGCCAATGCATCGGCGAGGCCGGCGACGCATTGACGCCATGGATGTGGCGGGAATGGGGCTCCGCATCGAGCCGCCTCGCCGATGCGTCGGTGATGGGGCGCAAGCCTCCGACCCCCGCTCCTCCGAGCACAGCTGGAAGGCGGAGATCTCTGGGACGCACGAAAGCACGCGAGTACTAACCGCTAGAGGTCTTTCATGTTGGTCCCCTCATTTTGCTTTCAGCGGTGAACAGGACTGGTCCTACAACCTCCTCCGCCCCCTCCTCCACCTCCTCCTCCTCCTCGTTTCTCCTCCGTCCTCCTCCTCTTTTCCTCCTCCTCCTCCGCCTCCTCCTGCTTCTTAGGAACGACACGAAGACGAGGAGGAGGATACAAGAATCGGCTACCACCTATTGTGGGAACCCCAGACCTTCAATTAGTCCACCCCAAATAATTAGTTACCCCCTACGGTGGGGGGTCTTAAGGCCTTTTCAGGGTTATGCGTTCTCTTTGGAGGAGTGCATCCGACCCGGAGATGTATTATAACCATCGTGTAGTGTAATCATCGCTTCCCGAGCGGTCTGGCCAGAAAGCGCCCATGAGGGGGGCGACGAACACGTACTATCTAACATGTTGGGGTGACGCCGTCTTTTGTGTTCCGCGCAATTTTGGGAGGAGGGGGAGGAGGAGGAAGAACAAGGAAGCCGAGGGGAATGAAGCGCACCGAGCTTCTGCAATGCCGAAGACAAACTCCTTCAGGGGCGCCGGACTCGGGATCCGTTTGGACACCCGAAATGGGTACGGAAAAAATGGGTACAATGCCCAACAACAGATGTTGTCCCAAACCAACGGCGGCCGCTGTTGGGCAGGCGGCCTTCTGTCTCAAATGGACACAGGCCACGGCGACACCGACAGCGAGTCCTGCTCAGAATGAACAGGAACTGCTGTTGGGCATCGCCGTGCGCGCCACGGCGGGGCCCCGTGCGGCCGGCCGCACGCGTCGGCGGCGCGTCCAAGCAGGACGGAGAGATCGCCCAGCACGGGCCGGCCTCCCCGATCCTGGCGCCTCCATTTTGTACACCACGTGCTGGCCCGCATGCGGGCCCTGGGGCCAACACTCGACGGCGAGCGAGGGGGGGGGAACGAGAAGGAGAAGGCCTTCTCAGAAGGCGGCGGGGCTTCTCAGAAGCCCCCTGAAGCCCTCCGAGAGGTTTTGTCTATTCGGGGAAGGCTTCGAAAACTTCTCAGAAGACCAAGGGACTTCCGAACCTGCTCAGAAGGCCCGCTCCTTCTCGCTTCCCCCCCTCCCTCGCCGCCGAAGCACAGATCGGTCCCGCGCAAAACGATCGATCCGGCGCAAAACACGCCGCCGGAAGATGGGGTCTGAGGCTCCAGCCGCGATTTGTCGCGATGTTGCATTGTGTTTCGCAGCGTCGGATCTCTGGTCTCTCCCAAGCGGCTTAGACGGCCGTCTTCTGAGCAACTTCCCGGACCTCTCCGGAAGACACACGCGGGTGCTCGGAGGGCCGGAGGGCTTCTGGGAGGCGGACGCCTCGCCGCCCTCTGAGAAGGCCAGCCCCCCCGTACTTCCCCCCCCTCGGCGCGCCGCCACATGAACGCATCGCAGATGACCCCCACCCCACCCACCGCGGCGCGTCCTTCAGCGCGCCCCCGCCTCGCTTGCCCTGCGTCACCTGGACGGTGACCGTCCCGCTCGTGGGCGCCTCC
>CAUYUJ010016574.1:0-22500 GCA_963575745.1 Prorocentrum cordatum | reverse complement strand
AGACAGAAAGAATCGAAACATCGCCCCCCGACTCTTCTGTCCTACTACTCTCCTGTGCAGGGACAGGCCCGACCCGAGTCTGGGCCGCCCTCGCCCGTCGGCTGCACCTCGCCCCCCCTTGAGCAGGGACCGACCGTCGAGGCAGTCCTACAGTCCTACAACGAAATGTTCTTAGAAGCCACAAGTGTTCTACGAACAAGCACAACGTTCTTAGAACATAACCCCGACGTGACAAAACAAGACAGTCCCAGCCAGAAATGTTCCAGGAACATTTCGTGGGAACCACAAGAAGGCTCTTAGAGCATTCTTTGGTGGGACTACAGGCACGCCAGGACGCTTCGCCACTGTTTGACCCCCCCCCCTCGCCCCGGCGTCCCCGGTGCCCCGCGCCCGGCAAGGGGGGGGCCCGCCTCGTCGATCTCGGGGAGCAGGAGCACGTCGGAGAAGTCGAAGAGCCACCTGGTGGCGCCCTGCGGCTGGGGAGGGGGCGACGGAGTCGGTCGGCACCCAGCGGCGCGCGGGGGGGGGGAAGTGAGGAGGAGAAGGCCTTCTCTCGACTGCACACAAGAGTGATCCTGGGTAAGAGTGACCTTTGGTGCGCGGCGTTTGGGGCGCCGCAGGGGGGGCCAAACACCAAACACAAACGCGGAAGCCGCTACCATCGCATCGCGTTCTGCGATCGGGGGACCCCATTGGGCCCGCACCAAAGGTCACTGCGGCGAAAGGTCACTCTTACGCCTAGTCGATTCTCAGAAGGCGGCGGGACTCTTCTCAGAAGCCGGTGCGCCTTCCGAGAAGCTTTCGGCGTCTTCGGGGAATGCGCCGAAAACTTCGCAGAAGGCCGGGGGGCTTCCGAGCATCCTTCCAAGAAGGCCCGCCCCTTCTCACTTCCCCCCCTCGCTCGCCGCCCGAGTATGGCAGGTTCGCGTCGTGCCTAATCTTGCTTCCTGACGCCGCCGGGATCGTTCATGCTTGAACGCTCGGCCCTCTCAAGGAGGCCAGATGGTTCAAGGATGGGCCGACTCTGGGCCACAGGCGGAGTCCAACCTTGCACGCCCGCGCTGGGGTCGCCGCTTGTCGACACGACGCGAACCTGGCGCATGTGAGCGTTCTCTTATTCGGCGTTTCGATATTGAGCGGGAGAGGAGGGAGGGGGAGAGGTCTGGCTCTGGACCTCTGCGTAGTGCGACTATCTGGAGCAGTGCCCCCATGGGCAGTCCTATTGGCAGCCGTCCACCTGCTTGAAGCAGGCGCCCAACACAGCCAAGGTCTACTCCATCGGGGGGGGTGGGGGGGTGCGAGGGCCCGCGCCGATCGGCAAAACGCCGAATGAGAAAACGATCACTATATCGAATCGGGACATCGGTTCGAATCGGAAGGTGTGCCAAATCGGGCCACACCGGCGCATGGTCGGAATCGAGCGGGATCCGTGGCTCCAGGCTGCTCGACAGCGCCATGCAAGCATCGGATCGGGTCGCCCATACATCAACATCGAATCGGATCGAAGTGGCCAGAATCGATATTGAATCTTGTTTTGGCGGGGGCGTCGCGGCCTACCTTGTGCGCGGCGACACGGCGGAGTCAGACTCGATCAAAAGCGAACACGGCCCGGGAACGTGCCGCGGCGCCGCCACGCAGCAGCCTCAACGAGGTGCTCGAGTCTCTACCAGAGAGGGCCACGCTGCGCACACACACACACACACACACACGCACACGCACACGCACACGCACACGCGCACGCGCACGCAGACGCAGACGCAGACGCACACGCACACGCACACACACAGACGCAGCGACGGCGTTGGCGAGTTGCGCTAGGATGATTACCACCGATCGTGTGCAAATAGGGAAGGCCGCCGCCGAAACGGTTGCGCGTGCAGGCAGCGGGCGCGCACGACTGCCAAGCACATGCAGAGAGGCCGGCAGGACCGGCCAGGCGCTGGCGCGGCCGCGGGGCTGCCCGGCAGCAGGGGCGGGCGGCCAGGATGCCGAGAAGAGGCGGCCGAGTGGAAGAAGCAACAGAGGCTGAAACCTAAGAAGGAGGAGGAATCGGAATCGGAATCGGAATCGGAACAGCTGCGAAGCAACATAGGAGGAGGAGGAGGAGGAGGAGGAGGAGGAGGAGGAGGAGGAGGAGGAGGAGGAGGACGAGGAGGAGGAGGAGGCGCTCCGCGCGGATCTCTTGGATCTTCGCTGGCCCCCCCCCTCCCTGGCGCGCGGAGAGCGCGCCCGTGTGTGCGTGTGGGGCGCCACGAGGCGCCGCCGAGGGGGGGCCCGGCGTGCGGGCCCCAGAAGTATACATGCACCGCCCGCCACGTCGACTCCTCCGCCCGCCTCGGCCCTCGTCCTCCTCGCCTCCCTCCCGGGAGAGGGAGGGGATGAGGGAGGTGGTGGCGGTGTACAGTCGAGGCGTTGACCTAAGGAACCCTAAAGAAGGAACGAGGCCCCCTTTTTCCCATAAGTTAAACTTCGATTCCCCATCGAAAACCTAAGGACAACCTAAGGCAAGCTGCGAAACAATTAAGAACACGGAGCCCCTCCCCAACGAAAAGGGTTGCTTCTTCAGGGCCCCGACTGTATATGTACCACCCGCCCGCCCGCCTCGGCCCTCGTCCTCCTCGCCTCTCTCCCGGGAGAGGGAGGGGATGGGGGAGGTGGTGGTGGGGTATACCTTTGGGCCCCGTGCAGCGCGGATCCAAGAGCTCCGTGGTGGTGGTGGTGTATGCCTTTGGGCCCCGTGGGCCTCCTCAGCCCTCGTCCTCCTCTCCCCTCTCTCCCGGGATGGGGAGGGGATGAGGGAGGGAGGGCTTTTCGGTCAGGCCCAGCTCAGAGGGCTTGGGGAGCCGTGCAGTTTGCCACCCTCGGAGGCCGGGCGCGAACATCTTGACAGGAGTAATCGCGGTCTGTTTCCGAAGTGCTGAGCCTAGCCTGGTTATCACTTCGTGATGGTGGAAGTCCTGGAAGTCCTGGGAGAGGGAGGGGATGAGGGAGGTGGTGGTGGTGGTGTATACCTTTGGGCCCCGTGCAGCGCGGATCCAAGAACTCCGCGCGGAGCGCCAAAAGTTTATCCGAATGCCGCCTGCAATCTTCGCGACTGGACCACAGGCGGAAGCGTTGCCCGCCACTCGGGGAGGCAACGAGGGCCGGCAAGCGACAGGCGTATGCTTAGGTCGGGCGTGTCTCCCTACAGGCAGGTTCTGGACGACAAATATAAAAAAATACCCCAAGAATGCGCAACAATCATCAAAGATAGTGGAACAAATCGTCCCCAGGCTACCATGTTTGACTATGCTTGCATGTTGCTCCTGTAGAGGGACAGAGGGCAGGCCCGACTTAAGCGCATGCGGCGGGCACCCGCGCAGGTACGCACATGGGGGGTGGGCACAGGCGGCGGGTGGCAGGTGGCCTGGTTGCGGGCTGGCGGGCGAAGGCAGGCCACGAGATGACACCCGAGGCCTTGGCGCGGGCGCCGAGGTGGACAGCCCGGCAGAGCAAACACAGCAGGACGCAAAAGGCAGAGGAGGGGACGACGCCCTGGAGGGGCGAACCCGAGACTGGGAGAGGGAGTAGACGGGACCGGCAACAACGACACGACGACCTCGGGAGGAGGACGAAACCCAGGCGAACACACACACACACACACAAGCGCGATTGTTCGTCAAGCGACCGAAAGACGTCGCTACAGCGAGAGGTTAAGGCGTGCCACGCTTAGCATTCACTCCACCTGGCGTAGCAGATACGCACATACACACAGCAACACTCACACAGACACACACTCACACACACACACTCACACACACAAACACACACATCGAGGAGCATCGATCGTTGGGCGGAGCCTCTCCCCCAGCTCCCTCCCTGCCTCCCTCCTCGTCATCCTCCCTCATTTGGTCTGGCTGAGGTCTCTGCTTCCCCGCCGGCGGGCCTCCTGGTGCAGGGAGCGCCGTGCGGTAGTCAGTCTCAGCTGCGTGTCGCCAGTCAGCTCGTCCTGGACGTCCACTTCTCCACCTGGCTTAGGAGGAAGAGAGGACAGGGAGCACGAGCGTGAGCACGACCGCGGGGCGCCAGCCCATGACCGCTCCGACTGCAGCACTGGAAACCTACAAGCGAACGAGCACAACGTGCAAAGAGAGACGCCTGGGCTCTCCGACGAGGGGCCGTGTCGAGAGCGCCTGGCGGGCTAGCCAGCGCGCTCGCGGGGCTGGCCTGGGCCAAGCGGCCAGCTGGAGCGGGCGCGCAACCTTGCGGCTGCCGCCGTCGGCACCGCTTCTGCGACTCACATCTCGGGGTGGATAGAGGTACCCCTGGCCCAACGTGCCCCCAACTTTTTGCCAAAGTGTGGAGCCCCTGGAACCCTCTGGGCCTCGTGAGGGGTGCTGGAGGCCGTGGGGGCCTCCTTGGAAATCCTGGGGGGCACCTTGGGCCAGGGGCACTTCTGGCAGCGCTCGAACATCCTGCCTGGATGGTGCCGCTCCCTGCCCTTCCCTGGCGGACGGGGGCGGGGGGGTGCGATGGCCGGCCCCAATTCGAGGGCCGAAGGAAATCACACCGATGTGCGGCAGAGCGGCGGCAGCAGCGGGAGTGAGGAGGAGGAGGCGGAGGAGGAGGAGGAGGAGGAGGAGGAGGAGGAGGAGGAGGAGGAGGTAGGAGGAGGAGGAGGAGGAGGAGGAGGAGGAGGAGGAGGAGGAGGAGGGAAGAGGAGGAGGAGAGGGAGGAGGAGGAGGGGGAGGGAAGAGGAGGAGGAGGAGGAGGAAGAGGAGAAGGAGGAGGCGGAAGAGGAGGAGGAGGAGAAGGGGCGGAGACGGAGGAGGAGGAGGAGGAGGGAAGAGGACGGCTTTGGACATTGTTGCCCCCATTCTTAAGCTTCTTGGGTCTTCCTGGCACCTCCGAGAATCTCCGCGGATGACTCTGGTTGAGGAGGAGGGTGAGGGGAAGAAGATGGCAACGCATTTTGTGCTTGTCGGGTAAGATCGAATTGTTTCGGATCATGTCGGTGGAGAGTCGCATGCTTGCATACATGCTCGCAAATCTTCAGGAGGAGGAGGAGGCATGAACAGGATTAACGAAGAAGAAAGACGGAGAGATGGGGGAGGGAGAAAGGACGGAGTGAGGGAGGGGGGCGGAGCAAGATGAGGGAGGAACGAGGGAGCGGAGAGGAAGGGGGCAGAGAGGGAGGGAGGTGTGAAGGAGATCGGCAGGAGGGACGCAGGGGGTTGGGAATGATGCTTTCTTGGGCGTCCACCCTCCCTACACCTCCTCTGGGTAATCTGGACCTCCCTCCCTCGCTCGCTGCACCTGGAGCGCGTGACCATCGAGAGGCAGCGAGCGAGGGAGGTCCTCCTCCAACTCCTCCTACAACTCCTCCAACTCCAACCTCCAACTCCTCCTCCTCCTCCTCCTCCTCCTCCTACTCCTCCTCCTCGTCCTCCTCCTCCATTTCCTCCATTGCCTCCTCCTCCTCCTCCTCCTCCTCCTCCTCCTCCTCCTCCTCCGCCACCCTCTCCTCGCGTCTGCGAGCCTCTCCCTTTTCCCTCGCCCTGTTTCCTTCTCGTCCTCCCTTCCGCCAACATCCCCCCTCCGCCTCTCCCACCACCTCCTCGTCCTCCGCCTCCTCCTCCGCTCGAAGAGAGAGAGAGAGAGAGAGAGAGAAAACAAGAAAGAGAGAGAGAGGGAGAAAAAGAGAGAGAGAGAGAGAACAACAAAACAACAAGGAAAACAAAGAGAGAGAGAGAGAGAGGGAGAGAGACACAGAAAAAGAGAGATAGAGAGAGAACGAGCGATATGGACGGAGAAGCGAATGACACACGAATCCCGTGCCGAATTCCGCCCAAACGGCGGCGGCATCCCCTCGCACCGCTTGAGGCCCAATTCAACTCGGCTACAACTCGCTGGTCCCGGCACGAACGCACCCCTCCTCACCATTCGCCTCATTCTCGCAATCTGCTTCCTCAAGAGTATCGTGCTCTGGTTTCTGTACGCTTATGCTTTGCAGTCCATGTTGCGGTGATTACTCCAATTCATACGACCAGATTCGGTACTCCCTGTCGCAGGGAAAAAACAACACCCTGGTCGTCCCCTTCTTCTAGCGGGCCCTGTTCAATCACATCACACACCCGATTCTCGCCCACACCGGCCTCTTGTACGCCCAAACATATACAGAAATGTGTCCCCAAAACGTTGGTGAGGGCGCCCCTCGTGATACGACCGCTACGGACGCTCGCGTCGTGCGCTCTCATTCGAAGCCCGTGTAAATTGTTGCACGCGCCGTGTTTTGTGCCGCTTCTGCTGATCTCCCATCATCGCACTCCTCCCCCATCCAAGAAAACAAACGTTGCCTTTGAACCTTGGTTGCCAGTGTGGACCACCAACTATCAATGGTTGCACTGTGGATGCTTAAGCTAGTTGGTGCAAGCTACGAGGTGCAAACCAGGTGGTTGGCGCAAACTGCGTGGTGTAAGTTATTTGGTGCAAGCCGTGTGGTGCAACCTGCGATGAAGGCTATTGTGGTGCAGGCTGCGTTTTGCAAGCTCTGTCTTGCGAGCTGTGTTGCGTAAGCTGCGCTGTGCAAACTGTGCGGTGCACGCTGCATGGCAAAAACTGTGGGGTGCACGCCAAGGCTTAGCGTGCACCCCTATACCTTAGCTGCCGCTTAGCGGCTGAGCGGCTGCCCGGAGCACGAAACGCCGACGAAGCAACTGACACCTGGGCTGACGCCTCCAGCACACGGGGCGCCAACACGGCGCACGGCACCGCGCGAGACATCTCGGCCCGCGGGCGGGGACCGGGCGAGACTCCTGGGCGAACCTGCCCGGCCCCACGGGGCGCCCAGGGGGCGCCCGCGGGCGGGCGCCGGGAGGAGGAGGAAGAGGAGGAAGAGGATGAGGAGGAGGAGACTTCGACTTAGACATCCCTTGGCGACGAGAGAATGGGTGGTCTACTTTCCGATTAGCTTCGCTGGGCGGCATTCCGAGGGTCGGGCTGCAGCTGTTCATGTCACTGGCACTGGTGGGAGACACACTGGCCCCCCTGCAACCCAAGAGGAACGAGCATTGGGCGCAGGGGTGGCAGCCCACGCTCGCGAGTCACCTAGGAGATGGGCGCCAAACGGCATCCCGCTCCGAAGTCGCGCGGGGCGGGGCGGGGGGACTGGGATTTCCCTCTACCCTTCCCGCGCCCTGTAGGACGCGGCTGAATTCTGGCCACGGGAATGTCTCGGCCCTGGGAGTCGCATGGGGAGATCTTCGAAAGGAGAGGAGAGGTAAGGGACGGAAAAAAAACGCCCCCCTGCTGACGACCCCCCGTGAAATTAGTTGCCCGAGCCTGTCGCTGGACAGGAGCAGCTGCATGCGCCGTCGACCTTCTTCGTCGAGCTGTGCTGGAGCTAGCTGAAGAGCGCCCTCGACCCTCTCCAAGACTCCGCGCGCAGGACGGGATTGAGCTCCGTGCCGATCTGCGTGGTCGTGAGGGCCCGCTAGAGTCTGACTTTGTTATCCATCCTCTTGGGGCGCTCCTGGAGCTTCTTCCCCTGCGGGACCCTCGCCCTGAAGTGCTTGATGTCCTGGTCCATGTCCTTGAACTCGTACTGCATCGCGTGATCCTTCCAGTACTTTGAGAGGGCGTCCCTGGCCTGGCCTTCCTCTGCACTCGCGAGAAAGGGCCCGCGCGAAATCCTTCCACGCTTGAAAAAGCGGCGAGCCCAGCTGCGCAGTGTCGATGTTCTCGTCCGTCTCGCGCGCCTCCCTGAGCTGCATGGCGTCCTCGTGGTGGCCCCTGCCCGCCTGAATCGCCATCATGATGAACAGCGAGGCCAGCGGCACCGGCGCCGCGACGAACACCGCGCTGGTGACCGAGCGCAGGTCCCCAGCGAGCGACATCACGAGCTTGCCTAGGATTGCGACGAGCTGCTGCACCACCTGCGCCTTGCTGGCTCCTCTGCCCGCGGCCGACTTCGCGTCCGCGAGCACCTCCTCGCCCATCTTGTGCTTCGCCGCCGTGCGCTGCTCGCCCTCTGCTGTGGAGCCGACGCCGACCCCCCTCTGGTTGCTCTTCTGGGGGCACCGCCCGCCGTCCAGGTCGATGCCCGCGTCGCTCATCTACTGCGGCGCGCTGCCCGAGCTTGAGCTCGCCGCCGCTTAGAGGATGTTCTTGCCCACAGTGGCTGGGGCTCTCTGGTCTGGAAGAAATGGAAAGTGTCGAGCCAGGTGCTGTCTGAGCTCGAGCTAAGGGCATGCGACGTAGGCGCGCCCAGGACACTCAAGGGACTTGGGGTCATCCGCGAGGGTGAGCGACCGAGCCATGTCAACAACGCAGTAGCTTCGTTGAATCGATCTGACCAGGTGCCGACGAGCCGTGAGCACCGACGCGAACACCGTCTCGCACGCGATGCACTGGTTGATCGGAGTGCACAGCGAACACAAATTGACAATGTTATGAACGTGCCGAATGTGTGTGCGTAGTGCTCGATTACTGTTGAATGCCTGTCCACACCTGATCCCTTCCACCTCCACCCCGCACTTGTAGACCTCCACCGCCTCCTGGATGTCCTCCTCCTCCCCCAGGGCCCCCAGGGGCTCGCGGGGCTTGTGGAGGGGGGGCGCCGCGTTGATTTTAAACTCCCTGGACCTGAGAATACTGACATCGATGTTTGCAAATTCTGCCTTCCAGGCCGGGTTCTTTAGCCGGGCTGCGATGTCCGTGCCCGATTCGTCAAAAACGCGCCTGCGCCTCTTCCGAACACTCAGCTCGGAAATCCAGGTCGACCTGGGTGGGCGCAGGCGTTGAGGCTGTCGTCGTGCGCCACGGCGTTCTGCCACTGCCCGCAGATGGATCTGAAGGGGGAGGCAAAGAGCTGCGCATGATTGTCGCAATCATCCGCCGCCTGCTGAAGCCACCTCGAGCGTCTCACTCGGGGCTCAGCACTGCAGCGCGCGATCCGCCAGTGCGCCAGAACCTCGCGATTCGTCGGTGACCTGGTCGTGCCGCCCTCGTTGCGGGCGCGCGCTCGACCAGTCATCGCTATCCTCGCCAGAGGCGCGGTGACATTGTTTAGGGTGTCGCACTGCCGTTGGGACGGCAGGAATGCTTCCACAGCTGACAGCGCTGCGTTGACCGCCCGCCCCAGCGCCGCGCGCCTCCACCTCCGCCACAGCAAGGGCCCATCGAGGAGAACGCCGCCTCGCCGCCAGTATCTCCTTTGCCAATTCAGCGGCGAAGCCTTGCGCGCCGGTGACAGTGCGCCCCAAATTGCGAGCCTGACCCACCAGCTGTCCGGGCCACAAGTCACGTTTTTCTCGTTGCCGTAGTTGCCGCCTCGCAATCGCGCTACCAGAGCCATGGGTCGCGATGCGGGTGGTATGTTTCTTCTTGTTCTGCGCCATTCCAATGTGCCGTAGCTGCGTACCCATTAGTCCCTCACTGTCCTGTGGCTCGCGCCTGAGCTTGTCAATGTTGACCAGATCCTCGGGCGCATGTGGATGCCGAAAAAACCTCCACGTTGATGTCGCCCGCGCATAGATGCAAGCTGAGACCCACTTCCGCGCGTGCAAGGGGCACTTCACCGCCAGCATTCTGTCAGCATCATTTTGTCCTCGCCACTGTTGCGTCCATGGCTCAATGGCGTGGGCAAAGGCGCAAAGGGAACAGTGCGCCATGAACGGGCCCCCCATGAGGCCCCCCTCGGTCGGGCGTTAGTCGCGCGCACCCTCTGCTGCTGGAAATGCACCTGCGCACGTCGCATGCGCCGGAGCGCCAGTCGGAGGCCCCGTGGTCGCACCAACTCGTGGGCCGCCTGCTCCATGTGAGTCCATCCCACAGAAGGGGAAGCGTCGGTCATGTCCTTGAAGCTGTCGGTGTAGCTGCATTGCGCCCGCCTCAGACGGCGCGCCGTCGCCATGGATGCGAGAATGGCAGTCTCTCTCCGCCTTCCCCGCGCGCATCCGCGGTGTTCTTGGGGGAGAGGTTCTGGCCGTCGAGCCGAGGCGCAGGTGGCAGAGAAACCTTTCCCAGAACTCGTAAGATGTGGAGCAGGCGTCGCCCTTTCGGGCCGTAATCCCCGTTCTCTCGTTGCGGGATAGAATTCACTGATGTGCCAGCTGGAGGGCGTGAGCTGATGGTGGCGCAGGTTGAAGAAAGCCAGATGCAAGCAGGCTTCGACATCGGCGGTGTCCGCGTCCGCGGTGTCGTGTCCAACTCCCTTGCGAAGCTGGTCTCTCTGTGGGTTGAGCGCCATCCAGAAAAGCTCAGCAAATGGCGACTGCGCAGGACAGGCCCTGCGCTTGGGGGTACGCCGGAGGTGCCACCTCAAGCGCTTGAGGTCGCACTGGCTCTCCAGGTACGCCCCCGAGGCATGATCATCGTTGAATTGTGGTAATTCATCCTCTTCTGTGAAGTGCCCCCATGGGTCTGGTGCGCGGAGTGATTCATCAAGTAGCTCTTCACTCTCAATCACTGGCCCTGCCGCTTGTGGGTGGTGCGTGACCTCCACCGCGCTCATGCCTCCTTGGTGTCCTGGCTTGCTGAGCATCTCCGTCCAATCCGACTTCGTAGGATTCGCCAAAGGTGGTGCCCGAAGATCCCTCCGCGTGGTCCCAATACGTGAACTACCCAGACGCACAGTCGCACGGCATGCTGGTGAGAAACGCCGGTGTTCCCAGTTGTCCTGTATTTCGCTAGAGATCATGTCCCTGGTCTGCCCAGTGACCCAAGCCAGTACTCTCCCACGCTGCTTAGAAATGGCACGTAGCAGAGTCGCCACCTGCTGCTTAGTCTCGTCCGAAGCCCATGTAGCTTCGAGAAGATCCATTCGTTGTCTGAATAATGCCTGCCAAACCTGCCGTAGCTTACGAAACCGATTGTCAACGTGAGGTGGCTCCACGAGATGTAGTTGCCCAATATGTACCATCCGATCTTCAAAATAGCTGAAGATGGCGTCGGGCGCTCGGTGTAATCCAAGTGACTTCCATGTGTCCATCGTGCCCCGCAATCGTGTGTTGAGCGCCGTGAGGTGGCCGTGCTTTCTGTCCCCCCGTCGCAGTGCATACACCAAGGCATCATCGTCCCAACGTTCTCGTTGAGCCACCTCTGCGCCCTCCGCCGTCGCCGCCAGCTTGTCATTCCATAAACGCGCATGGACAGGTACGTGGTCGCGCGAGACTGTGTCAGGGATGGCCTGGAGGCGTCTGCCGAGCCGATGGAGAGGCGTAGAACTGATAAGTTCACCCATCCAGGCCACAGGTCCAGCAACGCAGTCCAATCTAGAAGTCCCCCTATTGTTCCCGAGCCACGTAGGGAGCCGATTGTCGTTATACGTGTGTATATATATATATACACATAGATCGCCGTATGATGTCGCAAGAGAAGCTGCTCCCTGTAGGAATTCAAGCGTCGCGCTTCCTTCCGAAATGGCCCCGCTGTCCGCGTACGTGCATTTAGTCCATCCTATGCCATCGCTGAGGCCGGGCATGGCATGACGATGGGCAGCGAGAAATTCCGCTTTGGCGTTGTGCGGGCATGGTGGGTAGGTAATACATAGTGACCGCCGTGCTGTCCAATAACCCATTCTTGCACCGAGCCGCCAGCACCCGCCCCTGTAGTGTTGCAGGCGTCGGAAACACACGCCTGAGATGGTCCTTTTTGACGCGCCTTCCCCACAAAATCCTGCATCCAGTCGGTTTGTTGGTAAAAACTCCATTGCCCCAGCCCGAATCGATGATCAGCCTGCCTCGTCCGTCGTCCTGGGGTCCATGGGAATGGCCAGGAACAGCGCGATTCTGCGTGCCGACTAGCCCGAGGACGTCGAAGTAGGCAGTCTCCTCCGCAATGTCCTCGGCCCTGCCCCTGACCGCCGACAGAGGGCTGAAAACCCCGAAGAGCAGCGGCATCGCAAGCGACTGCCAGTGCGGCCACTTGACCCAGCGGCAGCAGCCAGCATGGCCCGCGCCACGGCGCCGCGCCTGGCGCGGTGGCGGGGTGGCGCCCCCCCGCGCGGCCCCGTATCCTTCCCATGGTGGGCCTAGGAGGAGGAGGAGGAGGAGGAGGAGGAGGAGGAGGAGGAGGAGGAGGAGGAGGAGGAGGAGGGAGGAGGAGGAGGAGGAGGAGGGGGGGAGTAGGGAGGGAGGGAGGAAGGGAGGAATGGAGGGAGCAGGAGGAGGAGGGGCATCAGCATCAGCAGCAGCATCAGCATCAGCATCAGCATCATCAGCATCATCATCATCATTATCATCATCATCATCATCATCATCATCATCATCATCATGATCATCATCATCATCATCATCAGCATCAGCATCATCATCATCATCATCATCATCATCAGCATCAGCATCAGCATCAGCATCAGCATCAGCAGCAGCAGCATCATTACAAGTATCATCAGCATCAGCATCATCCTCATCCTCATTCTCTCCTCAATATCATCCTCATCCTCATTCTCTCCTCACCCTCATCCTCATCCTCATCCTCATCTTCTCCCCCTCCTCCTCCGCTCTCGTAACCCAGCACGTACCGAAGTATCCAGAAGTCCCGTACGGCTGGGGCCCATCAAAGACTCGAAAACTGTACAACAACCATCGGAGAACAGACATACTCTCAATCTCACGCCAGCCGGGCGAGCCAATCAACTTCTTACTGCTGGCAAAATACCAGGCGCGTGTTCAAAAAACGACTGAGTCGCACGCGTCGACTGGACTACGACGCGCGTGTCAT
This sequence comes from Prorocentrum cordatum, assembly GCA_963575745.1. NCBI lineage: Eukaryota > Dinophyceae > Prorocentrales > Prorocentraceae > Prorocentrum > Prorocentrum cordatum. Next base: position 9,798 of record CAUYUJ010016574.1, on the reverse strand, counting down.
GATACTGGCTACCCCTCCCGACAACCATCCGAACAATACGTTCGATGCCGGCACACGGGATCCCCAGAAAGCTCGACCCCCTTCCACAGCGGCAATTCGTTTCCCCGAGCCGCTGTTCGACATCAATTGAATAACAACAACTGCATGCACAGTTTGGGAGTTCGCTGGAATTTCGTTGGTCGGCGCCGACGCCCTACTTGCGGCGCCTCCAGCGCCACCCTTGGGGCGCTTCCCACGACAAGGAAGGCGGTCCAACGACGACTCATGAAAACCCCCGTGGACCTTCAAAATAATTTACCGCATCCCGTCCGCAAATTCAGGGCGATATTCAAATGCACGGCCAGATTGCAATACTGCTGGCCAACCGTCCTCCCTGGGCATTCGACATCCTGTTCCCCTTGCTCTGCAGGACTGGCGAGCTCTCCCAGCGGCTGGGCCCTGTGCCGAAGCCAAGCAGAGCACAACAGCCATGCGAAAGGCACCAGTGAGGTCACACGGTTCAACGAGAAAACTCCTGCTCGGCGCAGGCACTTGTTTGGGTGACCCAAATGGGGGTCCTGCTGAAAGGGGGTGGTGCAATAGATTTGGGGCGTTTGTGTTGCAAACGTATTGCGCCAGAGAACTGTGTTGCATTGCGTTGCAGGTAATGTATTGCGCGCGATAAAATTATTCACTGCGTGGAGCTCCCCATATGTGCATCTACTCGCATGGACCTGTCCGCCGTGAATGTCTAGGCGCAAGAGCTTTCGAATATTAACGGGTTTCAGTTGTGACGGTCTGGACATCAATCTAACTGCGAATGAATTGGAGTGTGAATGAGCCTCAGTAGTACGAGCGCGTCTCTGTGCATGAGCCTGGGGCCTCCTGGGGCCTCCTGAAACCTACTGGGGCTTCCTGGGGTCTCCAGGAGCCTCTTGGGACCTCCTGGGACCTCCTAGGAAGGTTTCGTGCCCCAGGGGAGGCGCAATCTATAGCAACAGACGTACATAAAACATTGCGGATTAGAGCCACAGGAGAAGGGCAATCTATAGGAACACGCGTAAAACACCAAGGACTCGTGCCCCAGGAGAGGCCCAATACATAGGAACATGAGTAAAACATTTAGGATTGTGTACACAGGAGAAGGACCATCTATAGAAACATACGTAGAACATCAAAGAATCGTGCTCCAGGTGAGGCCCAATCGATAGGAGCATACGTAAAACACATGGGATTGGAGCCACTCCTGTTGCCTTCTGAGGCCTCCTGCTCCTGGGGCCTCTCGGGGCCTCCTGTTGCCTTCCGAGGCCTCCTGGCGCTTCCTGTTGTCTCCTGGGGTCTCCTGTGGTTTCCTGAGGCCTTCTGGAGCTTCCTGGGGCCTCCTGGAGCCTCTTGGGACATCCTGTGGCCTCTTGAGTCTTTCTGTGGCCTCCTGATGCCTCCTGGGACCTCATGTGGTCTCCTGGAGCCTCCTGGAGCCTGTTGGAGCCTCCTGTGGCATCCTGAGAAGAATCTGCGCCCACGAGCCTGGCCACCAAAACAAGCAAACCGATCGAGACATCCTCAAAATCTGGCCCACCTGGGGGGTGAAAATGAGCGCCTCGCTCGAGACATCCTCCAAATCTGCTCCGAAAGCGAAGGATGTTGGGCACAGAAACAAGCAAACCGCCTGAGACATCCCCACAACATGGCCGCGAACGAGCCCGTGCAACCACCCCTGGCGGCTCCCCTTAGGGGTGCTGAAATGAGCGCCTCGCTCGAGACATCCTCCAAATCTGCTCCGAAAGCGAAGGATGTTGGGCACAGAAACAGGCAAACCGCCTGAGACATCCCCACAAAATGGCAGCGAACGAGCCCGTGCAACCACCCCTGGCGGCTCCCCTTAGGGGTGCTGAAATGAGCGCCTCGCTCGAGACATCCTCCAAATCTGCTCCGAAAGCGAAGGATGTTGGGCACAGAAACAGGCAAACCGCCTGAGACATCCCCACAAAATGGCCGCGAACGAGCCCGTGCAACCACCCCTGGCGGCTCCCCTTAGGGGTGCTGAAATGAGCGCCTCGCTCGAGACATCCTCCAAATCTGCTCCGAAAGCGAAGGATGTTGGGCACAGAAACAGGCAAACCGCCTGAGACATCCCCACAAAATGGCCGCGAACGAGCCCGTGCAACCACCCCTGGCGGCTCCCCTTAGGGGTGCTGAAATGAGCGCCTCGCTCGAGACATCCTCCAAATCTGCTCCGAAAGCGAAGGATGTTGGGCACAGAAACAGGCAAACCGCCTGAGACATCCCCACAAAATGGCCGCGAACGAGCCCGTGCAACCACCCCTGGCGGCTCCCCTTAGGGGTGCTGAGTATGAGTAAGTCTGTGTATGAGTAAGTCTGTGTATGTGTACGTCTGGGTATGACTAATACTGTGTATGAGTAAGTCTGTGTATGAGTAAGTCTGTATATGAGTATGTCTGAGTGTGAGTAAGTCTGAGTATGAGTAGGTCTGAGTATGAGTACCCACCGGTCGGAAGAAGTAGGTAGAAACATGAAGTAGGAAGGCGGAAGAAGTAGATTGCGTTCGGGGCCGCCCCAAAAAAACAACAGCAACAGCAATTACAAGAAGTAGATTACAAATTTTCGGGCCCTGTCTTAGCGGCGCGCAATAGCGCTAGGTCGCTCGGCCCCTCGCATGGCCCCTTCCCTCGCTGATTTCGGTTGTTCTGGCTTGTTTTCGTTTGTCCGTCGATCGCGCTGGCAGCCTTTCGGTGGCTCGGCCCCTCGGCAGGCCCAATTCACTGGTTTTGTCTGCTTTTGTTTGTTTTCGCTTGCCCGTCGGCTGCACTGGTCGCCCCAGGCTCGCCCGCCGCCCCGCGGTCGCTTGGCCCCTCGGCTGGCCCCATTCCGCGGTTTTGTTTGTTTTTGTTTGTTTTCGCCGAGCCTGGGGCGACCAGTTGCAGCCGACGGACAAGCGAAAACAAACAAAACCAATGAATTGGGCCAGCCGAGGGGCCGAGCGCCCGCGGTGCGGCGGGCGAGCCTGGGGCGACCAGTGCAGCCGACGGACAAGCGAAAACAAACAAGAACAAACAAAACCAATGAATTGGGCCAGCCGAGGGGCCGAGCGCCCGCGGGGCGGCGGGCGAGCCTGGGGCGACCAGCGCAGCCGACGGACAAGCGAAAACAAACAAAACAAACAAAACCAATGATTGGGCCAGCCGAGGGGCCGAGCGCCGCGGGGCGGCGGGCGAGCCTGGGGCGACCAGTGCAGCCGACGGACAAGCGAAAACAAACAAAACAAAAAAGCCATGAATGGGGCCAGCCGAGGGGCCGAGCGACCGCGGAGGCGGCGGGCGGGCCTGGGGCGACCAGCGCAGCCGACGGACAAGCGAAAACAAACAAAAACAAACAAAACCAATGATTGGGCCAGCCGAGGGGCCGAGCGCCGCGGGGCGGCGGGCGAGCCTGGGGCGACCAGCGCAGCCGACGGACAAGCGAAAACAAACAAAAACAAACAAAACCAATGAATTGGGCCAGCCGAGGGGCCGAGCGACCGCGGGGCGGCGGGCGAGCCTGGGGCGACCAGTGCAGCCGACGGACAAGCGAAAACAAACAAAAACAAACAAAACCAATGGAACTGGGCCAGCCGAGGGGCCGAGCGACCGCGGGGCGGCGGGCGAGCCTGGGGCGACCAGCGCAGCCGACGGACAAGCGAAAACAAACAAAACAAACAAAACCGTGCATTTGGCCAGCCGAGGGGCCGAGCGACCGTGGGGCGGTGGGCGAAGGCGCAAAACCAATGCATTTGGCCAGCCGAGGGGCCGAGCGACCGCGGGGCGGCGGGCGAGCCCGAGGCGACCAGTGCAGCCAACGGACAAGCGAAAACAAGCAGAAACAAAGAAACCGCGGGGCGGCGGGCGAGCCTGGGGCGACCAGAGCAGCCGACGGACAAGCGAAAACAAACAACAACAAACAAAACCAATGAATTGGGCCAGCCGAGGGGCCGAGCGCCCGCGGGGCGGCGGGCGAGCCTGGGGCGACCAGTGCAGCCGACGGACAAGCGAAAACAAACAAGAACAAACAAAACCAATGAATTGGGCCAGCCGAGGGGCCGAGCGCCCGCGGGGCGGCGGGAGAGCCTGGGGCGACCAGCGCAGCCGACGGACAAGCGAAAACAAACAAAAACAAACAAAACCAATGAATTGGGCCAGCCGAGGGGCCGAGCGACCGCGAGGCGGCGGGCGAGCCTGGGGCGACCAGTGCAGCCGACGGACAAGCGAAAACAAACAAGAACAAACAAAACCAATGAATTGTGCCAGCCGAGGGGCCGAGCGCCCGCGGGGCGGCGGGCGAGCCTGGGGCGACCAGCGCAGCCGACGACAAGCTCGTGAAACAACAAAAAACAACAAAAACCATATGAATTGGCCAGCCGAGGGCGCCGAGCGACGCGGGGGCGGCGGGCGAGCACTGGGGCGACAGGTGCAGCCGACGGACAAGCGAAAACAAACAAGAACAAACAAAACCAATTGAATGGGGCGCCGCAGGGCGAGCGCCCGCGGGCGGCGGGCCGAAGCTGGGGAGACGAGCGCAGACGACGGAACAAGCGAAAACAAACAAAAACAAACAAAACCAATGAGTTGGGCCAGCCGAGGGGCCGAGCGACCGCGGGGCGGCGGGCGAGCCTGGGGCGACCAGCGCAGCCGACGGACAAGCGAAAACAAACAAGAACTAACAAAACCAATGAATTGGGCCAGCCGAGGGGCCGAGCGCCCGCGGGGCGGCGGGCGAGCCTGTGGCGACCAGCGCAGCCGACGGACAAGCGAAAACAAACAAGAACAACCAAAACCAATGAATTGGGCCAGCCGAGGGGGCCGAGCGACCGCGGGGCGGCGGGCGAGCCTGAGGCGACCCGTGCAGCCGACGGACAAGCGAAAACACACAGAACAAACAAAACCAAGGAATTGGGCCAGACGAGGGGCCGAGCGACCGAAGGGCGGCGGGCGAGCCTGGGGCGACCAGTGCAGCCGACGGACAAGCGAACACAAACAAAAACAAACAAAACCAAGGAACTGGGCCAGCCGAGGGACCGAGCGACCGCGGGGCGGCGGGCGAGCCTGAGGCGACCAGTGCAGCCGACGGACAAACGAAAACAAACAAAAACAAACAAAACCAATGAATTGGGCCAGCCGAGGGGCCGAGCGACCGAAGGGCGGCGGACGAGCCTGGGGCGACCAGCTCAGCCGACGGACAAAAGCGAAAAAAACAAAAACAAAACAAAACCAATGAATTGGGCCAGCCGCGGGGCCGAGCGACCGCGGGGCGGCGGGCGAGCCTGAGGCGACCCGTGCAGCCGACGGACAAGCGAAAACACACAGAACAAACAAAACCAAGGAATTGGGCCAGACGAGGGGCCGAGCGACCGAAGGGCGGCGGGCGAGCCTGGGGCGACCAGTGCAGCCGACGGACAAGCGAACACAAACAAAAACAAACAAAACCAAGGAACTGGGCCAGCCGAGGGACCGAGCGACCGCGGGGCGGCGGGCGAGCCTGAGGCGACCAGTGCAGCCGACGGACAAACGAAAACAAACAAAAACAAACAAAACCAATGAATTGGGCCAGCCGAGGGGCCGAGCGACCGAAGGGCGGCGGACGAGCCTGGGGCGACCAGTGCAGCCGACGGTACAGGAAAACAAAACAAAACAAACAAAACAAGAATTGGGGCCAAGCCGGAGGGGCCGAAGCGCACCGCGAGGCGGCGGGCGAGCCTGGGGCGACCAGTGCAGCCGACGGACAAGCGAAAACAAACAAGAACAAACAAAACCAATGAATTGAGCCAGCCGAGGGGCCGAGCGCCCGCGGGGCGGCGGGCGAGCCTGGGGCGACCAGCGCAGCCGACGGACAAGCGAAAACAAACAAAAACAAACACACCCAATGAATTGGGCCAGCCGAGGGGCCGAGCGACCGCGGGGCGGCGGGCGAGCCTGGGGCGACCAATGCAGCCGACGGACAAGCGAAAACAAACAAGAACAAACAACACCAATGAATTGGGCCAGCCGAGGGGCCGAGCGCCCGCGGGGCGGCGGGCGAGCCTGGGGCGACCAGCGCAGCCGACGGACAAGCGAAAACAAACAATAACAACCAAAACCAATGAATTGGGCCAGCCGAGGGGCCGAGCGCCCGCGGGGCGGCGGGCGAGCCTGCCCGCGACTGCAGAGCAAAACGACGGACAAAGCGAAAACAACAAAGAACAAACAAAAACCAAGTGAATTGGGCCAGCCGAGGGGCGAGCGGACCCGCGGGCGGCGGGGCGAGCGCGGGGTGACCCGCCCCAGCGCAGCCGATAGGACCACTCCAGCACGTCGCCCTGAAACAAAACCAATGAATTGGGCCAGCCGAGGGGCCGAGCGACCGCGGGGCGGCGGGCGAGCCTGGGGCGACCAATGCAGCCGACGGACAAGCGAAAACAAACAAGAACAAACAACACCAAGGAATTGGGCCAGCCGAGGGGCCGAGCGCCCGCGGGGCGGCGGGCGAGCCTGGGGCGACCAGCGCAGCCGACGGACAAGCGAAAACAAACAAAAACAAACAAAACCAATGAATTGGGCCAGCCGAGGGGCCGAGCGACCGCGGGGCGGCGGGCGAGCCTGGGGCGGCCAGTGCAGCCGACGGACAAGCGAAAACAAACAAGGACAAACAAAACCAATGAATTGGGCCAGCCGAGGGGCCGAGCGCCCGCGGGGCGGTGGGCGAGCCTGGGGCGACCAGCGCAGCCGACGGACAAGCGAAAATAAACAAAAACAAACAAAACCAATGAATTGGGCCAGCCGATGCGCCGGAGCGACGCGGGGCGGCGGGCGAGCCGGGGCGACCAGCGCAGCCGACGGACAAGCGAAAACAAACCAGAACAACAAACCAATTGAATTGGGCAGCCGAGGGGCCGAGCGCCCCGCGGGGCGGGCGGGCGAGCCTGGGGGACCAGCGAAAACAGCACGACGGACAGGCGAAAACAAACAAAAACAAACAAAACCAGTGAATTGGGCCCTCCGAGGGGCCGAGCGACCGAACGGCGGCGGGCGGGCCTGGGCGACCAGCGCAGCCGACGGACAAGCGAAAACAAACAAAAACAAACAAAACCAATGAATTGGGCCAGCCGAGGGGCCGAGCGACCGCGGGGCGGCGGGCGAGCCTGGGGCGACCAGTGCAGCCGACGGACAAGCGAAAACAAACAAGAACACACAAAACCAATGAATTGGGCCAGCCGAGGGGCCGAGCGCCCGCGGGGCGGCGGGCGAGCCTGGGGCGACCAGAGCAGCCGACGGACAAGCGAAAACAAACAACAACAAACAAAACCCATGAATTGGGCCAGCCGAGGGGCCGAGCGCCCGCGGGGCGGCGGGCGAGCCTGGGGCGACCAGCGCAGCCGACGGACAAGCGAAAACAAACAAGAACAAACAAAACCAATGAATTGGGCCAGCCGAGGGGCCGAGCGACCGCGGGGCGGCGGGCGAGCCTGGGGCGACCAGTGCAGCCGACGGACAAGCGAAACAAACAAGAACAAACAAAACCAATGAATTGGGCCAGCGAGGGGCGAGGCGCCCGCGGGGCGGCGGGCGAGCTCTGGGGCGACCAGCGCGCCGACGGACAAGCGAAACAAACAAAAAAAACAAAACCAATGAATGGGCCAGCAGAGGGGCCGAGCGGACCCGCGGGGCGGACGGGGCGAGCCTCGGGGCGACCAGTGCCGCCGACGGACAAGCGAAAAACAAACAAGAACAAACAAAACAAATGAATGGGGCAGCCGATGGGGCGAGCGCGGACCCGCGGGGCGGGCGGGCGAGCCTGGAGCGACCAGCGCAGCCGACGACAAGCGAAAACAAACAAGAACAAACAAAACCAATGAATTGGGCCAGCCGAGGGGCCGAGCGCCCGCGGGGCGGCGGGCGAGCCTGGAGCGACCAGCGCAGCCGACGGACAAGCGAAAACAAACAAGAACAAACAAAACCAATGAATTGGGCCAGCCGAGGGGCCGAGCGCCCGCGGGGCGGAGGGCGAGCCTGGGGCGACCAGCGCAGCCGACGGACAAGCGAAAACAAACAAAAACAAACAAAACCAATGAATTGGGCCAGCCGAGGGGCCGAGCGACCGCGGGGCGGCGGGCGAGCCTGGGGCGACCAGCGCAGCCGACGGACAAGCGAAAACAAACAGAAACAAAGAAAGCCAGGGAATGAGGCCAGCCGAGGGGCCGAGCGACCGAAAGGCGGCGGGTGCGCGCAGGGCGCCCAGTGCAGCCGACGGACAAGCGAAAACAAACAAAAACAAACAAAACCAATGAATTGGGCCAGCCGGGGGGCCGAGCGACCGAACGGCGGCGGGCGGGCCTGGGGCGACCAGTGCAGCCGACGGACAAGCGAAAACAAACAAAAACAAACAAAACCAATGAATGGGGCCAGCCGGGGGGCCGAGCGACCGAACGGCGGCGGGCGGGCCTGGGGCGGCCAGTGCAGCCGACGGACAAGCGAAAACAAACAAAAACAAACAAAACCAGTGAATTGGGCCAGCCGGGGGGCCGAGCGACCGCGGGGCGGCGGGCGGGCCTGGGGCGACCAGTGCAGCCGACGGACAAGCGAAAACAAACAAAAAACAAATAAAACCAATGAATTGGGCCAGCCGATGGGCCGAGCGCCCGCGGGGCGGCGGACGAACCTGGGGCGACCAGTGCAGCCGACGGACAAGCGAAAAACAATCAGAAAACCAAACAAAACCATTGGGCCAGCCGAGAGTCGAGCGCGCGGGGCGGGCGTGCGAACCTGGGGCGACCAGTGCAGACGACGGACAAGCGAAAACAAACAAAACAAACAAACCAGGGAATGGGGCCAGCGAGGGGCCGAGCGACCCGAGCGGCGGCGGCGGGCTACTAAACCCGAGCACAAGCCGACGGACAGGCGAAAACAAACAAAAACAAAACCAATGCATTTGGCCAGCCGAGGGGGCGAGCGACCGCGGGGCGGCGGGCGAGCCTGGGGCGACCAGCGCAGCCGACGGACAAGCGAAAGCAAACAGAAACAACGAAAGCCAGGGAAAGGGGCCAGCCGAGGGGCCGAGCGACCGAAAGGCGGGGTGTGCGCGCAGTGCGACCAGTGGCAGCGACGGACCCTCCCCCCCCCCCCGAAAAACAAACAAAAACAAACAAAAACAAGTAAAATTGGCCAGCCAGGGGCCCCGAGGCACCGATCGGCCATGGGCGGGCCTGGGCGGACCAACGCAGCCGACGGCCCCAAGCGAAAACAAACAAAAAACAAACAAAACCAATGCATTTGGCCAGCCGAGGGGGCGAGCGACCGCGGGGCGGCGGGCGAGCTTGAGGCGACCAGTGCAGCCGACGGACAAGCGAAAACAAACAGAAACAACGAAAACCAGTGAATTGGGCCGGCCGAGGGGCCGAGCGACCGCGGGGCGGCGGGCGGGCCCGGGGCGACCAGTGCAGCCGACGGACAAGCGAAAACAAGCAAAAACAAACAAAGCCAATGCATTTGGCCAGCCGAGGGGCCGAGCGACCGCGGGGCGGCGGGCGAGCCTGAGGCGACCAGTGCAGCCGACGGACAAGCGAAAACAAGCAGAAACAAAGAATGCCAGGGAATGGGGCCAGCCGAGAGGCCGAGCGACCGAAAGGCGGCGGGTGTGCGCAGGGCGACCAGTGCAGCCGACGGACAAGCGAAAACAAACAAAAGCAAACAAAACCAATGCATTGGGCCAGCCGGGGGGCCGAGCGACCGAACGGCGGCGGGCGGGCCTGGGGCGGCCAGTGCAGCCGACGGACAAGCGAAAACAAACAAA
>CAUYUJ010016573.1:270313-271982 GCA_963575745.1 Prorocentrum cordatum | reverse complement strand
AGGAGCTGACCCCCCCACCCCACCCCGTTGTGTCGTTCCTCGCCGCCTTGGTTTGTTTTGGTTTCATCTCGGTGTTTTTGTTCTTCTCAGTCCTAGCGCGCTCAGTTTCATTATCTGGCTGATCGCAGCGCCCTTCGACTTCCTTTTTTCGGGATGGCCAGAGCAGGTGAGCGGCCTCATTTTCGGTTCGCGCTTTCAGGCGTCATTCATCCGGGATCATTTCTTGGGTTTCTGGTACGGATCTGTCTGCGTCGGTCGCATGCTTGTATTTCGAGCATTGGGGCAAAATGCTGAAAGTTGTTTCCAAAGAGTTCTTTCCCACCGCGGTCGTGCTCTCGGCTAGGGGCGCGCGGGGGTCGCATTGTTCGATCCTGTTCATAGTCATAGGTGTGCTTGTGTTGTGGTGGGGGATTTCTTGGTCGTCGGTTCGCCTGCGGGCCCTGTTTCATCATGGAGCGCACTGAGTGCGCCGGGCGCCACAGTCAGATCTCAACAGGTAATTGCAGAACATGACTTGTATCGACTAGTTGGACACGTGCAGCGCGTGTCTTCGGGGTTTCGCAGCCAGGCTGCTCAAGGGGTCGCCCACTCAAGATCACGATTGAAAGGGGGCCGCGGCGTTTTTGCAAGCGCCAGCCTGCATCGGTTTTCGCGAGCGACGGGTAAGCCAAAGTTCGGGCCCCCTGTTTGGCGTAGCGATCGGCTAATTCGTTCCCGACCGCTCGCCATCATTCCGGGGACAAGGGTGGAATAGCTTCTGGGTTCGCAAGTGCCAGAACCTTCAAGACTTGGAAGTCGGGGGTCCACGAGGGCGAAACCCGAATCTGAAAGGAGAGCCCTGCGCAGACGTGCTGTCTAGACGTCACCTGTGTCCGTGGCGCCTCCGCCATCTTCGCGGGGCCGAGGACATCTGAGTAAATTGTTGCCACATGGGGGCGAGGCTACGTCGTTGCCAAGACGGCGCAGCGTGCAGCAGCCGGTGTGGTTGAGGGGTCGTCCGCGCCTGCCGCCCCCCACACAGCGCCTCGAAAGGCTCCCCTGCCGGCGTGGTCTTCGGGACAGGCCAGCCAGCTGCGTGGAGGGTCACGGGGCCGTTCTTCCAGCAGGAGCTGTCCGTGGAAACCTGCCTCGAGAATGCACCCTCGATCGGGAGACCATCCTGCGGACACCAGCACTGAGGCGTCTTGGTGCCCGATCCTAGCCCAGGCCGGTCCTGACAGCCAAGCACGAAAGGAAAATCCTCCTCCGCTTCCTCCTCCTGCTCCTCCCCCTACTCCTCCTCCCCCTCCCCCTCCTCCCCCTCCTCCGAGATTAAAACCTTGTCTTCTTCACTGCGGAGTGCGTCTTGGAGTTGGCGGGTGCATGGGCAGTGGTGCAGCTTGTGCGAAATAGAATCGGCAGGCCTTTCGCCTATGCACCTTGGCGCCGTCGTGTCGAAATGGTGCGCCGGCATGGCGAACATCGGCGACGTCATAGCCCGCTCTTTTCAACTGGTGCGCCGTCACGGCAAAACACACACACACACACAAACACACATATATATATATATATATATACATTGCGGCACTCGTGCCGCGACATATTGCGCTTTGTAGTGAGGCGCCGCGCGATGCTGAAGTCGAGTTGCGTGTCAGACGGCAGGTCGATCTTTTGGGCGATATTCGACACG
>CAUYUJ010016573.1:262813-267813 GCA_963575745.1 Prorocentrum cordatum | reverse complement strand
GAGAGGGATATTACCGAACTCAAAGGCCGTGCCGATCGTGCTGAACGCCTCCAAGGTGAACTCAAGGCAAGTGTGGACGCCCTGCAGCAAGCTCTTCGCCATGCAGAAGCTCTCCACCCAGCCATGGATTTGGACGCCCTGGGTGCTTGGGACCGACCACCGAATGCTGCAACCTTCTGGTGTGGGGCTGCCTCAGAATTCCCCGTCGCCTCGCTCAAGAATGCGCTCGCCTCCTGGTTCGAAGCCGCCGACGTGGACATCAATGCGCCCCGCATCAACTCAGAGGGCCCTGCGCGGATAATTTCGCTCACACTCACTGGCGGCAACGCGATTGCTCTCCCGCGAGCACAGGCTCTACATCGCGCACTTCGGCAAGGTCGTGAATGGCGCCGCTTCCAGGTTGAATCGGACTCGGGACCCACTGCCCTCTACGTCTCCGCGGACAAGTCGCCGCGCATGGTCCGCCAAGAAGTTCAACTCAAAAAGCTCAGCAAGCTCATCAATGACAAGCTCCCCACGCTCGAGACTCGGGTTCACCGCACTGGAGGCTTCCTGTCCGTCGACGGCGCGCCCATCGTCCAGGTCACAGCTGGCGCAACTCCTGACGCAGCCACCCAAGTTCGTTGGTCAGACGCTGCCGCCCCCGCTGGCATCCCTATCACCGAGCATGCGCCATTGGCTACCGCGCTGGCCGCCGCATTCGCCAACCCACTGGAGGCAGCACGGTGGCTTTAGCATAAGATGGTCGCCGTGGTTCACGAAGCCACACGGCGACGGCCTCAACTTGGTCTCGTGGAATACACAGGCGTTCAATGGCAGATCGGCAACAAGGCGGGCCCTCAAGAGACAGTTGTTACTCCGTTACATGCGGCAACGAGCGGTCATCGCCACCCAAGAGACACACGGCAACAGCATCGGCATGGACCTCTTGGCCGCAAGCTCCGACCACAAGTACATCGCCTTCCACTCAGCGCTTGCGACTGACGGCCAATCATCGGAGACCGCAGGCGGAATCGCATTCCTGGTTCCCTTTGACCGAACTCCAACTGTCGCCTGAGCAACGGCCTCTACGTTCATTTCGTGCGATCGCCCCTGGACGCATTGGTGAACTACGCGTTCAAGACGGGACAAGACAGCATGAGACAACAATCTTCAACATTCACAACTACGACCTCAGCGGATCTGACCGTCAGCGCTTCAAAGCTGCGTGGCAAGCAGCTGCTCAACGCTCAGCCCTCCACCCAGACAGCCGCGACTACTACATGATTGGGGACTTCAATATCGCCCAGACACCGCCGACGAACCTGCTTCATCCCACCGCGGGCTCTACCGCCGAGCGCTACCACTACCAGCCTGCCTTCTGGAAGAACATCTTCTCACAGATGGTGGAGATCACTACGAAGGCCACCACCCACCGATGCGTGGCCAACATGACGGAGGCGTCCATCGACAGATGCTTCGTCTCGATCAACGCGTCCAACACCCCGCACATCGAGACACTTCTTGTCGCCGATGGCCGACCGCTCGACCGAGAAGGGGAGCCCATCAGCGACCACAAGATTCTACATCTACGGTTTCGACCTCGTCAACCACGTCCAGTCAGCGAGCGCGGCATCCCTGCCTTCCTCTTCGAATCCAAGCACTACGAGTTCTACTGCAGTCGCCTTGTCGGGATGGCCGACCTCTCAGCTGACCCCATCTCAAACTGGCGGACAATGAAGCACGTAATGAAGATGGCGGCGTGCAAGGCTCGCGACACCATCACCTCTGTCTCCGCCTCCGAGCTCAAGCCGTTCGAGAGCCGAAATGAAGGCCCACAAGTCATAGAAGAGGCACGTGCACTCACACTCCGTAGTATTGCAAGAGCCGTCTGGTACCAAGACCTCCTTCTCGCTCAACGACTTCGAGAGGATACCGCTGTTGGTGCACAGCACATCGACATCAGTCACCACAAGATCTCTCTAGTCGACCGCACCGCGTTCGAGACCGAACACTCCGCCATGCAGCTCCAGATCGCTGAACAACGACGTCGCGCTGCTGCCGCCCGCTCGAGAGCTGCCTATGCGGAACAACGACCTGACCTTGGTGAGCGATGGCGTCGCCGTGCTCGTCGTATTGGACAGCGCAGCGAGATCTGGAAGCCGTCCTCGAAGCGCTTGATTCTGGCAGGTGTCCGCATCACCGACAGCAGAGGCCCGACAGTCGCAAACGACCCCATGGACATGCACAACGCTATTCAATCTCATTGGTCGAAGATGTTCGCTGCTAAGCATGTTGACGCCCCAGCGATGCAGCAATATCTGGACATGGTATTCCCACCAATGCCTCCACGTCACCTGCCTCTACCTGGGATTGAAGAACTCCAAGCTGCTGCTAAACACGCCAGTGACTCTGCTCCTGGGCCCGACGGACTGCCATATCGAGCATGGGTACGACCTGAGGGCAGCATCGAGATCCTCCACACACTCCTCCACTCCATTGCCCACGGTGGACCGATCCCACACGACCTGAACTACGCGCTCATGGCCATGCTCCCCATGGGTGATGAGCCCATGGGCAAGTACGAGTGCTCCCGCAGTCCTGACTGCCTCCGCCCCCTCGCCATGAAGAACAGTGACATCAAGATCATCGCCTCAGCGACGAACCGCATCCTCAGCTCTGTGGCGTCGGACACCGAGGAGGAACAACAAGGTTTTGTCAATGGCCGTCAACTTCTCTCCAACATTGTCAAGGTGGACACCATCGCCCGTATCGCCAGCATCTACAGCGAAGCCCCCAGCATGATGCCCTGCTTCGCCAGCATGGACATTGCCGCAGCGTTTCCGAGCCTCACACACGCGTGGTTGTGGGCTACTCTAAGGCGGTGGGGCATCCACGGCGAATTTGTCAATCTCCTGCAGTGCTGCTACAACATGCCACTTGCCTTCCTTGACCTGGGTGGTGCGCGTCGTCCGCTACTTCTAGCTGAATCTGGGGTTGCGCAAGGATGTCCCTTGAGCGGCGCGCTCTGGGCGCTAGTATCCGGTCCCATCATCAAGGGCCTCAAGATGGAACTTACTGCTCTGGGTAGAGGCCTGCTCAGCGCATGCGCCGACGACCTGGGTATAGTTCTTGCTGCACTTCGGGATCTTGGCGCTCTACTACCACACCTGCAAGCTGCACAACATTACGCTGGATTCCGTCTACAACCGAAGGAATGCGTCCTCGTGCCCACCTGGTCCCTGCCAACGCCCGAGATCACCGCGAGCATGCGAGCCATCTTGACCCAGCTCTATGAGCCGTGGCAAGACTTCACCATCAATAGTTTTGCGCGCTACCTCGGCGTATACATCGGCCCTGGAGTTTCTCTCGACCGTCAATGGCAAGGTCCTGCCAACAAGTGGTGGGAGCGCATTCAGATCCTGTGCGACTCCCACGCTCCCATCCAGCAATGCACCAAGATGTACAATTCCGCTGCCATCACTTGCCTCTCGTACGTCGGCCAGCTCTACCCGCCTTCCCCAGCATTCCTGTCCAAGGAGATTCACGGGCTCCACAAGCTGATCCGTGCTGCCCCCTCAAGCTTCACGAAGATGGACATCCTGTCGTTCACGCTATGGGCGTCATCCACGACCCCGCAGGGTATTGAAACGCTTCTCGCAGCAACGATGCGGCGCGCCTCCACGACCACCATCCCTGGCTGGCAGCCTCTGCTTCACACATTCCGTGCCCATGCTGAAGAACTTCTCCCGCTACGAGATGTATGTGTTGGCAACTGGTCTGCTTCTTGCTGGATTGACGCCACTTCCATCGTACGGCGATTCGACGACATTCTCCACAACAAGCTGATCGCGACGGGCAAAGGATCCATCTTCAAGATTTTCACGCGATCCACAGGATCTACGGTGAATGCCGCCCAGATATTTCAACGAGCACATGCGCAAGCTGCTGCTGCTGGACGACGCGCTATCATGGCACCCCGCCGTAACAAGGCGGAGGATCTGCACACACCCAGTCCGCACACGCCCAGTCGTGACCTTCACACGCCCAGTCGTGACCTTCACACAAGGACTGGTGACCTTCACACGCCCAGTCGTGACAGGACTGGCGGATCTCATCAGAGTCAAGCTGGAGTCATAGCTTCGAATGATGCTACTTCGAGAGCCACTTCGCGCACCTCTCCACAACAAGCATACCTACGGGAACTACAACGCCAGCTGTACCGCGACTCCTTCCACAAGACTATTCATCACCATCTCCGCGCATGGTTCCCACTACTACCTGCTGTCAATGGACCTCAGATGGCACCTGCTACGACCGAGCAGCCGAATGGGAACGACAATCAGGAATCCATGAAGTACCTGAATGAACGGGCAGAAGCATGGGCAGCAAGATGGGTCCCCAGCGTGTTCTTCGGCCGCATTATGGACAACTTCAACGACTGGATGGAATGGTGCGTCCCGTACATCGCAGCTGTTCTTCACCGCGCCCAGTTCAATGCGCACTTCTGCCTCGACGACCAGTACGGGGTAGCCAATGCTCGCCGTGACATGGCGAAGGAGATACGTTACGATGCATGGCATCGAACTGAACGATCTCGCAACCACCGCATACAGATCTACTCCACCGAGCACATGCCGACAAACACTCATCGAGAATTTGCTGATGAAGCTGCTGAGCACCGCGCCCGCCGTCGTTGGGTCGAACGGGAACGCGCCACCAACCCGAACCTCCCGCAGGAAGACGACGGCACTCAGTCTACCACTACGGCCACATCCACACCCTACATCTTTCCGCCAATGACATCTTGATGGACTCCGATACATCCGACCGTGACGGACTTCTTGGCCGAGCTGCTCTCCCTGCGAGTGTTGAGCGCAGCTGGCGCGACCTGCGGCCCCACTTGGCGAACTCCACGGCCTCGCTCTTCTGGCCCGTGGTCAAGACCTTGTCTGGAGCGTGGACGACATCGCATCGCATGCACGTCAATCCCCACAAGAAGAACTGCTTGTTCGGCTGCG
>CAUYUJ010016573.1:230313-257813 GCA_963575745.1 Prorocentrum cordatum | reverse complement strand
ATCCCTCCTCCTCCTCCTCCTCCTCCTCCTCCTCCTCCTCGTCCTCCGGAGATCGGTTTCGGCTTCGGCTCGCGTCGTGCGTGGCGCGCGGGCGAGGCGAGGCGAGGATTCGCGAGTTCCTGCACAAGCGTCCCCGCCGTCCGGGGCATGCCCGCGGTTGACCCGTTGCGCCGGGGCGTGGCCAGGCTTGTCCCGCGGTTGTGCCGTGGCCGTCTCGTGGTTGTCCCGCGGTTGTCCCGCGGTTGTCCCAGCTTGTGCTGTAGTTGTCCCATGGTGTTTCCGCCGTTACCCCATGGTTGTCCCGTGGTTGTTCCGTGGCTGCCCTCGGGGGGTTCCCGTGGTTGTTCCGCGGATTTCCCGTGTTTGTCCCGCGGCTGTCCCGTGGTGTTTTTGCAGTTGTTTTGTTGTTTTTGTTTTTTGTTTTTTTCGTGGTTGCTTTGTGATTATCCCGGTGTTGTCCCATGGTTGTCCCGTGGTTGTCCCGTGGCCGCCCGTCCATTGCATTGTCTGGCAGCGCACGGTAGTGCCTGGTACGGCAGTACGTGGGAGTACGTGGCAATCTGGCCACGCGTGTCCACATATGAGAATGCATGTCAATGCTTATCAGCGCCTGGCGGTGCCTGGCTTCACCTGACAATATCTGGCAATACCTGGCATGACCTGTCGGAGCTTCGCCCCTCCTTGTCGTACCTGGCACTGCATGGCAGTGCTGGGCAGCGGTCTGCAGAGCATGGCAGCATGTGGCAGTACGCGGCAGTACCTGGCCGCACCTGCCAGTACCTGGCAGTGCCTGGCAACGCTTGGCATGGACCGTCAGTGCGTAGCATCGCCTGGCCGTACCTGGCAGCACGTGGCAGCACCTTTTTGTCAGCGCCTGGCAGTCCCAGGCGGTGCCTGGCAGTGCCTGGCTGCACTTGGCAGTGCCTTGAAGCACCAGTACCTGGCAGGCTCTGCACCTCGCGTGGCCTGTCTGCGCCTGATCCACCTGGCCGTGCCTGGTAGTGCCCATCAGGACCTGGGTCGTGCGGGGCAGTATCTGGGATGGCCGGGCATGGCCTAGCTGCGCCAGGCCGTACATGGCAGTGCCCGGCGGTGCCTGGCAGCGCCAGGCAGTTCTTGGCACCGCCTGGCAGTGCCTGGCCGCGCTTGGCAGAGGCTGAGTAACACTTGGCATTGGCAGCACATGCCCATACGTCCAAGTACCTGGCACCGCCTGGCAGTCCATGGCCGTGCACATCATCAGTGCCTGAGCAACACCTGGCATTGCCAGCACCTTTCTATACGTCTGAGTACCCGGCAGTGCCTGCCAGTGCCTGACAACACGGGACAGCACCTGGTATGTCTTGCGCGCCACAATGGAAGGAGAAGGACGACGATGAGGAGGAGGATGAGGGTAAGGAGGGGGTCAAGGATGATAACAAGCATGATGAGGAGGAGGGAACGGAGAAGGACAAGGATGAGGACGAGCAGGATCATGATGATGATGATGCTGATGATGATGCTGACGCTGATGCTGATGCTGATGCTGCTGCTGCTGCTGCTGATGATGATGATGATGATGATGATGATGATGATGATGATGATGGTGACGGTGATTGTGACGGTGATAGTGATGGTAGTGTGGGTGATGATGACGTCGATGATGATGATAATGATGGTGGTAGTGGTGGTGATCGTGATGATGACGACGATGACGATGATGATGGATATGATGATGATTATGATGATGGTGATTATGCTGCTGATGATATGATGACGGTGGTGATGATGACGGTGATGGTCATGGTGATGTTGATTATTGTGATGGTGATGGTGATCGTGATCGTGATGGTGATGGTGGCGATTAAGATGATTATCCTCATGGTGATGGTCTCAGTGTTGGTGATGGTGTTTGTGGTGGTGGTGATGATGACGCTGCTAATGATGCTGATGATGATGACGATGATGAGGACGAGGATGATGATGATGCTGATGATGATGATGATGATGATGATGATGATGGTGGTGATCATGAGTATGATGATGATGAGGAGGAGGAGGAGGACGAGGATGAGGATGATGAGGATGATGAGGATGAGGATGATGATGAGGATGATGAGGAGGAGGATGAGGAGGAGGAGGACGGTGATAAGGACGATCAGGATGTGAACGAGTCGGAGGACGAAGATGCGGGATGAGAGTTAGCAGGAGGAGGATGAGGAGGGCGAGGAGGAGGGCGAGGGCGGCGATCTTGCAAAACAGGACGGGGAGGTGGAGGAGGAGAACTAGGCAGAGGAGGAGCAGTTTGAGGAGGACGCTGGAGAGGGGTCTGTTCGCAGCACCCCCCCATTCGGAGGCCGCCGAGTTCTGCGACGAGAACGGCATGGAGAGGCCCGCCTCCTTCCCCCGAACACACACTTCGTCACGAGGATCGAGGTTCGAGGATGGAGGTTCGAGGTTCGAGGATTCAGGTTCGAGGCTCGAGGATCGAGGATCGAGGATCGAGGATCCAGCTTCGAGGTTCGAGGATCCAGGATCTACGATCGAGGATCGAGAGTCGAGGTTCGACGGTCGAGGATGGAGGTTCGATGATGGAGGATCGAGCCTCGAGCGTCGAGGTTTGAGGATCGAGGATCCAGCTTCGAGGATCCAGGGTCGAGGTAGGTGGGTCGAGGGTCCAGTGTCAAGGATCACCTTCGGTCCTCGCTATCTCCGCGTCCTGCCGATCTCCGTACCTCCTGCACTCCCCCTTCCCCCCCAAGCTTGCCCCCCTCTCCCTCCCTCTTCACCCGCTCGCCCTCTCCTCGCCCTCGGTTGGGGGCGGGCGCGGTGACCCCAGCTGGGCTGGCCCACAGGACCTTCGGGGGTGGCGGCACTCGCGGCAGGGCGGCCACCGCCCCTCGCGCTGTTTTGGATCGTCCCGCCTCCCTGAGACGAGCCCCGCTGGTCAGAGCGGCCACATTCAGGAGGGAAAGAAGCACACAGACACAATTAATCGCCGATCCCCCCAGAAAATATTGGAACATATGGGAAGTGGGGGGGAAGACAGAAACCCAGAAAATATTGGAAACTATGTAGATGTTTTTTATTTGTGCGTATTTATTTACGTGTTCTGGGGCCCCTTTACACATGGGGTTCCTGACTCACGAGGTCCCGCTTGCGCTCACGAGTTCGGAAGGGCTCACGTGTTGCCCATCCGTGGCCGCCGCTGTAGGCTTGCGCAGACTCGGCCGTGCTCTCGCAGAGGCCTGATCCTGAACTCCCTCTCACATCCCCCTCTCCACCCCCGAGCACATTTCCCTTTCCCCCTTCTCCTCTCCCCCCGTTCTTCCCTCGCTTTCGTCACTCCCCGCATCCCGCCCTCTCCTTCCACAGGGATAAGGCAGAGGAGGAGGAGGAGGAGGAGGAGGAGGAGGAGGAGGAGGAGGCGAAGGAGGAGGAGGAGGAGGAGGAGGAGGATGGGAGAGGAGGAAAAAAGGAGGGTGACAGTACGATGAGGAACGAGAGATACGGCGAGAGGGAGAAGGGAGTGGGGAGAAGGAGGATGGGGAGGACGAGGAGAGAGATAGAGAGAGAGAGAGGAAGGAGGCGGATGAGAGACGGAAGAGAAAGGCGGGACGGAGGGAGAAGGAAGACGGAGAGGGATATGGTGAGGAGATAGAATGAGTATGGGGAGAAGGAGTTTGGGGAAGAAGACAATAATAATACTAAGAAGAAGAATAATAAGAAGAATAATAAGAAAAAGAAGAAGAAGGTGGGAGGATGGAGGTTGCTGACAGGTGATACAAGAGAGGCCTGAGATTCCCCGCTCGCGTCCCACAGGCTGGCGACCCCGCTGCAGTCCTTGCCGCCCAGGGCGTTGATCGGCCGCGTATCCGCTGGGGGGGACTACAACGCGCTCCTCAGCGTGGGCTCTGGAGGACAGGGGGGCGTGGGCTTTGGAGGAGGAGAAGGACTCCCACCTTCTCCTCCCTCCTCCTCCTCCTCCCCTCCCCTCCTCCCTCTCCTCCTCCTCTCCTCCTCCTCTTCCTCCTCTTCCTCCTCCTCTTCCTCCTCCTCCTCCTCCTCTTCCTCCTCCTTCTGCTCCCTCCTCCTCCCTCCTCCTCCTCCTCCTCTTCCTCCTCCTCCTCCTCTTCCTCCTCCTCCTCCTCATCCTCCTTCTCCTCCTTCTCCTCCTCCAGCCCCTGGGCGACTCGGAGGCCGCCAAGACCAGGGGATCACGGCACTTCTCACAGTGCGCCTAGGGGTCGGAGAGCCCCTTTTTCATGCCCGCCCATGGCGCTAGCGCGGGCGCCGCGGCGAGGTCTGCTCTGCGGATCCTCGCCTTCAACCCCTTGCATGCGACGGGCGAGCGGCTCCACGAGCTGTTCGCCGCCAACCGCGCCTCCGATTTCTTCTTGCTTGCAGGGACGAAAGTGAGCTGCAGGAGGGGGCAGGAGTTCTTCGCCGTCGTGTCGATGGTAGTCTGGTAATCGAGCCGGTGCACACCCCAGGGGCTTACACACATACTTTGACTGGATGTTCGGTCATACTTGGACCTGAGTGTTGCGACCAGGACGTGGCCAAGGTGTGGGAGGCTTCTCCAGACTGCGGGGGCAGGGCTGTGGCGGCGAGAGCGAAGAGAGGAGCGACTGATATAACATTTGGCGCTTTGTACGATCCACCACAAACGCCGAAACAAGGACAAACTGTTTTTTTTTTTATTATGCTACTGTCCAGGCCTTAACGAGATGGTGGCGCAGCCTGTTGCAAGAGGTAGCTGCGCGCACACTACCGGTAATTTATATGATGATCTAAACGATGGATGGGCCTGGTATAAAATCTTTGGTGTCTAGACAGAACCTCCAAGCTCCTCAATTGGTCCGTCTAGGAATCGCGAGGCCCACCGGCGTGGAGCGGGCGAAGAGGTCCGCAAGTTGTTCGAGGAGCAACATGTGTGGTCCGGTCAAGTTAGCCTTCGAAAACCGAGAGCACTTGTTACTCCTCCAACAAGTCTCCGACGTATTCGAAAATCGATTTCTGGTTCGTGGCTTCTGGTAGTCACGATCGTGTCCGGCAGTGTAAGGTATTGCGTCCCGTGCGGGCGCAGCTACAAGCAGTGCGAGGCATCACCCTACGTGACCACCTTCCTTTATGCCTGGTCCTCGGATACGAAAAAGAGCCGCACATGCTTCCCCAGGCCCCTCCCACAAGCACGGACCCTCGGCGCAGATGCAGGCTGTCCGTAGTGGCAAAGGCAAGGACTTGTTCCTCCAGGATGCAGTGACGGAGTGGGAGGCTCGCGAGGCCGAGTTTGTGGGATACTCACAGAAAGGATTGGCTGACACCTTCTTCGAGCAATTCGATGACGTTCTGACCACTATTGGACACCGACACCTTGCACGTAGACCGCAGGCTTCGGATCCGAGTAAGACTAGGCGTCGTAGGGAATTACTGCGGCTACGTCTTCAACCTTTGGAGTCTAAACTGAATAGCACGGAGGGTGAGAACAAAGAGAAGCTGAAGGAGGTGGAGGAGGAGCTTAAGAAGCGATCTGCTCTGCTGCTTGCCGAACGACGACGAGCCAGGAAGGAAGAAATGAGGATGCACGCCGAGATGATCGAGGTGGCGTGGAGGGAGAGGAAAATGGCGGACGCGACGACGCTCTCGAGGAGAGCGGCTAGGACACGATTCGGGGCGAAACAACGCGACGGCCGACGTCTCGGGACCCCCACCACTGGACGAGGAAGTTTGGATCGAGCGCTTGTCCAAACATGGGGCAGAAGGAGGGAGGGAAACTCAAGTACTAGACAGGCCTTCTTGGAGGCAAGAGGAAGAGTATTTATTAAGTCGGCCACGGACGAGGACGCCATCGCGCAGTTGGCAGGGGAAGATTTCGACACGATTAGGAACTATGTCAGGAAGGCGGCGAAACGTCGTGCGACCCCACCAGGAACCACCTCTCTGGAGACACGGGGCGCGGTCTTGTCCCCCCTGCGCGGGGTCTCTACTCGAGGGGGCGGTCTAGGTCACCAGGAGGACGCCTTCCAATCTTCAGAAGGCCCACCATATTCTGCATCTTGGGTTCTCTCAGAATCGTCGCGTGGATGCGCCCCCCCTCGCTGGCGCAGATCGAGGGACATAGGAGATCTAAACATGAGAAAGCAGGACCCGCGGGACGTAGGCCTATCCACGGTCCCCACTCCATCGGCATGGCCTGGCACGCCCGTGGGATATCCCGCAGGTCTCCGATCCAGGACCGCGGTTTCGCTAAACATCGTCGCCGGGGGGATGCTATCACATCGGCGATGATCGCGCGTTACGGGCTACGTTAAGCACGGCGGTCGCACGCGGTCACGACGAAAGATCTTTCGAACGCGATCGGCAGCACCAAGTGGAACGAGCTAAATGGGGTCTTTCGAGAGACAGTCCATCCATGCGATCGGGCACTGCCCCGTCCGCGATGCAGACTTTCGGCGGAGGAGATAAGTGCAACTTCTGGTCCATTGATAGTTGCGGCAGGCGTAGGAGGGGCAATGGGTGACCCCTTCAACGCGCGCGGTTTCTCGGGCGTTCGTGGGCCCAGCCAGATGTCGGGCGCTAGGGGCGTTTGAGCGCATGCCTTCCGCCTCCATCTCGATGGGGGGATGGCGTGGGGAGCCAATTGGCATGCCTTTTCACATGTGCGCCGGCTGCTTATTTCGAACGGCCCCATCGGCCGCGGGTGCCGCGATGGGCGAGGTCTGCCGGACGTCGCGCATTGGGCAGCTAGCGTTCATCAGCACGGCATTCCCAGACCAAGGGTAAGCCGGCAACGAGCTTCTTCATTGCAGGGGGAAGGGCCACGGACGCGAGAAACACATTCGCGAGCACGTAGTAGCAGGTAATCAGATGGACCGTAGAGTCGCAGATGTTGCGCGGCGCATGGGCCTTGTTCGCACACCTGCCCTGCTGTCGCCAATCCGAGGTCGAGAGACGCATCGCGGCGGCGACTCCCTCATATTATAGCATGGGCACATTTGGGGGCCTTCCCCCCGCGCAGGCTCGGCGTCGAATCGCGCCCCAGGGCCCGCCCCAGATTTCGCTCTTAGCGGGCGTGGGGCCTTTTCTGTTCCAGGAAGCAGATTGTGGGCAGGCAACAAGCACGACTGGAGAGGATGTCTATGTTGGGAGGGCGTGCGCGACGAGAGGGGGCGGCTCCGAGCGCGCCGTGGGCGCCCGGTCTATCCTGGCTTATTGGGGGGCTGCTAATGCTTAGCGTGAGATATTGGCGCGCCGTCTTTCGCGGCGCCAGGGCTGGGCGCCGCAGCAGGACGGCCTCGCGCAGGTGTTGTCGGCACGATGTGGAGCTTTCCCGTTCGAGGCAGCAGAGGCGATGCCGCGTGGCGCTACCTGTCCGACACCTTACGCTTCTGCATGGACTAAGAGAATTGCCGCGGACACGCTCGACGGCATCGCCTGATGCCCAGAAGGGGGAAAGCTGCTCGCTAGGATCGGGGAGCGCCCTTGGCCGTCGATCGAAGATGATGGTGGTCGTCGGGGCCTCGCTCGAATTGACTTCGCAAATGCACATTCAGCTGCGCAGCTGAACGTGCATTTGCGGCCCCCCACCCTCGCGCGGACCGGGGGGGGCGGAGGAGGGGGGGGGGGGGGGGGGCGACGTCGACCCAGCGGAGGAGGCGGTGGAGCGCCCCTATATATAAGTTCAGAAAAATCTTGAGCCGAACCTCGCGGAAGACAGGGCGCGCGCGAAATTCCCGCTGCCGCTCGCCAGCCCTGCCGAGAGCGGCCGCGGCACGCATGCGAGGCTCGCCCAGCCAGAGAGGGGGCGCGGCGAGCGATCCCGCACTCTGGATGGCCTAATGGAGCACCCCCGCCACCGCCACTTCATTCGCAACCTCCCCCGCGTCCGTGCCAAGCGAGCTTGCGCCCAGTATGCGTTCGCGTATTTCGGTCACAGTCTACCGCGGCTAGACACCCACAAGCATCCACGCTTAGGGGGCGCCGCGGGAAGTGGGGGCCTCGGCCCGCGGCTGATCTTCAACAGCCCGTCGACTTTAATTGCAACTTCGCCTGTGGATCGGGCCCTGGGAGATATACGCAGCCGTTGAGCGGCCCGCCTTCCATCTCGAGAGGCGCCTCGGCCGTCTCCTGAGTTTGCATCGCGCTCTCGGGGGGGCCGCGCTGGAAGGAGGGGCGCCGGCGAGCGTCTCCGGCAGCAGGGGCGCGGGGATGCGGCGCGGATGAAGAGAGGCTCGGGGGCCCAGGAGCGGAGGCCAAACGCGCTCGCGGCCCCCGTGTTCAGGCTGCGAAGGGCGGCGACAAGGTCGACGAGAGGGAGATGGCGCCGCTCGCGATGATTGCGGAGCTGGCTGGCGATGTCGGGCGCCCGCGAGATCGCGCCCCTGGAAGGCGCCGCGCACGAGACTTACTCCGCGAAAGAGGACGGCGACGACGCAGTGGGGGAGGCGCGGAAAGCAGGGGGAGCCGCCTGCGACAAGGAGTCGCAGAAGCTCAAGGAGCGCGAGAAGGCCGGCGAGACGATTGACTACAAGGCTCGGGGGGGCCCGCGCGCCCAGGTCTACATCGCGACAATCAGGCGCGCGCTGGACAAGATCGGCCCCGACGGCCCGCATCAGGGCGAGGCCCAGCACGAGGCGGCGAAGACCGACTGGGATGAGGCGGTGGTGGACGGGCCCCCGCTGACCGTTGCGATGGGCGCGCCGCGCTTCAACTGCAAGCGAGCGGGCAAAAAATTGAAGCAGGGCGCGCTGAGCCTGGCCATCTGCTTGGAGGGGCAGATCGCAGCAGACATGTGGGTGGTGGTGCTCAAGTTCCTAGTGGAGAAGAACGGCTTGAAGAGGACGACAGGCACCGTGCCTCGGGGGCCGTGAGAGAGAGAGAGATCTCACGCATCGTCGGCACAACCCGCTCGAGCAAGGGCGGGGGCAAGGGCGACGAATCAGCTGGCTCCAGAGCAGCGAGCGCCTCGCGGTGCTAGCGGCACGAGGTGGCACCTCTCCCGACGTTGTCTCGTCTCTTGTCCACCCTGCCATGTCGTCCTATGCTTCCTCGGCTCTCCCTGCCGTCCCTGTTGCCATCATCCCCAGCCGTAGCTGTTTTGTTGAGCGGTCCATCGGTACAAATTTGTTTTTGTTTTTTTCCGCGTCAGCTGCGTCGGTAAGCGCATCTCAGAATACGCCAGCAAGCGAATCCTAGATTACATTGACAGGACCCGCGCCGCAGGGGGCCTTCGGAACCAGCCGATGGCGCGCCGCCAGCCCTGCGGGCCGCGGGGGCCGAGCCAATGGAGGGGGACGGGCGTCGAGCTCGGGTGGTCGTCGTCACGGGGGGGAGAGTGGGAATGGTGCGCGCTAGTCCCCGTGGAGGTACCTGCCAGGGTTGCGCGCCCGAGCGGCAGATCGCTTCCGTATTGGGCAGCGCGGACACCTGTCCGCGAGGCCATGGGCCTTCTCGCTGTTCGTTGGAACCGCAGCTGTCGCAAAAACACCGCCCACAGGTTATATCAGTAGGCCACATTTAGCACACTGCTGGACCTCAAAGGGTAATCTGAGTGATATCATAAGATGTCATATCCTCCTCCTCCTCCTCTTCTTCCTCCTCCTCCTCCCCCTCCTCCTCGTCCTCCTCCTCCTCCTCCTCCTCCTCCTCTTCCTCCTCCTTCTCCGGTTTTTCCTGCTGCGCCTCCTCCTCTTCCTCCTCCTCCTCCTCCGTTCCTCTTCCTTATACATACTTTCTCCCTGTCGCACCCCGAAGCCAGTTTTTAGGGCGGGCCAGGCGTTTCGCTTGAGAGTTCCTCACCATTTATGATTCTGAAGTTCAAGAATGACAGCAATGTCACAGATGTGGGGCGGGTTATTTTCAAAATGTGCGCCTTAGCGCGGCGCGCATTCGTTTTAATGATTTGCAAGAGCTTCACGGATTGAGGGCGGGTCGTTTTCAAAATGTGATTCTCGCATTAACGCGGCGCACATTTGCTCTAATAGTCGCCGGAGTGCAGTATCCCCAAATAGGGTTTTCAAACCCACTGCGGTTTCCAAGGTCGATTGCGTGCCCGTCCATTGCGGGCTGGCACGGCATGTTAGAACATGATAACATGATGTGTTGCACACGAGATGTTTGTTTACACGAAAACTTGTGTGACGCATGCGTATCAGGAAGCTAACGCTAGAGGGTGTCGTACTCTCTCGCACGTCGGATGTCTGGGGAGGGCGGAAGGCAGGGCGCGCATGACGGATGTTGAGGCGGCAGAAACGACGACGGCGGGGACGGGGAGGCGGAGGCAGAGGCGCAGCAGCGGGAGACGGGAGGCGGGAGGAGGGAGGAGGGCATAGGAGCCAGGCGGGAAGCGGGAGGAGGGAGGAGGGAGAAGGAATGAGAGAGGTTGTGATTGGATCCCCCGTGCTACGAAACGTCTCAGGCAGAACGGGCCAGACCATCTTGCGCGCAACATCTTCGAGCTTCGCATGGTGAGGATGGCTCAAGCGAAACGGGCCGGACCAGCTCGCGAGCAACATCTTGGAGCTCAGTAGCGCTGGTAGCGCGAAGCGTCAGAGCGGCGTCAAGCACATACGTTGGGACAAAACCAAGACGGCGTGGCGCATTGAATATAAGATGCAGAACGGCCCAGATCAAGGTTGCAGAAAGCAGCCCACGTTCCGCCCGACGGACGAGTCGCCAGAGGAGGTGGAGCGGGCGTGGCTCGCCGCCGTCGAGGCGCTGCGGCGGCTCGAGGAGGAGGACCGCGCCCTCGAGCCGAGCTGCGCGGGCTGGCCCTGTGCCAACCGCGGCCGCGGGGAGGTGCCGCTTCTCGACGGGCTGTTTCTGGTCGTCGGAGGCGATGCGCGTCGGCGGCTTCAGAAGCAGCACAGGACGCTCGAGCCGAGCGCCTCGGGCGATCCCTCCGCAGGCCCACAGAGCGCGGAACGCCAGAGCGGCGTCAAGTACATAAGTTGGGTCAGCATGATACAGGCGCGGTGTGTGAGCTACCGGATGAAGAACGGCCCAGACAAAAGGCATCAGGAAGCAGCCCACCTTCCGCCCGAAGGACGGTTCGCAAGAGGAGGTGGAACGGGCGCGGCTCGCCGCCGTCGAGGCGCTGAGGGGGTTGGAGGAGGAGGACCGCGCGCTCGGGCCGATCAGCTCGGGCCGAAAGATCGCAGAACACCAGGGCGACATCAAGTACATACACTGGGTCAGCATGATACAGGCGTGGCGTGTTAAGTACCGAATGAAGAACGGCCCAGACAAAGGCATCAGGAAGCAGCCCTTCCGCCCGAAGGACGGTTCGCAAGAGGAGGTGGAGCGGGCGCGGCTCGCCGCCGTCGAGGCGCTGAGGGGGTTGGAGGAGGAGGACCGCGCGCTCGGGCCGATCAGCTCGGGCCGAAAGATCGCAGAACACCAGAGCGACATCAACTACATGCACTGGGTCAGCATGATACAGGCGTGGCGTGTTAAGTACCGAATGAAGAACGGCCCAGACAAAGGCATCAGGAAGCAGCCCTTCCGCCCGAAGGACGGTTCGCAAGAGGAGGTGGAGCGGGCGCGGCTCGCCGCCGTCGAGGCGCTGAGGGGGTTGGAGGAGGAGGACCGCGCGCTCGGGCCGATCAGCTCGGGCCGAAAGATCGCAGAACACCAGGGCGACATCAAGTACATACACTGGGTCAGCATGATACAGGCGTGGCGTGTTAAGTACCGAATAAAGAACGGCCCAGACAAAGGCATCAGGAAGCAGCCCACCTTCCGCCCGAAGGACGGTTCGCCAGAGGAGGTGGAGCGGGCCCGGTTCGCCGCCGTCGAGGCTCTGCAGCGGCTCGAGGACGAGGACCTTGCCCTGGATCCGATCAGCTCGGGCGGGCCCTGCGCCGGCCGCGGCCGCGTGGAGGTGCCGCTTCTCGACGGGCTCTGTCTGGTCGTCGGGGAGGATGTTTGACGCGATGGGCGGGGTCCTGAAACTCACGGTCGGCTACACTGGCGGCAACACGCAGATGAAGCCCACGCACGCGAGCGTGCAACCTAGGGACGGGCAGTCCGACGCCGACGCAGTCCAGACAGAGTTCGACCTTGAGCCGATCACCTACGACTCCCTCCTCACCCACTTTGGCCGCACACGTGAGCGCACGCCAGCGCCAGTGGGCTTGGCGCTCGCTGATGGGGCACAGCACCACACGCAGAATCATTATACGCAGTACGACTACTATACGCAGTACTACTCGGCAGTCTGGCACCATTATACGCAAACTAGTCGGCAGGTGTGGCGCCTCGACGAGGAACATAGAAATGCTCTGCAAGCACGCCCCAGAAAAGGTGCCCTGGACGCCCACGCCGCGCGCATGGAGAAGCGGCATGACGCGGCGAGGCACCACCCGAAGATCTACCGGAAGGGGCTGTAGCCTGCAGTGGCGCGCGGACCTCCATCCCTCCGCCCTCCTCTGCCAGATCCTCGCCCCTCTCCGTCTCGGGGGTTGCTAAAGGTCCCCCTGGCCCAAGGTCCCCCCAGCTTTTCGCTCTAATCTGTAGCCCCCGGGGCCCTCTGGGCCTCTTGAGGAGTGCTCTGGGGGCCGTGGGGGCCTCCTCGGAAATCCTGGGGGCACCTTGGGCCAGGAGCAGTTCCACCTCAAGTGGGATGGACAGTTCCGCCTCAACAGAGTAGGGCGGATATTTCCTCAAAAGCATGGCGGAAACAGCGACGTCAAAGTAGGGCGGACATCGACATCAAAGGAGCCTGGAACGTAGGGCGGAAGTTTCTGCCCTACTGGCGAAATCGCCCAGAGCACGGGGGCCCGTCCCGCGCGCGATTCCAGGCGCGATATGAGGTGGGGGTCCCCGAGAGGAGGCCGAGGAGAAGGAGGAGGAGGAGGAGGAGGAGGAGGAGGAGGAGGAGGAGGAGGAGGAGGAGGAGGAGGAGGAGGAGGGGAGCAGGAGGAGGGGAGGAGGAGGAGGAGGAGGAGGAGGAGGAGGAGTACGAGAGGACGAGGAGCTGGAGGAGGAGGAGGAGGAGGAGGAGGAGGAGGAGGACGAGGACGAGGAGGACGAGGACGAGCACGACGAGGACAAGGAGGAGGAGGAGGAGGAGGAGGAGGAGGAGGAGGAGGAGGAGGACGACGATCAGGAGGACGAGGAAGAGGACCAGGAGGAGGGCGAGGAGGACGAGGCCGACGAGCAGGACGAGGACGGCTTGACGGATGGACGCGTTCGTCGGGGCGCGCTCGGACACGCCGGCCCGGGCGCGGCGCAGGAGGGCTGGACGTGTCCCCGAGGAGCGGCAGGAGCAGCAGCGCGCCGCAGCTGAGCGCGAGAAGCGGACGGGGGGGGGGGGGTAGGGGCTCCCTGTGCTGCGCTGGCGCCTGTTCCTTCCTCGCCCTACCTCCCTCCTTCCCTCCCTCCCTCCCTCCTCCTCGCCCCTCCCTCCCTTCCCCCCCCCTCCTCCCTCCCTCAGCCCTCTCACTTTTGCCACTGATCACTGCCCGATTGTTGAAGTCTGGCGCGCTGGTTGAGCCATCCGTGCCCCCAGAGCAGACGTCCAATGTCAAAATCACGATTTGTGGGCTCGGATCCGCAGGGCAATGCGAGCAAACACGGGACGCGATGTGGCCATCGAGTGGACCCCGTCTCACCTCGATGAGACGCCCGAGCTCATCACGAACCCGTTTTTTCACCCGGGGAGACTCGCACGCGCGACGAGTGGGCCGGACGGGGAGCGGCCAAGTGGTGGCAGCGCCTCATCCAACCCGCCCCGCTCACACATGGATGGGACACGGTTGCGGCCCTCGTCGGGAAGCGGTCCAGGGCCATCCTCAGGACCTGCGTTCATGACTCCTCAGCGAGAGGGCAGCGGCCTTCCACTCCTCGTCCCCGCCCCCTCCCCATCTCGGCCGGAGTCTCCGCCCTCTCGTCCTCCCTCCATCGATGCGAGCGATGCGCGGACAAGTGGCGGTGCTCAGCCTGTCGCGCTCTCGTGGGTGATTGCCGCTTGCCAGAGCAGGCAGCGACGGAGTTACGGACTGCCCAGGCCCGCCGGGCTCTCCCCTCACAGCGAAACGGGCCCTTTTCAGCCCAAAGGTGTCGGGTTCTCCAACCCTGGGAGCGTCGTGGCCACAGGAGCCACGCTGCGTGGGCAGGCGCCCGCCCTTCTCAGAATCGCCTCTTCTTCCCCAGCTGGCGGGGTGTACGCCTGCAGGACTTGTGGATTCCATCACGGAATCCATCATGGATCAGTTTAAACGTGGCATGGGCAATGCCACGTTCAAATGTTGTGAAACTGTTTGAGCCCTGCCCTCCCGGGCCGACGCCCACAGGCCGCGAGGTCCTTGGGCGCGTGCTCAAGGGCTTGCACCCTTCGCACAAGGGTCCCGCGAAGTCCAGATGCATGGCCCAGCATAGGGGATACGGCCCAGGAGGCCGTGCATAGGGGGCCGCATGCGAACCCTACCCCTACCCCCCATGATTTCTGAGGGGTAGGGGGGGTAACCCCCCCTACCCTACCCCTACCCCCCAAAGTGAACCCCACCCTCCCCCTCAGAACTCTTGGGGGGCAGGGGTAGGGCTCGCATGCGGCCCCCTATCAGATGCATGGCCCAGCATGGGGATGCGGCCCAGGAGGCCGTGCACCAGACGTCGGTCGAGGGGGGGGGGGGCCGTGCCAGTCTGGGCGGTGGGGCGGAGGCCCCCGTGCCGGCGCAGCTGGTGAGGAGCCCACGGAGCGCAGACGTCCTCGTCGCCGTGGTCGGCCAAGGCCCGTCGTCGTCGTCGTCGTCGTCGTCGTCGTCGTCGTCGTCGTCGTCGTCGTCGTCCTTCGTCGTCTTCGTCGTTCTTCGTCGTCGTCGTCGTTCTTCGTCGTCGTCGTCGTTCGTCGTCGTCGTCGTCGTCGTCCTCGTCGTCGTCGTGTACGGCCAGGCGCCCGCGCGCGACGCCCTCCCCCACCCCGGCGGGCTCCTCCGACTAGCTGCCCCCTCTTCTTTGCCTTCCCCCCTTTTTCGGGGACGCCTCTGTCCTTCTGCATCTGACTCCCTCCCTCCCTCCCTCCCTCCCTCCCTCCCTCCCCTCTCGGCCCCTGCATCCCTACCCCCTCCCTCCCTCCTCGCTCCTCCCTCCTTCCCTCCCTCCCTCCCTCCCTCCCTCCCTCCCTCCCTCCCTCCCTCCTCGGCCCCTGCCCTCACTCCTCCATCCCGCTCTCGCCGATGCTCCCCATCCCCTCTCTCCTCTCTTCTCTCTCTCTCTCTCTCCCTCTCGCCCTCTCTTTCTAGCTCTATCTCTATCTCTCTCTCTCTCTGTAGCCATTGGGCTCAGGGTAGGGCTCGAGTGCCTTGGTAGGGCGAGCGTAGCCGCTGGGTTAAACCCAGGCGCAGACCCCCTCGGCGGCTTCCAACTTCCCCCCTCCGTTTGCTCGCTGATGAAAAGCACGCTTCGGCCAACCACGCTCGGGCGCGACACGCTAACCACTTCTCAATCCCAAGCGTCAACGTCCCGAGCCTGTCCCAGCCTCCCGCCCCGCGGAGTGGAGAGGCGCGCTATCCGCGCGCAAGGCAGAGCATGTCGCCGGGGCCGCCGCCGCGACACGCTAAGCAACAGTTCTCGACCGCGTCCGCTGAAGGCTACCTGCTCTCGTGGATCGTCGATGGTCTCGGCTGGGGCAGCACCACAAAAGCTCACGCGATGGACTCGCCGCGTGCAGCTCGCTGTGCGAGCTGGTTGAGCACGTGGCGGAGAATCCAGCCGTCAAGGAAAAGCCTTAGCCAGACCCCCTGAAGGCGCTAAACACCACGGCGGGAGGTTTTTGGCCCTCCTCGGCCCCCGGGGGCCTTTGCTGGGCCCGGGGGCCGTGGCAAAACGACGCAAGATGAAAAGCCGGTCCGGGGGAGCGGGTCTAGACTTCGGAAGGTCGATGTCATGAAACAGATCCGTCAGCAGCAGAGGTCCTGTTATCTAGCCTTCTGAAGGTCCAGACTTCTGAAGGTCAGAGCACAGCAGCGAGGATGGAGGAGGAGGAGGAGGAGGCGGAGGAGGAGGAGGAGGACGACGACGACGACGAAGAGGCGGGTCGAGGGCTTCGAGGCCTGCTTTTGGGGGGGGGCAGGGGCGAGGGCACGGCCGTGTGCACCTCAGCGTGTCTTCTGCAAGGGGGTCGTGGCCGCCCAGGCCCCAAAATGGAGGAGGAGGAGGAGGAGCAGGAGGATGATGAGGAGGAGGAGGAGGAGGAGGAGGAGGAGGAGGAGGAGGAGGAGGAGGAGGAGGAGGAGAGGGAGGAGGAGGAGGAGGAGCAGGAGGAGGAGCGCATGAGGTGGCATGATCAGCGCATCGAGTGCCCATTTTCGCATGCAGCGGTGACGTCTTCGCTGCCTCTGAGCCGGCACTGAGGTGAGAGCACTTGGCATCGCTCGGACGTGTGCTCTTTTCTTTCGGCGAGGACCATCGAGGAGCATCCTTGATCATTTGGCGGAAAAACCACGCAGGAAGCCGACAAAAGCACAGGGAATGGACGTCCGAGCGATGGCCAGAGCATGATGAGCGCATCATTGTGCCCATTCTCGCATGCAGCGGTGACGTTTTCGCTGCCTCTGATAGCATGCGCCCCCAGACAATCGCCCAGGCGCTCCAAGCAGCGGAGCTATACCCCCAGTTGGTGGCATCAAGGGTCCAAGAGACCGCTGAAATCATTCTGGGTAAGGCTGTATCGTTTAACACATGCGCTCGACAGGGCGGTGTTGAGAGCGCATTTGAGTGGAATGCCGTTATGCTTATGTGTCTCGGCGCGCTTGTCCCACTCTGGCACGAAGCTGCTTATGGCGTTTTCCTCGGTGATCACTGCCTCACCCACATGGTCTGGGCAGACAATATTTCGCTGCTGACTCATCAACAACAAGATCACCTTCAAACGTTGATCACGAGTCTCACGGCCGCTTTTGCTTACCATCGTCTTGCGTGGAAGGAGTCTTCGCTTTGCTACTTGGCGAGTTCCAGGAGGCAGTTTCTGGAAATCCACGACGACGTCGCGGGCTCCAGTTGCCACGTGCCCAGAGTGCCAGGCTTGGAGGTCCTTGAGGCCTGGATCACCGAGCGCGGTGACACTCGGCAGGCAGCATCCCACAGGCTTGCCCAAGGTGCCAAAACCTTCTGGGCAGACAGAAAAGCCATTCCGTTGAACTTACGTTTCGAGTGCCTGTCCGGACGGATCGTCCCAAGAGTGCTGCGCAGCTGCGGCGCTTGGGTCTGGTGCCAATCTTTATGCCAGCGTTTAGTCGTGTGGGAAAACGCGTGCTTGAGATGGATTCTTGGCCCCGCTCGCAAACCCAACGTGTCTTCGGTGGACTGGTTCAAGCGGTCAACAAATCAGGCGAAGTCTTTAGTGGGGTTTTGAACCGACTACTGCGCGGGTGCTCCGTGAAACGCACGAGATTGCTAGCTGTCTACAACAACCAGATCCACGCACATTCTCTGCAGCGCGCTCAACTGTCATTCTGTTGGCTGGTGCAATTTGGTGGCGACAAACTTGGCGGTGGCACTGGCAGCAGGCAGTTGGTAAGATCGTGGGCCCGTCGGGTCGCACTGGATGGAAACACGAGGCTACTTTTGGCAATCGCGGTAAAACGTGGGACGCGCCATCTGTTAAACACGACGGGTTGGAGTGGAGCGATCGTGCCAAAGCTACCAGGTGGAGCGCGTCCTTCCGGGAGTTCGCCAAGACAGCATTCAAACGTCCGCAGTCGACTGTAATTGCCAGCGTCGGCGGCGAGGATAAGGACTTGCCCGTGCGCGAGCCTCCGAAGAAGAGGAGCCGAATCATCCTGGAACGCCCCGTCGCCTGACGGCGCTGCGAGCTTGAGCAGGACACCCTCCTGGTGGAGATCCTGGGGACAGCGAGCTGGTGATCAGTTGGTTTAACGGCCTCGCCGTCATCAAGTCCCCGACGCATTGCGGCCAGTTCTCCAGCATCGCGCGCCTCGTTTCGGGGTCTTGGCGCGCGGGCCACATCGTCCCATGTACGGCGACAGCTGATTGGCACTGGCACGTGCACCGCGAGCTTAACAAGGAAGCCGACGAGTTGGCGAACAAGGCAATGGGCGAGCGAACGTCGTCCGAGTGGTGGCGGCGTCCTTCGCACTTGCGGCCAGAGAGATTGCGAGGCTGGCTCGATGGCGGCAGTTGTAACGACGATTTGGGCTCATGCGGCCGGATGGTGAAAACTTCGTTCGACCCGTTCGACTCTGGTGGAGCCGCGGTGGATCACCATGGCCTGGGCCAGCATCCTGTTGCCAGCAGGCACGAGCATCACCGAAGCAGAGCTCATTGGCTCGGAGCTCGTGAGCGCCGCTCTTTGTAGAGTGGCAGAGGATATGTTCGAGGAGCCTCTACGGCCATAACTTCCTGAGATTCGCAGGCTGGCATGAATCACTGAGCCTGTTATGTTTCCAGCCTGTGCTCGAACTCGGAGCCATCTGCAGACATGTACTTTGCAGCAACGCACTGTAGAACAACTTGCGAGGAGGTCGCAGGCGAAACGGCTGCCGCAGGGGCTGGCCCGCCGGCTGCCGGATCAGGCGGTCATACGGCCACGCCGACCCCCCTACGGAAAAACAAGTTCACGGGTGAGGTTTTCGGGGGCCTCTTCGGGATCCTTGACCTGAGGACACGCCCACTCCGTGCCCAGCGGCACGGTGGCAGATCAAGGCAAAGAGAAACTGGACTCTGCGAAAAGTATACGCTTTCTGCTGGGATTGGGACGATGTTAGCGTCTCATGTTGGCGTCTCGGGGCCCTCTGACGGGCTCTCTTGGAGCCTTGCTGTGGCGTCTTGGAGGCGATTTTGTCGCTCGTCGGGCCATTTTGGTTTTTGTTCGAGCTCTCCTCGTTGAGTTTGTGTCTAGCTTCAGCCAGCTGAGATGCTCCCCCCCGGACCCCCCCTCTAATCGGACGTTCGACCCTGGGGGAAGGGGGAAGGGGGAGGGGAACAGCACATACTTCACGCGCCTTCTCAACCACAGCACGTGGGGGTCGGCGTCCTTCTGTTAGAATTGTCCAGACAAGCGCGACGAAGGAATCAGATGCCAGGGGTCATTGGGGAACCGAGCGACGAAAAGAAAACGGGTTCGACTGCGCCGACATTTGGAGCGTAAGCTGCTCGCGCGCGAAAGCGCCCTCGCTTCCAGCGTAGCGTGCCGCGCTGGCGGCCCGCGTGAGTAACCGCATAAATTTGTTATGTTCTCTCTCTCAAGACCCGTTTTCGATCGACGCTCATTTGAGGTTCAATGAAGACTCGAGGGCGGCGCGCCTCATACGGCCGCAGCTCTGTGCGGCTGATGCTCGAGCCCATTTCCGCTCCCAGTCCTCGTGGCTGAGTCAAGGGCAGCGTTCGCTTCGTCTCGGTTTGCTTCGCGGCTGATCTCTCATCTCTCACCGCGCCTCTTATTCTCAGTCAGACCACAGAGGCGAGAAGCCAGAAGTGTCAGACCTCACCTCCTCGTCTCCCTCCCCCCCAGAACTCCGACGCCGTGTTTTTGTTCCTCGACTTGGGGCCCCAGAGGTCTGGAGCCCTTCCCCTGGGACCAGCTTCTCATCTCGAGTGTTTTTGCTGACGGCCCCCCGAGGCCTGGCCAAGGCCCCCAGAGTCCGAAAGCTAGCATAAGCTGCCCGCCGTGATTCTGTTGCATTACGAGAGGAGGTGTGATGTTCGGGTCATAACTCGTGTCATCGGCGGCCGTTCGGGACGATTCAGGAGCGCCCGCAACGCCCTCGGCGAGGCGCAGCTGGCTGGAGAGTATTTGGAGACTGGAAAACCTAAAGGAACCGACGAAACCACCCGAAAACCTCGAACCTACAACTTCTTCCATCGAGGCGCAGCTGCTGGAGAGCATTTGAGGCTGGGAAACCTCAGAGAACCGACGAAACCACCCGAAAACCTCGAACCTACAACTTCTTCCGTCGAGATACAGTCGGACCGAGGTATAAAGATCGAGATCGTTTCGGGGAGGATGCCCTGTTGTTTTTGTTCGTGTTTGTTGGATGTTATTGTGGCCCTGGGGAGGGTACCGCTGGATGTTCTGCGTGTTTTGGCCGGCCGAGGGTCTCGCGTTCTTGAGAGACGTTATTATGTCTGAGGTTCAACTGTATGTTTCTCGCGACGAGAGGAGGTAGGGGTCATTCTCGCTGGCAGCCTCGAGGGAAAGGGGTCGCAGGGTGAGCCGGGGGACAGGGCGCTCCAGCGTCGTCATCGTGGGCAGCATCGCGGCGAGTGCCAAGCGCGCCAGCGCACGGGGCTCAGGGGGGGATGATGATGAGGACGAAGACAAGAGAGGACGAGGACGAGGACGAGGACAAGAGAGGATGAGGACGAGGAGGAGGACGAGGAGGAGGACGAGGAGGAGGAGGAGGAGGAGGAGGAGAGTGAGGATGAGGATGGGGATGGGGATGGTGGTGGTGGTGGTGGTGGTGGTGGTGGTGGTGGTGGTGGTGGTGCTATAGCGGTGACGGTGACGGTGATGGTGATGGTGATGTTGATGGTGATGGTGAGGAGGAGGAGGAGGAGGAGGAGGAGGAGGAGGAGGAGGAAACGGAGGAGGAAACGGAGGAGGACGAGGAGGAGGCCAAGGGGGAGGATGAGGGCCAGCAACATGAACAGGAGAAGGAAACGCCCCGAGCCCCGTCCCTTTCTCCCCCTCCCCGCACAGTTCTTCACGTGGCGAGAGAAAAAAACACGACCCGCGGTTTCCGGCAGTCTTCGGTCCCGGGGACCCTCACCGGGCCCAGGGGCCGTCGAACAGCGGCTCGGGGCGAGACGCTGGTCCGGGGGAACGGGTCAGAAGGGGTTCACGTTGTGGGCCTGGTTCCAGGCAGACAGCGAGCAAGGCGCGAAACTGGAGTGCTTTTCCTCGAGGGGAGCTTGCCGGCGTGGATGTGCCGCCCGAGGGCCCCTGGGACTCCTGGAGGCCGCTGGGTGCCCCCGAGTGCTCCGAGCTCCAGTCCGGACCTCTTAACTGGGGATGGTTGACAAAAAAGGGGTGCGAAACTGGAGTGTGGACAGTCACGGCCGCATGGCATGCGGTGCCAGCCGCTCTCCGTCCGAACATGTTGCGGCTGGGCAGGCAGTCGATCTCACCACGTACGCAGATGTCGCCAGGCATCGAAGGGGACCCACGGGAGTTCAACAGCCTAGCCGATGGTGCTGTCAACGAGCCGCTCGATCGGAGTGCCGACTGGGAGTGCGTCCACATCGAGATGTTGCTCAGGATCCAGTGGGAGTCGGCGAATATCAGAAGATGTTTAGACGAGACTCGACGGGGAGAAGGAAGTGCAGCGGCAGGAGTGGTGGCGATCCATTATTATCCCAATGGCGCGCGAGCACTGACTTTCCAAGCGAGGCAAGTGGGCCTTTGGGGAGAAGAAAAATAAGAAAACATCAGAAGAGGAGAAGAAGGAGGAGGAGGAGGAGGAGGAGAAGGAGGAGGAGGAGGAGGACGTGCAGGAGGAGGGTGAGGTGAGGAGGAGGAGGAGGAGGAGGAGGAGGAGGAGGAATGCAATTGGAGGAGGGGGACGGAGGGGCAGGGGGAGGAGGACAATGAGGGAGGAGGAGAGAGGAGGAGGAAGGAGGAGAAGGAGGAGGGGGAGGGGTAGGAGGAAGGATGAGCAAGGAGCAGGAGGAGGTGGGGGGGGATGCGGATCTGGCGGGGTCTGGCGGTGGAGGGGCCGAAGCGTGAGCCACGGCTCGGCCCTGGAAGAAGGTGCGCTGGGACGAGGACGATGGGCCCCTGGAGGCCCCGCCCGAAGCGGAGCGTATGTCCACTGCCCCTTCTCGAGGTCAGCGGCACTGGACCCCCCGCGTGTCTTGCTGATGCCACGGGTCCCGCCTTCTCCCTCGCAGGCTGCCCCTGCCTGCCTTGCCCGCGCGGCTGTGGCACGACTGCCGGGCGCTGTCTGTGGGCTTCTCCCTTGGGGGAGCGGCCTTGGAGGCACGGCCTCGACGGTGGCGTGGGGACCTGTTGCTTCTTGCTGGAGGCCGGAAGCGCCGCGCCCCACGTCCAGGCGCCGTGTTAGACCCCCCAAGGTGGGGACAGGAGATCGCCGAGCGCGCTCCACCACTCGCAAAGTACCTACTCGCAAACGTCCCCAAACACATGTCTGCTTTGATGTGATTTATCGTAGATCCCCTGTGGCGGATCCAGGCCGTTTGCAAGTAGCTACTTTGCGAGTAGTGGAACGCACTCGTCTAGGAGAAGGTGTTTTTCTCGTCAAAGTCGCAGCGTGCAGAGTCTTTAGCTTTAGTCTGACCGGTGTTCTGCGAGGTGCGTGTCGGCCTCTGCTGACAGGCTCATCAGCGTCGAAATCACCCCCAAATCCCTCCCTCCCTCTCGCCTGCTTCACTCGCTGGCTTTGCCCCGTATTGTTTGCCAGTGTATTGATCGTTGGGGGTTCCCTGAGAAGTGCAGGACGCATCCCTCAGGAATCCGGTTCCTATATCTTAGTGCCACCTGCCCTCCAGCACGGAGCATGTTGGGACTCCTTCTCTGAAGGAAACACTTACGGGGTAATATCCCGCAGCCAATGTGGACCAAGCACACAAGCTTCACCGTGCTGCAGCAATGGCCATACTGTCGGGCTCGTGCCTAAAAAACACCTTCAAGAGCCTTGGGTCGAGGATCACCGCTCTGCTCGGAACCGTCATTCTCGGCCGCATTTGCGTGCTGGTCTGCTTGCCGCTGGAGCTCCTCCTGTTCGTGTGCACGCTTGCGGTGGCCGTCACCATCTACAAGTACAAGAAATACGAGGTGCCCGTGTCAGTCTATGCCTTCGTGTGCACGCTCGTCTCCTTCAGGTCTCGGTCTTCTTCTCTCCCTCCCTTCGTTTGGGATGCAACACCTGCGAGGTTTAATTTTTGACGCTTCGCGTAACCCCACCAGCAGCGCGCTCGCTTCGCTTGCCTCTTTTTTCCTGCTGCCTAGTCGCTGCCCGACTAGTGTGCGGACGGCTTTCGACCTGCTTCGCGAGCCCGCAGACCAAACAGTAACCCCACCAGCCCATCCAGAGACGATGTCCAGAGGATTTGCCTCGATCAGGGAACTGGGCAGCACGCCGATGAAGGGTCCCTCTTGGAGCGCTCTTGGGACTCCCTTGGGCGCTCTTGGGGCCGTCTTGGGGCTCTCTTGGGCCTCTCTTGCATTTGGGGGGCCTCTTGGCGGTCCCGGGGGCCTCTTGGAGCGTCTCGGGGAGCCTTTTGGGACCTCTTGGGGGTCCCTTGGGAACCTCATGGAGGCCTCTTGGGCGCCGCTTGGGGCCTCCTGGGCGCCTCTTGGGGCCCTCTTGAGGCGCTCTTGGGGGCATTAGGGGCGCTCTTGGGGTCGTCTTGGAGGACATCGATCAAACAAGAGGGGGGCATTAATGAGCGTTGCCCTCGGGAGCCCCAAAAGTCTCCTCTTGGGGCGCTTTTGGAGCGCTCTTGGGCGCTCTTGGGGCCGTCTTGGGGCTCTCTTGAGCCTCTCTTGGGCCCTCTTGGCCCATCTTGAAGCCATCTTGAGGCCTCGGATGGCCATCGGAAGCGAAAAGGCAAAACAAAAACAACAAACAGTGGTTTTCCTAGGTTTGGGAAGAATTGTGTCCTCTTCGGGGCCTCCTGGGGGAGCACTTTGGCCACTTGGAGCCGTCTTGGAGCGGTCTTGGGGCCTCTTTCAGCATCTTGGGAGCCATCTTGCAGGTCATCGTGGGCTCTCCCAGGCGCTCATGGGGCCAACTTAATCAGTGCCCCCCCCCCCCAGGAGGACAAATGTGGCCAAAACCATAGTACAGTCAATGTCTTTTGCATTCTCGCCAAGGCCTCTTGGGGCGTCTTGGGTGCCGCTGGGGGGCCTCTTGGGGCCTCTTCGGGGTCTCGTGGGAGCCTCTTGGGGGCATCCTGGGCGCCTCTTGGGGGCATTTCGGGGCCTGGACACTTCTTGGGGCTCTTTTGGAGAGCCCTTGGGAGCCTTGGGGGCCATCCTTGGGTCATCTTGGAGGACATCGATCAAACAAGAGGGGAGATTCAATTAGGGGTACCACCCCAAGAGGCCAACATGGAGCCAAAACCTGAGTAAAACTAATGATTTTGGCTTCCTCGCCGAGGCCGCTTTGGATGCTCTGACACCTCGCGACCGGCCCCGTCCAGGTCCAGGGGGGGGGGGGCGGAGGAGGTGTCAAGACAGCCTCTCCGCACGCAAGCCGTCTAGCTCACTCCCACCCGCCCTCCCACCGCATAAGTGGCAGCCGAGTCTCGGCATATCCAGGGGTCGCCACTGGATGCTGCACAGCCACTGGGAACCAAAGTGGACGCCAAGTGCGCGACGCTCGCCGCGGGCTCCACATGCGGTTGGTGTGCCATCCTTGTAAAAAACGTGATGCCCCCCCGTCCGCATGGTCCAGTTGCTGATGTGGGGGGCGTCAGCATTGTTCTGGGCCTGCGCACAGCAAGCATCAGCATGCGGGCACCACCGCCGTCCCTGTCAAAAAATAATGCAAAGTGATCGTGGGTGGCCAGCATATCCACGACGTTGTCGCCACGTGCACTTTGCATTGTTTTTGACACGGATGGGGGTCCTGCACAAAGCGGCTTCACTAAGGGTGCCCCGCCATCCCTTTCAAAAAACAATGCAACGTGCTCACAGTGCGCCAGCGCACTGTCCAGATGTTGCTGCAATGTGCACTTCGTATTGTTTTTTGACAGGGACTGTGGAGGGTGTTGGCAGGGTGGGCCCCGCAATGTGCATGTTGTATTGTCTTTTGACAAGGATGGTGCGGGGGGTGCCCGCATGGTTCCTGGCTGTCTGTTGGCCAGGTGGGGGAGGGGGTGTTTATTAATAGGGAACAATGATAAACCCCTCCCCGAAGGGGAAGCGGGGCAGATGGAAGACAAAACACCCAAGACCACCTACGCCCGAAATGGCTGGTGGGATTCAACATCGGTGCTGGTCGAAGCATGGCCCAAGCCGGCATAGTCCAGTTCAACTCGGCATAGTCTGGGGCTTGATCCAGCCTTATTGTTCATTGGCCTTTTGATCTGGTGTCAGAGCCTTTCGTCGTTCTGACGAAGACCTCCTGGACGTTTCCTCCTTCCCTCGTGCTGCTCCTTCTCCTCCCCCACCCCCAGGGAGACCTTTACCCTGACGTCGAAGAGCGTCCCCTGTGGGCTCTGCGAGTACCGCTCGGTCTGCGAGGAGGACCTGCAGGGCCGGAGCCGCGAAGCCTGCCCAAGCTGGGAGACGGAACAGGTCAAGTGCTGGCAGCACACGAAG
Organism: Prorocentrum cordatum; assembly: GCA_963575745.1. Taxonomy (NCBI): domain Eukaryota; class Dinophyceae; order Prorocentrales; family Prorocentraceae; genus Prorocentrum; species Prorocentrum cordatum. Next base: position 232,585 of record CAUYUJ010016573.1, on the reverse strand, counting down.
GACTTTCTCCCCTCTTCCTTTCGTCGGGACAACATCACCACGGCGGCTCTTGGACGTTTTCGGCCTCCGAGGGGCTCTCGCTGGGCCCGAAGGCCGCCAACAAAACGGCTCGGGATGGAAAGCTGGTTCCGCGGAAGGTGTGCAGAATGCGGGGGAGTCTGCATGTTGGAGGGACAAAATGTTTGTCAGCGTGGGCTCCGAACAGTAGGTTGCTGAACCGTGTATGTGTGTCAGCTGTCTTTGGAAATGTTTGTGGTGGGAGGCGGACGGACGGCGGAGACAAGTAGGGACAAGGAACCCAGAGAGCAGTAACAGGAACAGGAAAAAACCGTGCAGCGGGAATCGGCAGTGTCTCTACGGTCGTAGGAGCTGGCGCGCGCGCTGCTCTGTAGCAGGCGCCGCCGCTCTGTAGGGATGCAGGCCGCGTGGCGTAGGGGGATGTGGCGCAAGCTGGGAGGCGCAAGCTGTCTTGTGCAAGCTATGTGGTGCAAGCCGTGCATCGGCGGCGGGCAACGGAGGGGACGTGAGGAGGAGAAGGCCTTCTCAGAAGGCGGCGGGACTTCTCAGAAGCCCTCCAGCCTTCTGGCAGGCTTTTTCTGTGCCTCCGGGGGAGGCTTAGGAAACTTCTCGGAAGGGCCGGGGGGACGTCCGAGCCTTCTGAGAAGGCCCGACCCTTCTCGCTTCGCCCCCGGGCGCGCCGCCCAACGCAGTGCAAGCTCCGTGGTGCAACCTACGCAGCGCGCTCCGACAACGGCCTTGCCTTCGGGCATCGGAGGAGTTGCCATCTCTTCCGCGGAAGGCGGCGGAAGGCGGCGGAAGGCGGAAGGCGCCGGAAGTACAGTCAAGACGCTGAAAGAAGGAACAGTCTGGGTTCGGGAGGGGCTCGATGTTCCTCAGGTTCCTCCAGTGCTGCTCCTCTTGCCCTCCTGGGGCACGGAGGCGCTTCCTGGGCCAAGAGGGGGCGTCGTTCCTTATTTGGTGTTCCTTCTTTCAGCGGCCCGACTGTACAGTCGGGGCGCTGAAGAAGGAACCCTTTTCGTTGGGGAGGGGCTCGGTGTTCCTGGATTGTTCTGCAGCTTGCCTCAGGTTTCCATGAGGTTTTCCACGGGAGATCGAAGTGTAACTTATGGGAAGAAGGGGCCTTCGTTCCTTGCTCTCAGGGCTCCTCGGGGGCAACGCCCCGACTGCACGGCGGGTGCCCCGAAGTCGCCCGCGGGGTGCGGGCTGTGCGCTGTGCGCTGTGCGGCGCAGGCCATGCGGTGCAAGACGTGCGGTCCGGGCTGCGCGGGGCGGCCACGGGGCGGCCGCGGGAGGCGGGCGGCCGCCTCGGGGGAGGAGGGAGGAGGGAGGAGGGAGGAGGGAGGAGGAGGGAGGAGGAGGGAGGGAGGAGGGAGGAGGGAGGAGGGAGGAGGGAGGAGGGAGGAGGGAGGAGGAGGAGGAACAAAAACAACAATAATCCGAGAAGAAGAAGAGGAGGAGGAGGAGGAGGAGGAAAAGGAGGAGCGGCCACCGACAGAACTCCTCGGGTCACCCTTGCAGTGAATCCTCGGGTTGGCCACCCCATTCTTTTCGGTAAGGCACGCGAGAAGCCCTGAGTGCAAGCACTGCTTGGGGACACGGCGCGGCGTCGGAGTGCTGGGACCTCCTCTCCTCCTCCACATCTTCCCATTGGGCCGGCTTGATCGCCTCATGCTACTCCCGTCAACGCTCGCTCACTCCAAATTTGGTTCTGTGGAGCACAAACACGGTAATGAGCAGCCTGCAGATGATCGAGCAATTCGCTTGTCTCAGTCTCTACATGTCCCAGGTGTCCTCCTTTACTCGACTGTCTACCAGCCAGTTATGTTCTGCACTATTGTGCCGTAGTGCGAATAGCTCGTAAGAGCGGGCTGGGCCGGAGCCACACAGGGGCACTTTCCATTGCAAGTGATACCATGCAGTGCACATCGCGTGCACGTTTCCCTTGCAAGTATTGCCATGCGATCGCCTGGCCGGGTCCGGTCCTGACGCCTTTCCTTCCTCGTCCACATCGCTGTCCCCGCCGTTGTTGCTGTCGGCATGGCCCGCAGCCTGGCGCACATTCGGCGTTACCCTCAGAGGCTGCTCCTCCTCCTCCTCCTCCTCCTCCTTATCCTCCTCCTCCTCATCCTCCTCCTCCTCTCCTCCTCCTCCTCCTCCTCCTCCTCCTCCTCATTATCCTCCTCCTCCTCCTCCTCCTCCTCCTCCTCCTTATCATCCTCCTCCTCCTCATCCTCCTCCGCGGAGACATGGA